>OY282582.1:57828717-58243109 GCA_958299025.2 Drosophila histrio | reverse complement strand
TCTTCCATGGCCGCATAACAAGAAAAAGCGCTGCTAGTGTTTTTAAACCTAGCAACTGCCCATGGGATCCAAACCGAGGGCCGCAGGAGAAGAGAGATGCCAGGTCTCGCGATTAGAGCGAGCAAGATAGTAAAGTTGCTGCAATTCGATCTTGATTGATTGTTCCGATTTTTGTCAATTAAATTTTCATTAAATTAAGCATACACTCACAACAACTGTCCTCTACAGTTTCGCCAATACGATAGTCATGTTAGATATAAGTCTTCATGTAACTTGTCATTTAATTCTTAAAAAATGCTAATGTATAGTATTAAGAGAATAAAATAAAATTGTTTTCGCCCCCACTAACCCCCTCACCTGCAGGGCAGGTATCGGCGGAGTTGGTTCTGTGGGCGTTAACTCATTCCGTGTGTCTTCCATGGCCGCGTAACAAGAAATTTAATATTCGAAGCACTGCCTGAAGACTATAGTCTAGAAGCCTGCAGAGCCTTTGCTGAAGCCAACCAAACTAGTGCAATTTTGCCTCCGTGCCTGCGACGGCCAATACTCGAAGGTCTCGTATCAACAGATAAACAACGGAATGCCCCTCAAGCAGCTCCAAATGCACCAGCGCCAGGAATTTCTGCTCCACTGCCCTTGACTGTTGGCCCTGAAACAACAGAGTTCGGCCAAAATCAGCCTGCGATAGAAGAAATAATCAGCAACGCAAATAACGAACTGTTTTTATCACACGATGACTCACCAAGCGACCCTCGCACACACCAAACAAGCGACCATCATACTCGTAATGATCCAGTTCCCACTGACTACACGGCAGCGAGCAATGAGACGACCTGACTGCCAGATCCTGCCCACAATAACATGATGAGCATCTCATTATAGCGCGCTGACATTGAAGCTGCTCCACTTCTTCAAACAACTGAAAGCGTAAAGAATGATTGTGATAGTAATTGTTCTATATAATGGCTGTACTGAACTGTTACGCATAATCATTGTGACGTCGCCCTCTCCCCCGTGCCGAGACCTGAATACTTCAATTCGCGCGCTTGCTCGCTCACATCTCTCAACATTGAAATGTACATTTGCTGCCGACAAATGTACACCTTTGGTGTGAGTGACCTGAGCGAGTAATAGCGCGAGAGGGGGTACACGGGCCTCGGTGCGAGGGGTGGGGAAAGCAATGCACAATAATCAGACATGAGTAATGTCAACACCTTACTAACCAAATGTACTAACCAAACGCACTACAGTGCAAAAACGCCAAACTGCTGCCTGATGACACCACGTAGTCTGCCACAAGCTGCTTCATCCAAAGAACCCATTTTCCAAAGCTGACGAGCCTGCACAAATAAATCGCTTGTGCACTATCGAACGCACTACATAATGCAATAAACGCCGAGCTGCTGCCTGATGACGTCACGAGTCTGCTGCCAGCTACTTCAGACACTGATCCCTCTGGTCACATTTTCAAAACCTGGTGCGCCAACATAATTCAAACGCTTCTGCCGGCAAACTCTGGTCAAACAACTCGTCGAGTAGTCCCCTCAGGCTGCTCACTCGGATCCTGCACCTGGTCAACATAAATGTTGAAAGCGTTTAGTTGATTGTTAATAATCGTTTAATATTGGCTGTATTTAACGGCTATGCATAATCACAGAGCATTGTGCCTCGCTCCGCGACAGGGCCGGTGTACCCCACTCCACGCTGCTACACGCCTACATCCACTGCCATTGATATGTACATTTGCTGCCGACAAATGTGCATCATCAATGCAGCGGATTTAGGATTGTAGACGCGGGGATGGGGGTACACGGGCCCGGGCGCGGGACGTGGTATCGTTGCTTGATAAACACATAAACATATAAACATAACGCATGCTGCCAAAAACTGCCACCTGTACTTTGAGAGTACACTGCGCTGCTGTCCAACGGCGATGACGTCATTCCCTCAGCTACTTCCGATCAACTGCGCGCACTGCTGCTAATGCTGTTCTGCTGCCACAATAGGTATTGTTTCCAATTAACACTGTTAAACAAACATTGCTAAAATAAGTCAAAACAAGCTAAGTAGCTTCACTACTTTTAGTTTTCACTTGTACAAACACATGCATGCACTATGTAAATCAAATCATTTCTTTCTAAAAGAAGATTATTAACACAAATACTCTGTTTTCTGCAAGATAACAAGAAAAAAAATATTTTAAATGCTTAAATTTTCAAAGTATATATTACAAACTCAACCAACGCAAATGCTGCCTCTCTACTACTGAGTCCTCTTTGTTTTCTTCGTTTTTGCATGGTGTACTGTTTTTGTCATCTTTTGATGGCATACTGACACCAGTCACTGCTGGAGGGGAGATTGGAGGCGTGCCCAGTGGCGGAGAGAGAATGCAAAGAAAGCACTAGCAAAGACTGCAAAATTCGACAGCGCACTCGAATAACCATAAACATGCATAACCACACAAGCATTTGTTTGTACCAAGTAATATTAAAACAAAAGTTTATAAATAAGAACAAAACAAGCAAATTACTACTTTTAGTTCTTAATTGCACAAACACACGCATGCACCATAAAAGTTAATTTTTACTATTTAAAAATTTTTAAAAACGTAAATACCCTTGTTTCCTACAAGGCAGCGATTAATGAATATGTAAGCCAATATCAATAATTTTGTTTTTCCCTCGCTTATGCATTTGTTCTGTTCTGTCAATTGCCGATGGTTTACTGGCAGCAGTCACTGTTGGAGGGGAAATCAGAGCGCGGTCTCTGTAGAGAGAGAGAGCGCTAATGAGAGCGCTGAGCAAAGACTGCATAATGGCGGCGTGCTCACATATCCACACATGCATTTGTTTGTCTGCAATTACTAGCTGTATAGGCTCAGCCTGCTCTTGAGAGCGCTGCTCAGATCAGTGTTCAATTAGCACTTGTTGCGTGAACACTGTCTGACTGAATATAGGCGCATTTTCCACAACCCACTACGAACATAAAATAATAATTTAAGAAATTCAATTATTAAAATAATAAGGAAAATATCGTAAGGTAAATACCTTACAATATTTTATTATTAAATATAACAGGTATAGATTGTTGGTTCTCCCTTCTGATTCCTTGCTTCCCTCATCTCATCTCGTCTCTGTTTTTGTTTTTGACGCTGTTTTCCGGGCAGCGCGCAACAGTTATTTTGCTTTGAATTTTGCTCGCTAGGCGAGGTGAGGTTCGGGGGCTTATTTTCTAAGGGGGATACAAACAGGTGACGGCGAATGCCGGTACACACTCGCACGCAATAAGAATACATGTTGTCCGCATTCTTATTGGAATTTATGCGAACACTTGTACATATGAATGCTGTACTAAATAATTAAAAATAAAAATTTTTCTTTTATTGATTACTTGATTCTGGATTTATAGAACATTAGCATAATATAATAAAATAATTGTATATTTGTAAGCTTAAATATAATATTAAATTTGTTATATTAAGCCAAATTCAGTAAAATTACTAACTAACGCTGCAATTTACTGCACTTGGAATATTTTGCGGTATTTAAAATTTTTTTTCTATTTTTATCTACATATTATAATTAAGCTGCTTGTCTACGCAACTAAAAAATTTAAAAAAAAAAAAATTTGTTACTAAAATATTTTGTAAATATTAAAAATTGGCTATGCCTAGCAGGACTCCTACGTGAGCCTATATTAATTAAGTTCCAATCAGCGCAGCTGCTGTCAGCTTGCCATGCAATGTTTATTGGAAGCATTTTATTTTAAACTATTCATTATTCTTGAGACAAATCTTCCCTCTTGTAAGCAGGTGGAGCTGGCACTTTGACCAGTTCGCACTTTTCGGTTAATGTGGCGTTTGGGCGGTGCAATTGTTTATTAACTTTGCAGTTGCCCAGGGAATCATTGCACGAAAACTGTAAGAACGAGGCGTGGTGCTGGCTGCCGCAAGCAAAGCAAGGGAGGTAGTAAAATCCACAAACTAGACTCTTTTTTTAGTTTTGATTTTTGCCATTTAATTTATATTAATATTTAAACATTTAACCATAACAGCCGTCCTCAACGGTTTCGCCACTATGAAAGAATGTATAGATATAAATTGCATTACTTATTACTTAATTCTTAAAAAATGCTCATGTATAGTATTAAGAGAATCATAATAAAATTGTTTGCACCCTTCCCCTTACCCCCCTCACCTGCTGGGCAGGTTCTGGTGGCGTTGAGAAGCTGGGCGTGAACTCATTCTGTGTGTCTTCCATGGCCGCATAACAAGAAAAAGCGCTGCTAGTGTTTTTAAACCTAGCAACTGCCCATGGGATCCAAACCGAGGGCCGCAGGAGAAGAGAGATGCCAGGTCTCGCGATTAGAGCGAGCAAGATAGTAAAGTTGCTGCAATTCGATCTTGATTGATTGTTCCGATTTTTGTCAATTAAATTTTCATTAAATTAAGCATACACTCACAACAACTGTCCTCTACAGTTTCGCCAATACGATAGTCATGTTAGATATAAGTCTTCATGTAACTTGTCATTTAATTCTTAAAAAATGCTAATGTATAGTATTAAGAGAATAAAATAAAATTGTTTTCGCCCCCGCTAACCCCCTCACCTGCAGGGCAGGTATCGGCGGAGTTGGTTCTGTGGGCGTTAACTCATTCCGTGTGTCTTCCATGGCCGCGTAACAAGAAATTTAATATTCGAAGCACTGCCTGAAGACTATAGTCTAGAAGCCTGCAGAGCCTTTGCTGAAGCCAACCAAACTAGTGCAATTTTGCCTCCGTGCCTGCGACGGCCAATACTCGAAGGTCTCGTAACAACAGATAAACAACGGAATGCCCCTCAAGCAGCTCCAAATGCACCAGCGCCAGGAATTTCTGCTCCACTGCCCTTGACTGTTGGCCCTGAAACAACAGAGTTCGGCCAAAATCAGCCTGCGATAGAAGAAATAATCAGCAACGCAAATAACGAACTGTTTTTATCACACGATGACTCACCAAGCGACCCTCGCACACACCAAACAAGCGACCATCATACTCGTAATGATCCAGTTCCCACTGACTACACGGCAGCGAGCAATGAGACGACCTGACTGCCAGATCCTGCCCACAATAACATGATGAGCATCTCATTATAGCGCGCTGACATTGAAGCTGCTCCACTTCTTCAAACAACTGAAAGCGTAAAGAATGATTGTGATAGTAATTGTTCTATATAATGGCTGTACTGAACTGTTACGCATAATCATTGTGACGTCGCCCTCTCCCCCGTGCCGAGACCTGAATACTTCAATTCGCGCGCTTGCTCGCTCACATCTCTCAACATTGAAATGTACATTTGCTGCCGACAAATGTACACCTTTGGTGTGAGTGACCTGAGCGAGTAATAGCGCGAGAGGGGGTACACGGGCCTCGGTGCGAGGGGTGGGGAAAGCAATGCACAATAATCAGACATGAGTAATGTCAACACCTTACTAACCAAATGTACTAACCAAACGCACTACAGTGCAAAAACGCCAAACTGCTGCCTGATGACACCACGTAGTCTGCCACAAGCTGCTTCATCCAAAGAACCCATTTTCCAAAGCTGACGAGCCTGCACAAATAAATCGCTTGTGCACTATCGAACGCACTACATAATGCAATAAACGCCGAGCTGCTGCCTGATGACGTCACGAGTCTGCTGCCAGCTACTTCAGACACTGATCCCTCTGGTCACATTTTCAAAACCTGGTGCGCCAGCATAATTCAAACGCTTCTGCCGGCAAACTCTGGTCAAACAACTCGTCGAGTAGTCCCCTCAGGCTGCTCACTCGGATCCTGCACCTGGTCAACATAAATGTTGAAAGCGTTTAGTTGATTGTTAATAATCGTTTAATATTGGCTGTATTTAACGGCTATGCATAATCACAGAGCATTGTGCCTCGCTCCGCGACAGGGCCGGTGTACCCCACTCCACGCTGCTACACGCCTACATCCACTGCCATTGATATGTACATTTGCTGCCGACAAATGTGCATCATCAATGCAGCGGATTTAGGATTGTAGACGCGGGGATGGGGGTACACGGGCCCGGGCGCGGGACGTGGTATCGTTGCTTGATAAACACATAAACATATAAACATAACGCATGCTGCCAAAAACTGCCACCTGTACTTTGAGAATACACTGCGCTGCTGTCCAACGGCGATGACGTCATTCCCTCAGCTACTTCCGATCAACTGCGCGCACTGCAAACTAATGCTGTTCTGCTGCCACAATAGGTATTGTTTCCAATTAACACTGTTAAACAAACATTGCTAAAATATGTCAAAACAAGCTAAGTAGCTTCACTACTTTTAGTTTTCACTTGTACAAACACATGCATGCACTATGTAAATCAAATCATTTCTTTCTAAAAGAAGATTATTAACACAAATACTCTGTTTTCTGCAAGATAACAAGAAAAAAAAATATTTTAAATGCTTAAATTTTCAAAGTATATATTACAAACTCAACCAACGCAAATGCTGCCTCTCTACTACTGAGTCCTCTTTGTTTTCTTCGTTTTTGCATGGTGTACTGTTTTTGTCATCTTTTGATGGCATACTGACACCAGTCACTGCTGGAGGGGAGATTGGAGGCGTGCCCAGTGGCGGAGAGAGAATGCAAAGAGAGCACTAGCAAAGACTGCAAAATTCGGCAGCGCACTCGAATAACCATAAACATGCATAACCACACAAGCATTTGTTTGTACCAAGTAATATTAAAACAAAAGTTTATAAACAAGTCCAAAACAAGCAAATTACTACTTTTAGTTCTTAATTGCACAAACACACGCATGCACCATAAAAGTTAATTTTTACTATTTAAAAATTTTTAAAAACGTAAATACCCTTGTTTCCTACAAGGCAGCGATTAATGAATATGTAAGCCAATATCAATAATTTTGTTTTTCCCTCGCTTATGCATTTGTTCTGTTCTGTCAATTGCCGATGGTTTACTGGCAGCAGTCACTGTTGGAGGGGAAATCAGAGCGCGGTCTCTGTAGAGAGAGAGAGCGCTAATGAGAGCGCTGAGCAAAGACTGCATAATGGCGGCGTGCTCACATATCCACACATGCATTTGTTTGTCTGCAATTACTAGCTGTATAGGCTCAGCCTGCTCTTGAGAGCGCTGCTCAGATCAGTGTTCAATTAGCACTTGTTGCGTGAACACTGTCTGACTGAATATAGGCGCATTTTCCACAACCCACTACGAACATAAAATAATAATTTAAGAAATTCAATTATTAAAATAATAAGGAAAATATCGTAAGGTAAATACCTTACAATATTTTATTATTAAATATAACAGGTATAGATTGTTGGTTCTCCCTTCTGATTCCTTGCTTCCCTCATCTCATCTCGTCTCTGTTTTTGTTTTTGACGCTGTTTTCCGGGCAGCGCGCAACAGTTATTTTGCTTTGAATTTTGCTCGCTAGGCGAGGTGAGGTTCGGGGGCTTATTTTCTAAGGGGGATACAAACAGGTGACGGCGAATGCCGGTACACACTCGCACGCAATAAGAATACATGTTGTCCGCATTCTTATTGGAATTTATGCGAACACTTGTACATATGAATGCTGTACTAAATAATTAAAATTAAAAATTTTTCTTTTATTGATTACTTGATTCTGGATTTATAGAACATTAGCATAATATAATAAAATAATTGTATATTTGTAAGCTTAAATATAATATTAAATTTGTTATATTAAGCCAAATTCAGTAAAATTACTAACTAACGCTGCAATTTACTGCACTTGGAATATTTTGCGGTATTTAAAATTTTTTTTCTATTTTTATCTACATATTATAATTAAGCTGCTTGTCTACGCAACTAAAAAATTTAAAAAAAAAAAAATTTGTTACTAAAATATTTTGTAAATATTAAAAATTGGCTATGCCTAGCAGGACTCCTACGTGAGCCTATATTAATTAAGTTCCAATCAGCGCAGCTGCTGTCAGCTTGCCATGCAATGTTTATTGGAAGCATTTTATTTTAAACTATTCATTATTCTTGAGACAAATCTTCCCTCTTGTAAGCAGGTGGAGCTGGCACTTTGACCAGTTCGCACTTTTCGGTTAATGTGGCGTTTGGGCGGTGCAATTGTTTATTAACTTTGCAGTTGCCCAGGGAATCATTGCACGAAAACTGTAAGAACGAGGCGTGGTGCTGGCTGCCGCAAGCAAAGCAAGGGAGGTAGTAAAATCCACAAACTAGACTCTTTTTTTAGTTTTGATTTTTGCCATTTAATTTATATTAATATTTAAACATTTAACCATAACAGCCGTCCTCAACGGTTTCGCCACTATGAAAGAATGTATAGATATAAATTGCATTACTTATTACTTAATTCTTAAAAAATGCTCATGTATAGTATTAAGAGAATCATAATAAAATTGTTTGCACCCTTCCCCTTACCCCCCTCACCTGCTGGGCAGGTTCTGGTGGCGTTGAGAAGCTGGGCGTGAACTCATTCTGTGTGTCTTCCATGGCCGCATAACAAGAAAAAGCGCTGCTAGTGTTTTTAAACCTAGCAACTGCCCATGGGATCCAAACCGAGGGCCGCAGGAGAAGAGAGATGCCAGGTCTCGCGATTAGAGCGAGCAAGATAGTAAAGTTGCTGCAATTCGATCTTGATTGATTGTTCCGATTTTTGTCAATTAAATTTTCATTAAATTAAGCATACACTCACAACAACTGTCCTCTACAGTTTCGCCAATACGATAGTCATGTTAGATATAAGTCTTCATGTAACTTGTCATTTAATTCTTAAAAAATGCTAATGTATAGTATTAAGAGAATAAAATAAAATTGTTTTCGCCCCCACTAACCCCCTCACCTGCAGGGCAGGTATCGGCGGAGTTGGTTCTGTGGGCGTTAACTCATTCCGTGTGTCTTCCATGGCCGCGTAACAAGAAATTTAATATTCGAAGCACTGCCTGAAGACTATAGTCTAGAAGCCTGCAGAGCCTTTGCTGAAGCCAACCAAACTAGTGCAATTTTGCCTCCGTGCCTGCGACGGCCAATACTCGAAGGTCTCGTATCAACAGATAAACAACGGAATGCCCCTCAAGCAGCTCCAAATGCACCAGCGCCAGGAATTTCTGCTCCACTGCCCTTGACTGTTGGCCCTGAAACAACAGAGTTCGGCCAAAATCAGCCTGCGATAGAAGAAATAATCAGCAACGCAAATAACGAACTGTTTTTATCACACGATGACTCACCAAGCGACCCTCGCACACACCAAACAAGCGACCATCATACTCGTAATGATTCAGTTCCCACTGACTACACGGCAGCGAGCAATGAGACGACCTGACTGCCAGATCCTGCCCACAATAACATGATGAGCATCTCATTATAGCGCGCTGACATTGAAGCTGCTCCACTTCTTCAAACAACTGAAAGCGTAAAGAATGATTGTGATAGTAATTGTTCTATATAATGGCTGTACTGAACTGTTACGCATAATCATTGTGACGTCGCCCTCTCCCCCGTGCCGAGACCTGAATACTTCAATTCGCGCGCTTGCTCGCTCACATCTCTCAACATTGAAATGTACATTTGCTGCCGACAAATGTACACCTTTGGTGTGAGTGACCTGAGCGAGTAATAGCGCGAGAGGGGGTACACGGGCCTCGGTGCGAGGGGTGGGGAAAGCAATGCACAATAATCAGACATGAGTAATGTCAACACCTTACTAACCAAATGTACTAACCAAACGCACTACAGTGCAAAAACGCCAAACTGCTGCCTGATGACACCACGTAGTCTGCCACAAGCTGCTTCATCCAAAGAACCCATTTTCCAAAGCTGACGAGCCTGCACAAATAAATCGCTTGTGCACTATCGAACGCACTACATAATGCAATAAACGCCGAGCTGCTGCCTGATGACGTCACGAGTCTGCTGCCAGCTACTTCAGACACTGATCCCTCTGGTCACATTTTCAAAACCTGGTGCGCCAGCATAATTCAAACGCTTCTGCCGGCAAACTCTGGTCAAACAACTCGTCGAGTAGTCCCCTCAGGCTGCTCACTCGGATCCTGCACCTGGTCAACATAAATGTTGAAAGCGTTTAGTTGATTGTTAATAATCGTTTAATATTGGCTGTATTTAACGGCTATGCATAATCACAGAGCATTGTGCCTCGCTCCGCGACAGGGCCGGTGTACCCCACTCCACGCTGCTACACGCCTACATCCACTGCCATTGATATGTACATTTGCTGCCGACAAATGTGCATCATCAATGCAGCGGATTTAGGATTGTAGACGCGGGGATGGGGGTACACGGGCCCGGGCGCGGGACGTGGTATCGTTGCTTGATAAACACATAAACATATAAACATAACGCATGCTGCCAAAAACTGCCACCTGTACTTTGAGAATACACTGCGCTGCTGTCCAACGGCGATGACGTCATTCCCTCAGCTACTTCCGATCAACTGCGCGCACTGCAAACTAATGCTGTTCTGCTGCCACAATAGGTATTGTTTCCAATTAACACTGTTAAACAAACATTGCTAAAATAAGTCAAAACAAGCTAAGTAGCTTCACTACTTTTAGTTTTCACTTGTACAAACACATGCATGCACTATGTAAATCAAATCATTTCTTTCTAAAAGAAGATTATTAACACAAATACTCTGTTTTCTGCAAGATAACAAGAAAAAAAAATATTTTAAATGCTTAAATTTTCAAAGTATATATTACAAACTCAACCAACGCAAATGCTGCCTCTACTACTGAGTCCTCTTTGTTTTCTTCGTTTTTGCATGGTGTACTGTTTTTGTCATCTTTTGATGGCATACTGACACCAGTCACTGCTGGAGGGGAGATTGGAGGCGTGCCCAGTGGCGGAGAGAGAATGCAAAGAGAGCACTAGCAAAGACTGCAAAATTCGGCAGCGCACTCGAATAACCATAAACATGCATAACCACACAAGCATTTGTTTGTACCAAGTAATATTAAAACAAAAGTTTATAAATAAGAACAAAACAAGCAAATTACTACTTTTAGTTCTTAATTGCACAAACACACGCATGCACCATAAAAGTTAATTTTTACTATTTAAAAATTTTTAAAAACGTAAATACCCTTGTTTCCTACAAGGCAGCGATTAATGAATATGTAAGCCAATATCAATAATTTTGTTTTTCCCTCGCTTATGCATTTGTTCTGTTCTGTCAATTGCCGATGGTTTACTGGCAGCAGTCACTGTTGGAGGGGAAATCAGAGCGCGGTCTCTGTAGAGAGAGAGAGCGCTAATGAGAGCGCTGAGCAAAGACTGCATAATGGCGGCGTGCTCACATATCCACACATGCATTTGTTTGTCTGCAATTACTAGCTGTATAGGCTCAGCCTGCTCTTGAGAGCGCTGCTCAGATCAGTGTTCAATTAGCACTTGTTGCGTGAACACTGTCTGACTGAATATAGGCGCATTTTCCACAACCCACTACGAACATAAAATAATAATTTAAGAAATTCAATTATTAAAATAATAAGGAAAATATCGTAAGGTAAATACCTTACAATATTTTATTATTAAATATAACAGGTATAGATTGTTGGTTCTCCCTTCTGATTCCTTGCTTCCCTCATCTCATCTCGTCTCTGTTTTTGTTTTTGACGCTGTTTTCCGGGCAGCGCGCAACAGTTATTTTGCTTTGAATTTTGCTCGCTAGGCGAGGTGAGGTTCGGGGGCTTATTTTCTAAGGGGGATACAAACAGGTGACGGCGAATGCCGGTACACACTCGCACGCAATAAGAATACATGTTGTCCGCATTCTTATTGGAATTTATGCGAACACTTGTACATATGAATGCTGTACTAAATAATTAAAAATAAAAATTTTTCTTTTATTGATTACTTGATTCTGGATTTATAGAACATTAGCATAATATAATAAAATAATTGTATATTTGTAAGCTTAAATATAATATTAAATTTGTTATATTAAGCCAAATTCAGTAAAATTACTAACTAACGCTGCAATTTACTGCACTTGGAATATTTTGCGGTATTTAAAATTTTTTTTCTATTTTAATCTACATATTATAATTAAGCTGCTTGTCTACGCAACTAAAAAATTTAAAAAAAAAAATTTGTTACTAAAATATTTTGTAAATATTAAAAATTGGCTATGCCTAGCAGGACTCCTACGTGAGCCTATATTAATTAAGTTCCAATCAGCGCAGCTGCTGTCATGCAATGTTTATTGGAAGCATTTTATTTTAAACTATTCATTATTCTTGAGACAAATCTTCCCTCTTGTAAGCAGGTGGAGCTGGCACTTTGACCAGTTCGCACTTTTCGGTTAATGTGGCGTTTGGGTGGTGCAATTGTTTATTAACTTTGCAGTTGCCCAGGGAATCATTGCACGAAAACTGTAAGAACGAGGCGTGGTGCTGGCTGCCGCAAGCAAAGCAAGGGAGGTAGTAAAATCCACAAACTAGACTCTTTTGTTAGTTTTGATTTTTGCCATTTAATTTATATTAATATTTAAACATTTAACCATAACAGCCGTCCTCAACGGTTTCGCCACTATGAAAGAATGTATAGATATAAATTGCATTACTTATTACTTAATTCTTAAAAAATGCTCATGTATAGTATTAAGAGAATCCTAATAATATTGTTTGCACCCTTCCCCTTACCCCCCCCCCCCCTGCTGGGCAGGTACTGGTGGCGTTGAGAAGGTGGGCGTGAACTCATTCTGTGTGTCTTACATGGCCGCATAACAAGAAAATAAAAACAAACGAACAATAACTTTTCCAAGAGTAATCTTCAGTACATAATTAAAAAAAAACTTCATCAATTAATATCTCAACACTATTAAAACAAAACACAGATCAGACGTTAGATCATAGATAAATATTCTTAGATATCAGAATAATCGTATAAAGCAAAAGTTATGTTACTATGTTTTATTTGTTACTTGTTCATTTTCCTCAAGTAATTTACATACATTTTAACTCACTATCGGTAACGTAACCGCTACCGGCTAAAAAGCCATGCGGATGCGTTAAATGGAAAATAGTATTTGAATAATTGGCGATGGACTCGTGCTCCGATAATTTACAGAGTAGCATTTTTATTTTGGTACGCCAATGCTTCGAAAACTTTCAGTGCTAACTATAATTTGTATACGGATATTTTTCTTTTTAACTAACATACAAAATTATGTTTGCTGAAACCGAATTATAAGAAAAAAGAGCCAACTTGAGAAAAAAAAGTCCCATTGCGCCAACAGGAAAAAAAAGAGCCAGTTTTGGCGCAAAAACGCCAGTTGTGGCAACCGTGGCCATATGTGACAACCGTGCTTCTATCTCAGACAAGTTTTTAATAAATTATAGTTTTGGTATTAAACGCTAGGTGGCTCTTTGACTGAAGGCGCCACAAGCACATCTGCACATCGACAATGTCATACAAATCGTTTAATTTATTAAATGCTGTTTACAAACAATACATCGATAAGCATTCCCTCGATGTATATATCGATACGTTTTCAAACAATCTTGTGGAATATTTTTGAAAATACCAATATCGATAATATTTCGATATAAAAAATATTTGTATTTAAATTTTTGATAAAAATATCAATGTCTAGAAGCACTTACATTAATAGTGGCATTGCGCCAACAGTAAAAAAAAGAGCCAATTTTGGGCAAAAACGCCATATGTGACAACCGTTCTTCTATCTTAGGCAAGCTTTTAATAAATTATAGTTTTGGTATTAAACGCTAGGTGGCTCGTTGACTGGGGCGCCACAAACACATCTGTATAGCGCCACCTTGCGAATAAACTGTGTGGCCTAACCTTGCGAACAATTGACAATCATTTTTATAAATAAGGACACAGGTCCTAGGTGCAGTATATATGAACATAAATTAAACCCATAACGAGTCTATCCAGGTAATATCGGTGCAAGCATTGCTATTTTAAACAGCAATGTATTTCTAATGGAATACAAGTCGTAAAAATTAATATATGCTGTTCTACACACAATACATCGATAAGCATTCCCTGTATTTATATATCGAAATCTATTCTGGTAATTTTAGAGTAAGCGTTGAATTTGGAAAATGTAATGTACTTCTAAAATGCCATACAAATCGTTTAATTTATTAAATGCTGTTTACAAACAATACATCGATTACCATTCCCTCGATGTATATATCGATAAATTTTCAAACACTTTTGTGGAATATTTTTGGAAATACCAATATCGATAATATTTCGATATAAAAAATGTTTTTATTTAAATTTTTGGTAAAAATATCAATGTCTACAAGCACTTAGATTTAGCGCGATGAATATCTTCGAAATGGGTTTTTGTCCAAAGTTTCTCGAAAAGAAAGTGGCGGTAATCGTAAAAATACCTGTTAAAACTATTGCACTAAATATCGCACAATAATACTGGTATTGATGTTCAGAAAAAATATCGGTCAAAAATTTATTACAATAAAATGCTTATCGATATAACGATATATAGCAACAACCCTAGTACAACGTAATATTCGGGCTGCATCAAGAAGACGGGTCATAATTTGTAGTTTGTTGCAGAGAGAGCATGCTTAAAATATTACAAGCAAAATTAATATAAAATCGATCTTAAATATATATACCTAAAATAATTGAATATGGATATGCTCTGCTTTAACAGTTTTAGAGAGTTTTTGATTGATTGTGCTACTTCATAAACTACATGTAACAATATTATCGATATAAATAATAATTAATTTTAATTGTCATTAAACTTATTATAGTTTTTTAAACTAAATTACTAATTTCTTGTTTAAAAAATTGTGAATATCCATTACTGGCATTTACAACAGAAGCAACGTGCTTTGTAAACTTTGTTTGGGACATCTAAGAGCGAAAAAGTAAAATAATCGGGCAGTGCGAGTGAGTTTTTTTTGAAGTGTATAACCTCGAGTGCATTACAAAGCGACATAATCTTTCGATAATTAGAGTTCATTCAAAAAAAGTTATTAAGGTAGGCGGAACTAAGCAAAAAAACAATCTTATAAGTGAAATGCATACATATGTATATGAATAATCTCGTACAAGTTTATGCATATACATATATATATGTATGTATATATAATTTATATCAATGCTCAGGTACGACACTAACATATGGATGCACATACATACATGAGTTTACATGTCGCAGATTTACTGCGTTTTAATTATCGATATAGTTGTAAATATCGATATTTTATACATCACTTAAAGTAATATAGACAAACATTTTTTGCACATATTTGCAACGCATTTAAAAATGTGCAGTGTTTTTAATTTATTATTGTGCCTGATATGTTGTCAAAGTCAGAGCCGAGTGTAATTGTTATTTGCTATTGTGAAAATAAATGTTATGTTATGTAGGACACCAATACTGAACAAAATTTTAAATTTGCTTTTCATGTACTTGACATGTTCACATAGCATATCAGAAAAAATTCGTTAACAGTAAACGTTCCGGTTAATAAAAGGAAATATCGATAACAACTTAGATATCAGATATCGTCATGGTCGATATATGGCTATTTTCTATCATCCCTGAGTTTGTGTTATATTTTCCATTTAAACCTAAAACAAAATGTCTTGATTAACTCGAGTCGGTTTGGTCTCCTGTTGGTTATGAGACGGTTACATTAAGGAAACGAACAGTTAAACGATTACATTGTTATTAAGTGTATTGCACCTCGAGCAAAGACAACAGAGTTATACTGCCGTATCTTGGGTCTGTATGAGTTTTTGTCTTTTATTTGTGGTGTGCGTTACCGAGAAAAGGGAAGAAGAAAAACAGGAAAAGTGATGTAAAAATCAATAATTAGTGCTTGTTCGAAGTACCAAGTAAGGTAGGCAGTTGCAACATAAAGAGAAAGCCATCAACCAAATTGAATACATATTTTAATGTAGATTCATGTGTATGTACATATGTATATTTATATGTATATATATACAAACATACATTTGTGCATTGTACTGAGAAAGGGTAGGTTAAAAAGGCACATACAGTTATTCAAGTAATTGTTTTGATACAGCAAAATATTCACAACTTTGTTTTTTTTGTAAAAGAACGTTTAACCCAATTCATTTTATTTTTCTATTTATTTAAACATGTTTCAAGAACCATAATCAACTATACAAAAATATGAAAGCAAGAAAATGTTTTTTTTTGTATGCATTTTCACTATTGTAAAAACAATTTATTGACATACTGTGTGTGCACCAGGGGGATCGACTTTTTCGGCATATATGTATCTTTATGTATTAAAGCATGTGTTCAAGTAAATACGTGATTTAATTAGCTGATTAATAGTTTCAATGCACACTCTTCGTGCGAATTTTTCGAAGCAGCTCTGAAATAATATTTTCATTTAGAACCAATCTATATATCTGTAAAGAAATACAAACAGTGGTCATTTTAATAAAGCAATCAGATCATGTAAAAGTGTAATTTCGGTGATTTTTTACTCCACTTAGTTCTAGTCTAGAGCTGCTTACCTAACATGGCTATTATAGCATACGTTAGTTTTACATTAGGCTGGGTAAAAGCTTATTTAGTACATTCTATGAATTTTAAAATTAACTTTGCCAGCATTTCAGTATTTTAATGAAATCAAAGTATGTACATATGTAGAACACAAAATAATATTATTTATGTACAATTCCGAATAACTATATGTGCATACAAATGTAAATTGAACGGTGTACAATAGTTGACTCAATGAAATAAATCGCAAAATTCAAATATGTGAAGCAATGTACATTAAATTGAAAGCTTTTAGCAAATTACTTTAAAGACCAAAAACATACACATGTGCATACATATACAATGTCTATCGACCTGCTTGCATTGACGTTCTCTTTTATTTAACAATGCCTTCCGCATAATGGATGCTGTTGCCAGATTGTCGCTCTTCGTTTGAGCTTGTATGAGGGGGAAGCAAGCTCTCTCTCTTATTCTACCCTTACCTTCGAAGTTTTTGTTTTGCTGGAGTTAGGTTTGAATGTCTATGAATGTATGACATAAAATACAATACCTAAATCAAGTGACTCCCACATCGGGATGTGCATACAAATATTTAGCGTATTAAATATTTAATTTACTCGATTTTGATACCTGTTTGTACAACAGCTCTCTTGAAGTTCAGATGAATGTACATTATTCTAATAGATGTATTATAAGTGAAAGGCTTATCTGCAGATATCATATGTACGTGTGTACATATGCATGTATATTCGATATAATTAGCATACTGTAATTATGCATTAACATAATTTACATTATTACATATGTATCTATCAAACATTCAAACAACATTAAATAATTTATATATATAAATATATATAGTATATATATAGTATATATATAGAAATGCATTTTGCCTTTTTAAAGATGCACATCATATTTTTATGTTCCTTTTATAAAACTCGTTTTAATTTGTACTTAGACTTAGCTTAACTTTTTTATAGCATTCACAATAAGTAGATTTTGATATTTTTACGTTAGACATGACATACCCTTATGTGTTAGTACATATTTATGTATGTACGTACATATATGTAACGATACATTGTGAAATACGTACGTATATGGTAAATAATAAACTCAAGAGCGGACTCTCTTTCCTCTCTTAAATTGCAGTATAATTAAACCACTTTTTACTAAAAGCCAAAACAAATTATAAAGAAACGATAAAAGTACGTGAAATTCCAATTGGAAAAATCATGCTAAACAGCGCCAATAACAATTTTGTGCAGCATGTAAGTAGACACAAAACGTCATTGGACGTATTATTTATTTTATCAACCATTTATTACTACGTTCATGCTATGCTCATTTTATATGCATGTGCATGCCATGCACACACAGCATTTTACTAATTTCAATATAGTTTATTCGCAAGTTAAATGTTAATTCAAGACCGATTGGTAATTTATGAAAATGAAGCATAATCAGTGGCAATAAAAATCTTGTAAAATAAAGGGATATCGAGTTTTCTAGCATAAACGTAGTATATGTATGTTCGTACTAAGTATTCGTAAGAGCTAGTGAAATGTTGCATGTTTATCTCTAAAAATGTTGTGCTCGTATATAGACAAATATATTTTATGAACAAACCTCACATTTTGCATAGTATCTTTAATGTAATTTAATTTTGTTATTAGAACATAGATTATAAACTATCTTAATCAACAAACAAAATACATCTTTAGAAAGTAGTCGTAGACGTATTTCGACAATGTTTGCTTGATTTGTTTTATATAGCGTTTAAAACAATATCAATACATTAGTTAAGCAAATGTATATGTTCATTTGAATGCATTTCGCATTGAAATCTGTAAAAATCATTTCGAATTGACGACATCACATTCTGAAAAAAACCAAGTCAACAAGAGAACTAATTATCAATGATACTCTATACAGTTGTCTCAAACTGCATCATCTTAAGAATATAAGTATGATATTTCGCAGACCGTTTTGGCAATAAATGATCTATTTCTACAACGCCTGAACGAGAGAGTTATCATTAAGTAGACTCCTATTCAGCAGTTAGACAGTAAGTCACTTCAGTGCTGAGTAACATTACCAAAGCCATATTGATTTTGGCATTTTTCCAATTTGTAGATGACCGTATGCAGGCGTACATACAGCAGACAACGTGTATGCAGCATAAGCATATGGTTGACAGTGTTGCGTAATGAGAGATTTTAAACACTTTATTCATAAAATAGTTAAAATGGGTATACTAGTAGTTAATATAATAGATCCTTGCAAGCCTATATGTACATAACGCAACCATTAAAGAGCCAACTCAAAATTGTTTATTTTCGAGCTTACTTGTTCAGAAGCCACATCAAATTACAGCAAAACAGTTTGTTCTGTGTTTTCTAAAAATGATCAAATTTTGAGTTGTGCCTCTTTCAATAATAGAGTCAATATATGTATATTTCTACACACATCCAACAGCCAACATAGAAAAAAGCTTTATGGGCGTACAGGAACCTTAAGAGTACATTAGGTGTCATTAGCTCTAAGATCGATGTAATTTAAAAAAGATGAAAAATATTTGCTGCCTGTTACATGTATATAATACAAATAAAAACAAGACCTTTAAAACCCCGAACACCCAAAAAATCTCATAGATATGCAAACAAACACACATCAAACTTTGGACCGTCTGTTTTCTTTCGATTGAAATTGTTGATACAAATTTGGTTTATATCAGGGATCCAAAAAATTGAAATATTGAACATAAATCTAAGTAAAAAAAGCCGGTCAGTCAGTCCATTAAACCCTGTGCCCATTAAAAATGGGCAAAAAGGGTAAAATGGATTTGGACACATGTTTTCAACAGCCATAAAAAGGCATCTCCGACCGTATAAAGTATATATATTCTTAATCAGAACCAATAATCGAGTCGATTGACACCTGGTCGTCTGTATAAACGCGTCGATCTCAGTAACAATAGGTAGGTTCCTGAACACCATACACAAGTCTTGTTTATTTTAAATATTTGTAAAATCTTACCTCCCGCCTACGAAAATCGAAAAAAAAACAATTTCAGCCCAAAGCCCAGATAAACCAGCTTAACTTAACTGATAAATTTTCTGCAAGTTTCAAAGCGATTGACCCACAAACCAAGGAGATATTAATGCATTTTTTAAATCCATTATTTCACTTAAGGGCCATTAAGGACAGGTGGTATATCATATTAATGGTATTGAGCTATACATCGTGAATGTTTTTAAATTTTACACCACGTGGTTCACAAAATATTAGAGTTTAATAAAAGTTATGAAATTACTGATACTCCTTTTTTTAATAATCAGAGGTAACTGTGATTTTGTAAGTGTAAAATAAATCAAAAATAGCAGTTACTTCGAAACTTTTAAATACAAATTGGAAAAAACTTTTGTTTTGTAACTTTTAAATTAAAAGAACATTTATTCTGTAACCTTTATTTAACAATCAAAAATAACTGTTAAAAAATTGTAACTTTTATTTTTAAGCTTATAACAGTTAGGGGCCCTGGTTATACACATGTTGAATGTGTAGATCGAAATCGTTACAGATAACGTTTCTAAATAAGATCTGAAATATTATTATGTGCAAGTTGCGATCATAAATTTGCATATGTGGGGTAACTAACTCTTCCAAGTGCTTTTACCTACTGGAGTTTTGCAGTAGCTTTCACTTCCAGTAACGGATGTGCATATATATACAATTTATTCTTTTGTTGGTCGTTTACATTAAGACTACCCTATTTCGAGATACTTACTATTGTAGGGCTCGTAATTTTTAAGTGAAGATGCTCGCCATATTGTTCCGAATGCTCTTCGAATAGATGTGAAAGACAGGTGCTGCTGTTGCTTGCATTTGTTGTCTAATTTAGTATTAGCTTATTGTTAAGTCATTTAAATGAAGAGACGGCTGTCCCTCGGTTGGCAGCTGACACTTTGCGTACAGGTGCATGGATGTGCAGTTGAAAACATCGCGCCATAAAGGCAAATTTAATGCGAATGTTTCGTTGATTTTGTCTATTCAAATAGCGGCCCTTTACAGTTCGTCTTCTCGCTATTCTATAATTTGATTGTCTACTTTTAGCATGATTTTTATGTACACGCTTTAATTATATATATATATACATATATATATATATATATATATATATATATATATATATATAATTAACAATGAGTAAGAAGGGCATAATAGACTCGCCTAACTTTATGTAGAGATACGAACCAACTAAATAATTTATAAAAATACTGTTGATCGGCATCTGTGCGTCACGGCTTACCGCCCCGTAGAATGATTTCTGAATTTTTTTTATATATTTGTCAATTTTTAAATCTCACCACAGGCAATGGGTTAATATATATCCAAGTTATCACAATAGACCCAACTGAGCCCTACGTATTTCCATTCAATCGATAGCCGCTCTAACCTAACCTGTACGAGCGACGGCTTTTTAGCTCTGAATGTCATATATATTTTTAAGTTACGAAAAATCCTTGTTTCCATCAATTAGTAAAAATATATTTTTATGTGAATATTTTTGCACTTTAGGTGTTTAGCAACTGAGGATATATATATCAACTTGGGGCTATATTCCTCTATAACCCAGTATCGTGGTCCTGTTGTGGCCTACAAATTTCAGCACAATGAGAAAATACACTCGAAAGTTATTCAAGAAATAATTTTAAGCAGCGTCGGGCCAAAGGAATAAACGATCACTTGCCGCGTGTTTGTTCGCGTTAGTATAACTTTCTACAAAATAAGTGCAGGGTATCCAACAGTGGGTTTTCTCGACCTTTCCTTCTAGGTCAAGTAAATGTTTTAAAGTAGCTTAGCGACCTGATTTCCATTTAATGAAACTAAATCTGTATATAAAGTGCTTGTTAAAGCTAAGGTACCTATCCGATTAAAACTTTAGAATCTTTTTTTGTCAATATATTCTAAATTATCATAAAGAATTCAAAATATTAATTGCAGAAGTTTAGCTGCAACTGCAAACACGTTTTTCTTGGCGCTGTCTACGATGTGTTCTCGGACGTCAGAATACATGCATTTTTCTTTTCACACTTTCAATGCTTTATCAGCATAATAGAATCAGCATGCGATGTGGTATATGCTTTAAAACATTTGGACTGGCAACCAAAACTATCGCCTTAGTGAGCATTTTGCCATACAAATTCTTAACACACGAGAGTAAAGATGTATATACATACTTCATAAATTTTATTTTGTGCTTCAATGGGCTCGGTGCATTTAAATTTAATTGTCGTCAGTTGAATTCTCGTATTCAGACGGGGATCACGCGTTTTTTGTACCGCGCCATTGACGTGTTTAATTTTTCTCGATTACAAAAAAGTTTAATCGTGCTTCCTTTGAAAAAATGATGTATCCTGCATATTATTCATTAGGACGTTCGGCTTCAGGACGTACGGCTTCAGGACGAACGTCTTCAGGACGTACGTGCTATAAGTCCCAGTACCATGCAATGCATCTATCTGGATCTACAGAAATTTACCAAAGACGTCAGATGTACGTCAATTCATACTTTCAAGCTAAGAAACCACGTCCTTTTTTTAAAAGACGCTTGATGTTACCACTATATCAATGCAATGTGAGTGCCGTCATATTATAACATTGTGTGCTTGTTAACATCTTACCCAAAAATAAGGTGATGTGTACATTATATATGGGTAAAATGTTCACATCAAAAGAGAAAAAAAATGCAACTAATTTTATATATTGTTGTTATATACTGTTAAAGCTGAACAGTAACAAATAACGATTTGTATGCCCTTGCAGACGGTACTTATATTAAATTCGAAGTGTGTAACGTATTAAAGGAGGCGTGTCAGACGTAATAAAGTGTAAATATTCTTCATCAGTATCAACAAACGAGTCGATATAGCCATGTCCGCATTTTTCTATGCAGATCGAGGAAAAAAGTAAAAAATAGACTCACAAAAATTCTATATTTTCAATGGGTACTTAATAGGTTAAGGAAAGTTTTGTATCATTCAAACGGAATTTAAATGAACTTTCCATGTATGCCAATATTTACATGAAGTATATTCAAATTATGAGTAGATTTAATCTTAAGTGTTGTCCTATTTACTTATTCCGGGCACTTTACCACTCATACGCAGGACATCTCTTCTTTCTTTGGTCCGACGCTGCGTAAAATTGTATTATTCGAATTTATTATTCGATCGTGATAAAATATTGCGGACACAAGGGGACGAGCAAGGCTCAACTATTCAATATGCGGAAGGGTGTGTGGCAAAATTCTAAATCAAATTTGATCCGTTTAGAAAATACAGGAATCTACATAAAAAATTTAAGTTGTGGCTCTAGCTTAGCCTGAGATCTAGGTGTTCAAACCAACGGACAGGGCTATATCAAATCGACTATATCAATTCTAATTTTGAGAAGAATGTCAGAGGATATCTTCTTCAAGTATCGTTATTTCTTGCTGTGTATGTACATATATGTGAAAATATTATTTGTAATGATAAAAGTCTGTGTATTACTGTCTGAATGTCTATGTTGTAATGTATTGCTTTGTGTTAATGGTGTAATTTATATTTAGACTTACAATTATACACTACTTATTTGTTTAAAAATTATTCTCCTTTTTAATTCAATACCTTAAAATGCACAGACCGTAAGTGTATCAACAGAGGGAAACATGAACGGATATAATCGGAAGTCGCCGCAAAAACGGCGTTATGATATGCCAAAATATGCCGGTGAGTTCGAAATTTATTTTTACTCCTTTAAACAGAATATCAAACTTTAGTTGTCTACATTTTTTTCCTTCGTGGCCATGACAAATTATTTTTACATAAGTTGTAATAACTTAAAAACCGAACCTTGAAAACCAGTGTTTGGGGCTACTCCAACCGGAACCGAGCCATTAAAATCATCTGCTCCTTGAACCCGAGCCAAAGCACTTTAAAAAAAAAGCGCGGTTCGCAAAATAAGAAATACGTCAATTTAATATTGTATTGATCTTTATTTTGAAAAGTGAAAAAAATAATAATGAAATCATACTCTTAAGTTTTACAGGGGTGCCACTGAAAACCAAACTAACCGAAAAACAAGCAAAAACCATTTCAAGTTGGTTTTAGGTGACACAGACCGCTGTTCGAGCTGATTTTAAAATCTCTAACACTTTGGCTAGAGATTTGCTCAATTTTAGCAATATTAAACTTGTTATACACACAACAAAGTGTTACTGTTATGGGAAGGTCATTAATTTCTAAAATATCTGTATAAACACATTTCAATATTAAACATTTTTGTATTTAATTATTTGTAACTATACGAAATCTTTCGAGAATTTTTAGTACAATATGCAACTTGCTGTGTAAAACCGTTCAGAACAAGAGAGATGCCACCGATAGTTTTGGAATTAATATTAAAATTATAGTTTTTGTTGGTTTTCGGTTGGTTTGGATTTCTGTGGCACCCCTGAATATATCTAGAGATTTCTGTGGCACCCCTGAATAGTATATACTATATACTTAACAAATCGAAGAAAAAGAAAACGCAATTGAGAAATTAACATAATTTTGTCTATAAAATTTAATAATTTTTGATGCCACGCTCCGCAATTTAGCATTTTATACGCGATTATATGTAGATTTGTTAACATATACTCACTTGTTCCCCACTCCATGAATATTTCTTTGAAGTCAGCCTTTGCCAATATAAATATAAAAAATAAATCATAAGCGGGGTTAGTATAAATAACTATTTATTTTATTCACAATGTTTTATAGTGCCACCAAAAAAGAAATCTGGAAAGGAACGTGTACCACAACCGAAAAACACAGTAGCGATGCTAAATGAATTGCGTCATGGACTGATATACAAATTAGAGTCACAGACTGGTCCGGTGCACGCACCGTTATTTACGATCTCCGTTGAGGTGAGTGCAAGTTATCGTCTGTATATTTTATAGTTAAGATGGGTACAGTGCGCAGATTGAAATATCTTTATTTTATTTCGATTTTTATCTTAGTCGCTTGAACTTGAACCTTGATATCTCTTAGCAGTTTAACTGTCAGGCATATTTTAACTCCAATCATTTATTTATATTGTTAATTATCTGGGTATATAACCTAAATCAAGCATCGTATCCGAAACAGAATGCAGAAGCTCATGGTTTCATAATTCCTGCAATGTTTTAATTGAATCACAGCAATCAATAAATATTTGGTTCAAAGAATCATTTATACTAAATATATTCTCGCTGCGCATAAGCTCACGGTTTACAATTCATATACTCATACTCACATATATATATGAGTAACACCGTGTACAAGTAACCTTCTAAGCGAGCATTCTTATTTAGAACACTTTTCTTTTTTATGGTCTTATAAACCACAAACAATTGCAATGGCCGTAGTTGTACATAATGTAAATTATTTGACTAAGACCCAAAAAAAAGAAGAAAAAAAGTGCGTCTTTTTGCCAACTTTCATCAATATTCCGAAGTATTTTATTATTTCTACGCCCTGATTATATTCAATATACGATAGGTTATATTGATATATTACGTATTCTATGACACAACTGCCTCATTTATTACCACAGTTAGTTCAAAAAATAAAACTTATGAACACGCGAAGCCAAGAGCACTGTCATTTAGTGCTTATTCCAATAATAATGAATATCGTGATAGGTAAATATTAAACTGGTAAATAATGTATACAAAATCAACCCACGTTGTTTGGAATTGAAAGCGAATATCAGAACATATTCCCATATGGTGGCTTAGAAAACCCTTGGCTAAAAGTGTATATGTACTATACATGAATGTATATGAATCGTGTACTTTATGAGTATCATGCATGATTTGCTAGGTGGTTAGAATCGAATAAGTTTAATTTCCGGTGCTTTTCGTCATTTTTATATGCTCTACCTACCCTCACATATTCACATATTTTGTTTATAAATGAATGCTATTTATTTTATGTAGCAAACATATAAGGAAAGGGGTAAAATTTAGTTATGCAAATGTATAATTCAAAGAGGACCATTTCGATCCACCACAAATGATAACAAAATTTACGGGCAATGCTTTAATGCAATGCAATATAATGATTATATAAGCTAAAAGACTTGTAATGATTTGGTTACCGTAAAGAAACTTAAAATAGATTTTTAGTAATTCGTGTGTAAATATCGGTTGAATACAATTGATGCCCATGTACAATTATATATATTAGTCAATAGCATAATGTGATATCGTCACCCCTCTTTGTCGTTACAGGTGGATGGGCAAAAGTATATGGGACAAGGTCGCAGTAAAAAGGTGGCACGTATTGAGGCTGCAGCCACAGCGTTACGCAGTTTTATACAGTTTAAAGACGGTGCAGTCTTATCGCCCTTGAAGCCTGCAGGCAACTTGGACTTTACGAGTGACGAACATCTTGAAAATGGTATTGAAAACGTGTCCAATACAGAATTAGTTGCACTGATTCGGACGTTGATGTTGCCTGAAAAGAATTCCAACCTTACCTCGCTTGAACAACCCACGTTGCGTCCACAAATCTTTTGCATGAGCCACAGCAAGTATTAGTGTTTTATGTTTTTTTTTATTTTAATTTTGTTTGTTATTTAATTTACATTTATTTTGTTATTTAAACGTATTTTGTAGTGCAGATTTGCATTGGCAGATCAGTGCGTAGTGGCAATTATTATAATTATATTTATGTTTATGCTTCTATCATTTGTTTTAAAATCATAACATTTCAACAAAGTTAAAGACCACATTTTATATTTATTTTAAACACGCATTTCATTTGTTCTTGAAAGTATTTTTCTCTAATGCCCAAGATTTTTGAGAGAAACGTGTGAATCAATTAAGTTCACATATTTAGATTGCAATTTTACGAAACCAAAATATCTCGGTGCTAAAGACCGTTTACAAGAATACTTTTGAATTATCATAATGGCAATAGTAATTTTTGCTTTATGAATTATATCCATTCTTTTAAGATTAGAGCATTCAAATACTGAGTATACATGTCTTGTTGGTAAAAAAGACTTGTATTATAGGCTTATATTATTAAGATAGGTCCTTTAACTTATTATAATGTTAATAAAAATGTGGTTTTTTTATTTTTGATTTATTAGATGCTAATAAAAATGCGATCGCCGTCGATGGACAGAAAAAAGTACCAGACAAAGGACCTGTCATGTTGCTATATGAACTATTTAATGACGTAAATTTTGAATGCATGAATATTGACGGTGCCCAAAACAACTGTCGCTTTAAAATGACTGTCACCATTAATGACAAAAAATTCGATGGTACAGGTTGGTAACGTGACTTAATTTATATGGAACGATGAATTATCTAAAAGCATATTTAGGTCCCTCAAAAAAACTGGCTAAAAATGCAGCGGCTAAGGCCGCACTCGCATCGCTGTGCAATATTTCTTATAGTCCGATGATGGCGCCACAAAAGAATGCGCCGTTGCCCATAGACGACAAATCGTCGTCAATGGAATTGCCACAGATACATGCGGATACTATCGGACGGTTGGTGCTGGAAAAATTCATGGAGGTAATTAAGGGCCAGGAAGCGTACTCACGGCGAAAGGTTCTAGCAGGCATAGTTATGACAGAGAACATGAATTTTTGCGAGGCCAAGGTGAGTACAATAAGCACAATTTTGAAATACATATCTGACTTTATTTTTTTTCAGGTTATTTCAGTTTCAACAGGAACAAAGTGTGTCAGCGGTGAACATATGAGCGTAAATGGCGCTGTTCTTAATGATTCGCATGCTGAAATAGTATCCAGACGTTGTCTTCTAAAGTATTTGTATGCACAACTTGATCTTCAGTGTAATCAGGGTATGGTTTTATAATTACGTAACGAGACTACATAAGCAAAAATATGTGCCGTCGATGAACAAACATATTTTTAGGTGTTAAAACATCATGAATAGTCATTTTTATTGTAGTTAGCATTTATCCTACAATGTGAATATAGCATGCTTTAAAGTAGTTGCTAGCTTAATCCTAATTTTTAACGAGTTGAACAACTTATTATTTAAAAAGTAACTACATATAATCAATAAGCTTAATAGAGTTTAATTAAAATAATATTATTTTCAAATTAAAAACAATATTCGTACCTACAATATTAACTACTATTAATGAAATAACTATTAATGATACAAACTTTTTGCTTGTATAATACCTCATACGACAGCTAAAATCGGTTTAAATGAAATCGGTTTGACCTTAGGAGCATAAACACTTTTAAAGCACTTAGTTGTTAAATAAACGAAATATAAAATAATTTGCAACTACGACATACCTAATATTGATTATGTGAAATCATATTATTTACTTCCTAAACAAGGTTCTGCTGTCATTTCTTTTGTAAAGCATTCCAGTAGTATATTCACGATAAATTTATGAAATATATATTTTCACAATATTTATTTATACCATTAGGTAAACTTTAAGCAATAATATTGCAACGGGTGTAGTCGTTTGTCGTTAGATCCATTTCCGGACACACATTTTTAAGATTTCTTATTCAAATTCGATTGCTTTCTACCAAGTTAACCTGAGTAATAACAAAATTACTTAGGTTAAGTCTACTTTTTCTGACAATAGAAATGTGTTAAATGTTAAAACTAGTTCTTTACATTTTCGTACTTTGCATAGTATAAAACAATATTATCGATATTAGGTTGAGCTCAATATTGATCATTCACTAATCAAGGAAGTTGTTACAAACTTTATTTCATTGAAGAACAGCGAAAGCAACAACTTGTCCAATTTGAAATGGTCCTCACCTGCATTTATATCCCTACCAATAGTAGCAAATAAGCATAAACAAAATTATGATTATAAGGTTACAACATAGTTTAAGTAAAACTTTCTTAAGCAATTTATTATACATTTATATGTACATATATATAAACATAGCATACTTTGAATTTTATATATATATACATATATATTTTTTTAAATACTAAAAAGTTTAAATTTGAAAAGAATACCATAATTAAATTCGATATATTTCTAAAGACTGAGAAACAACAACCACCTAAATCTACAAATACCCAAATCCTAACTTTTATTTACATATATTTGATTACTCTTGTTTACTTTTTTCTGAATTATAGCAACAGCATATCAGTCGATTTTCGTGAGGAATACAGACGGGCAATACCCCTATAAACTAAAATCCGGGGTACATTTCCATTTGTATATAAATACAGCACCATGTGGGGATGCACGGATATTTAGTCCTCACGAAAACGACACTGGTGTTGATAAGCATCCAAATAGGTTGGTACAACAAATTTCTAAATACTACTACTAAAAATCTAGAAAAAAATGAATGGGAGATAAAAACGAAATTTTGGGCAATACCTGTGAAAACTATTTTGTGCAGCATTTTGTTAGTTACAAAGTAATGCTTTTCACACGATAGGATTCAAGCTTATTGCAAACCTCAAAACAAAATTGAAGTAATTTTGCAGTAATATGATTAAAAGTTAATTCTGCAGTTTACAAACAGAATCACAATTCAAATCCAGGACTTAATAAAGTTGTGCAAATTTATGCAACACGTGAAAGAAGCAACTCCGTCTTCTCAGATATGCACAAATGCATGACGGAGATGTGTCAATTTGCCTCTTGCACACATACGTCCAACGTTATACCCCTTTGTCACACATGTTACCCTTTTTATCCATATTGTGGTCACATAATTTATGAAAGATTGAACACTAACGACTATATATAAATATATCAGAAATATAAAATCGAACACAATTATCTTTGTGAGATATTAATTTGTGTGTATTTAATTTGTCAGAATTTATAATAAGATATATTAATACGATACGTAACCTGTAATATACAAAATTTGCTTACGGCTGTGTCTGACAGAGACGTGAAATAGAAAGAGAGATAAAGTGGGAAGTGAGATAGAAAATAAAAGAGGAGAGACGAGAGCGAGACAGAGAAAGATAGAGAGTAATAGACAACATGCAATTTCATACTAGGCACTCGCAACAGTTTCAACATATTTAATAATAACAAGAAACAATTTCGTATAATAAATATATTGCGGATTAATTTAAACCGGTCGGGTTCACAATTAGTATCTGTGGTGATAACAGCTAAGCAAAGCAATTGATGACAAATTTGTATGTTTGTTTCCACATTCATACATCTTGCCTCTTGCTTCTTCAAATATTGACGCAAATAATAATGTTTTAGTAGTGTGTTTTTTTCTATAACAAAACACAATCCGAATGTTGTTTTCTATTTATATATATTTGTGGGGTGCCTTGTTATATTCAGATTATCAGGTTCAATTTATAATTATAATTTATCCTTTTGTCATTTCTCGGCTTACCAATAAATACATGCAACTAACTGCTTTTGGATTTTCACATAAACGTTGTACATGTTGCAATACTGAATTTTTTGGCTCCCATGGTTTAATCCATTAACTGGGACACAAACTTTAATCAATACTAACGAATAGAAAAGCACGCGGACAGTTGCGTACGAAAATAGAATCGGGAGAAGGTACCATACCAGTGAAGAGCAGCGATGGCATACAAACCTGGGATGGCGTATTACAAGTAAGTGGTTATTTTATAAGTTTAGTAATGCTTTATGGTAATCAATGTGCTTTTTTGTTTCAGGGGCAACGCTTGCTTACAATGTCATGTTCGGATAAAATAGCACGCTGGAATATTGTGGGTATTCAGGGTTCGCTTTTGTCTTCCATTATAGAACCAGTTTACCTGCATTCCATCGTGTTGGGTAGTCTTCTACATCCAGAACATATGTATCGGGCAGTGTGTGGACGTATTGAGAAATCTATACAAGGTCTGCCACCTCCATACCACTTAAACAAGCCACGGCTAGCATTGGTCACTTCAGCGGAACCACGTAATCAAGCGAAAGCTCCTAATTTCGGGATAAATTGGACCATTGGCGATACTGAGTTAGAGGTGGTCAACTCATTGACCGGTCGAACCATTGGTGGTCAAGTTTCAAGGATTACCAAACAAGCTTTCTTTGAAAAATTTGGCTTTTTAATGAAAAATTTGTCAGGTATGCCTAGTCGCAAAGTGAATAAGGATTATGGAGAGACAAAGGCCGACGTCAAGGATTACCAGGTAAGTTACAGATCTTATTTGTGACTGAGTCTCCATCATATACTCTATTGTTTGCAGACGGCTAAGCAAGAGCTGTTTTCTGCGTTCAAACGAGAGGATCTCGGCAGCTGGCTTAAAAAACCAATAGAGCAAGACCAGTTTGGGCTTGCCGAATGACTGCATTCAGCGATACCGTCAGCCGGATATATTTGTAACCCAGTAACAATTTTAAAAAAAGACAGCAAGAACGGCAAGCAATTAATAGATTTAGATACTATAGCTTATATAAAAACTTGCTATGTAGACTGCAATTATATTTTGGTCCAATCAAATCAAAACCAATAAAATTTGATGGATAACCTGCCGATGGATCATCGGAACAACAACGACAGATATATTGGTTTATATATTGGAACGATGAGATTTTTCAGTAGAATATTTCTAGAATAGAGTGTAGTTTTTATGCTGGAACTAAGTAAATAAGTATTATGGCGTTTTACTTAAACTTAATTAATTTTATATTTATTATGAACTGTACCTATTGGAGCTTACATATATAATCAATGATGATAATTTTATACATCTTAAAATTTCCACATATGTTTCCTGCTCTCCCTTCTATTGTCACTTTTTGTAAGAAAAATATTCTTAATTATGTTTATATTATTTACTTTATAAATATATGTATATTTATATTTAAACATGCAGATTTACAGCAGGTTTATGCTAGGCTCTTCAGCAGATATTTAAAATGTATCTAGTAATAACTGAGTACAACATTTGTGCATATTGAAAAATATATACGTACTAATATTTCATAATTTGCCCATAGTTTATCATTTATCAAAAAAATAGAAAAATATTTAATGAAAAAAAAAAAAACGTTGCAAAGAATATTATCATTTAAGATCTATTTTTAATCAGTATTTTAAAAAATGTATTTTTAAGTTATTTACAAAGCTTAAATGAAACATAAATTTCTTCAATGTATAGGATTTTAAAGTTCACTCCCTTTTGCGCAAATTTAAATACGTTTACCATTGAATTAACTCTGAGTGGTGCGTGTCGTTATAGATATAACGTATCGATTAACGTACATATTTTTTTTAAATTTAAAAAATTGGTTTAAGGCAGGATTAATTGTAAACGTTGAGTTTCCTGCTATCATACACAGCTTTCAAGAAGCTTTATTTTAAACTACGTTGAACCGCCCACTTGATTTCAGATGTCAAAATAGTTAATTATTGTAAACAGATCTTTGAAAATAAGTATAAAAGTTTCTCCAAAGATATTTCCCCTTGCGGTTGAAATTTTCCACAATCCACTTTTAAATGCAAAATGCTGTGAACTGCCTAACTCTTTGATAGGTTGAGAATTGTCAGCACAAAAAGATTTATATATATACAGATAATATTGTATGTATATATATTTCAAGTTCGTCGGCAAAGGGGTAGCAAGGGGTAGGGACATGCCCCCCTACATTCAGAACTACATTATTTAATTTCCGAAATCCGAATAATTTAAGTCATTAATTTATTTTTGCTAAAGAAAATAAATATACTTGACTAGAAAACAAGACCCCCATCCCCTGTCCCCCTTATTAAGAAGCTGCCGACGTCCCTAATACATTTTGATTTGTAGAATTTTAGAATTCGTTTGATTTAATATGGTTTGGAAATGCACTTTCATGTCTGCGGCCACACTAACAAGAGCCGTCGTCGTAAGCTTACATTTTTAACAAATCTTCCAATTTAGTGCCATCTTGTTTGAAAATAAGTTGATGTTAATAAATTTATCAATATATAAAAGGTATTAAGTTAAAATCTTCCACTAGAAATTTATCTATCAGGGAATGTAGAATGCATGTACAAATCAATTTTTATTTTCAATTTTTTAAATTTCTTGAAAAGTGCATATATGATTACGATTAGTTTTAGCCGATAAATAAACACATGGGCCTTAATTAACTAGAACGTTAAAGACTTAAAGTAAACTTTAAAAATACTGTTTAATTTATATCTCTATAGATTGATTGATTAATTGTGTTGTACAAGTTTTTAATTGAAATAAATGATGTGCCCGAGAGTTACGTGTTCATTTGTGCGTAATCGCATTTAGTTTGCATTACTTTCATTTTTAACACTTAAACGACGTTTGTTCATAGTCTTTACTTATAACTTGATTAGTGGAAACCCTGTAGTTCAAGAATGCCGTTAAGTTCACATACATACACTTGAATAAAAGTCAATCAATTTGTGGTATTGTGCAAAGATTTATATATATTTTAAATACATTTACAAATGCACATACCCTTACATTGGATGACGGGCATATAATTTTTGTGAATTAAGTCGAAAACTCTATTTAAGAAATGTGTTGCAAAACAGTAATAACAGTAATAAACTCGAATATGACTTAAATAAGCATCTACGCATATTAAATTTCAAATTTTGTTGAATACGATGTATTCCTAAGTCATAAAATGCCAGAAATATCACACACAATAATAATAAAATCATGAAAAGTCCAATATAGGAGTATATCATTTTGCATTCATAACAATAGTGTGTTTGTTAATCAATAATAAAAAAAAAAAAAAAAAAAAATAAAAATTACATTTTTCTTAATTTATGAATTGGTTATCTAAATAAGTTTATTGTAGTCCAGAAAGTTATATTACGCACGCCAACGATTTTATACCCTTGCAGAATCGTGTATTCAATTTTTGACTAATCGTTCCTATGACAGCCATATGATATAGTAGTCTGACTCTAACCAAATTTGTCAGGACGTTAAATACAATACCAAATATATCTTGAGAAGCAATAAAGAGTTGCATACTAAACCTTAATATTCAACAGATCGGACCTATGACATATGTATGATATAGTAGTTCGCTTCTTACCAAACTTTGTCAGGATGTAAGAGATATTGCCAAACGCATAATTAGTAAATTTGGCTGAGACATCTCTGAAAACAACAACGATTTTCATACGAAACCATTATTTTCGATCGATGATAGCTATATACACTAGTCGGCATAATTATTTTGACGAAACTAAAGTTAAATATATTCATAATTTGAACTTGCTCCATGCAAGTTTTGGCATCAATGAAGAGGAAATTTAAATGCCGTTTGAATGATACTAAACTTTTCTTAACCCATTAAATACACATTTCAAAAATTGAACCAGAATAAATACTGGTTTTTCAAACTTTTTTCCCAGATTTTTGAGAGTTAATGTTGGGATGCAAAAAGTTGCTCCAATCAATATCAATAGGAACTGCAAAAAAGAATTTTCAAAAATAATTTTGCTTCTATTTTTTAAGATTTTTTGAATGGGATGATCTCAGAGAAATTTTGTATGAAAAGTGAAAATAATGGGCAAAAATCGTCATTTATAGCCATTTTCAAAAAATCTTAAAAAATAGAAGCAAAATTATTTTTGAAAATTCTTTTTTGCAGTTCCTATTGATATTGATATCATAGCCTTAGTCTAAAAACATTTAGTTTAACATGTTTTGAATGAAAGGAGCTTTATTTCAAGGTAATCGGTTGACAAATTCAAAAGTTATTAACATTTCGAGGAAATTACTAATAATCGAAATATGTTCTTTTATATGATTTTCTTACATTTTCGTGTTTGAGGGGTTTATTTTGAATGCTATGTAATCACTTGGGTTTTGGGTTGGTCATTGAAATAGATTAAATGTACATGGAAAGCAACCATAATATGATTTTATTTTAAAGCTAAATTGGCTCCCCGAAGAAAATAAAATTTTGAATTTTTTTTTTTTTGCTTTTTTTTTTTGATTTACACTCAGCCTTGTTTTCTGGAACTTAACGGCTGTTGTTAACTAATTTGGGGTCGCTGATTTCAAATCTGATCTCAATTTTTCTCCATCAATTCGCGTTTTTGAGTTACAGGTACTTATCGATCTTTTAATTTTTTTTCCAAAAATTTAAGGTTTAAAAAATCATAGCTTTACTCCCGATTGAGCGATTTTCAAAATTATATTTTTTCTTTAGAGATGTAATTGTTACCTTTAAAAAAAAACATAATCATATTCATCGCTTAATGAGGAGTAAAGCTATATTGTTTTAAACTTTTATTGATAGAAAAAAGTCAAAAATTCGATAAGTACCTGTAACTCAAAAACGCGAGCTGATGGAGAAAAATTGAGATCAGATTTGAAATCAGCGACCCCAAATTAGTTAAAACTTCTATTCATTTCAAAACAACACACAAATGTTCAATTTTGTTCCCTTGTGTTATCAATATACACTAATATCTGGTATCATGCTATCTGTTATAGTTGTTATACCCGTTACTCGTTGCAGTGTATGATACAGGAAGACGGAGGCGTATGTTGACTAACGGTCATCTCATAGCAGGGATTAGACTATAGCATTATTCTTTTTAGCATATTCCCGAAGTTTTCCTTATTTTAGATGTGTAGTAATTTGTGACTACATCTAGCATTTATAATCTTTTACATAAATATATAAAAAAAAATTTGCGAATTTGGTAAAAACGGTTTTACAATATGAGTATCGGAAATTCCTTGACGGATTAATATATAGATACTCTGATCCAAAAACTAGCAAATAAAGGTATAGTATATATTACTCAACCTTTTTAACCGAAGAAAAACCGCATTACAACATATTCGAATAATAAAGAAGCTGGAGGCACTACATATCTATATATGTCATGTATAGCTGTCATAGAACCGATAAACCGAAAATCAGTCTATAGTAGAAACACTTTTGTTATTTTCAAATATCTCAACCAATCGGGTAGATTTTGCATTTCTTATTCTCTTTTGCCACTGTCCACGACGGATAGGTTTTTCTACGTTTTGAAAACATTAATCTATCAGGTTTATTTTACTTTTCGCGAGAAAATTTGAAACCGTATATTTAAGTTTGACATAAGAGCTGATCGACCTAAAAATAAATATTTATAGTCTACTAGAAATTTATTTTAAAAAATTCTACAATATTATTATTAAATGCTGTAACATTGACATGGAATGTGTGTGTGCGCGCGATTTTCACAAAAAAAAAAAAAACACGAAGAAACTCCGCAAATTTTGTATGTTCTTGCGTCAGGTTTCTTTTTTTTCCTGAGTAAAATCTTTCGAATCTTTTGAGCGTATAATCCGATCGTGCTGAAATTTTCAGGACACATAAGGACTTTAATTTAAAAACTGCTCTTGGTATTTTGATACCCTGTGAGGGTATATTAAGTTCGTTAAAAGTATGGAATTCATGGAAGTTTCCTGGATTTCGAGTTGAATTCTTATAATCGGGAGCGAATTTGAATTCGGGTGCCGGACTGTCCTGGGATTTGTTTTTTTTGTAAGTGTGTGGACGTGGCATGGGTTGTTGGTAATCTATACATAAAATTTTAGCTCTAGTTATTACAGTCCCTGATATTGACATCGTTCAGACAGATTTGGCTATTAATACAGATGTTAAATAAATATTATATGTTTGCAGATGCCTACTTATGCCTATACACTTTAGGAGAATAGCGTTATACTTCTTTGAGTACCTTTTTAATTCATTCAGGGTGTCAAAATGCCTTTAAAAGGGTATCTTTTTTAAACTATGTATTTGTTTAGTACACATGATAAGTTTGTAGTCGTCAATGTGTCCTGAAAATTGTATCACGATCGGATAATAAACATCAAAACGTATTAAATTTTAATCAGAAAGAAGAATAGAACACGCACGAACGTGTACATTTTGCGACGTGTTTTTATGTAATTTACTAAGCTTATATACATATGTGTGTCCAAAGACAGGTATCTAATGACGTGGGCGTAAGATATCTCGATTTCGTGCCCTTCCGACTAAAGCTTTCTTACTTAATATTTTCAATACCTACGTATGGCTTATATAAACTCGAAAATACAGGAAATGTGCCAGCAAAGTATTCTAAGCAACGGTGTTCTCTATTGTATATCTTCAAATGTTGTGTATTTGGAACGCTTCACTTTACTTACAATCTTCATAGATGTGTATAATTATTACTTATCAACCAATAAGCATAATGTCTAAACCCGTATTAAATATTTTTTTAGCATGGAATAAAACTTAATTTACTGTGTTTTACTGATTTATTGCATAGTGATTGTATTATGAACAATATGTGTTCAATATTTGAATGCTGTGCCCTTTTTGTCAAATTATATCTCTGATTTTATTGTATACTTTCAAATATGTATATAGATCTGCATTTTGTATACACATTTATAGAGACTATTGAGTTTTCTTTAATCCAAGTATTTAAGCCATATTATACATATACATCTTTTTTTTTATTTTTAAGCTATCTATTTCTTTCGGTTTATTTATTATATGCAACACATGACTAAAAGAATTTGTCTTATAGGATTCAAGTAAGCATACTTGTATTTATAAGCGAGGTTCTGTAGTTTGACATTCAGAATAATTATGAGTAAATTATTCTTCAAGAGGCAGATTCTTACTGATTTTTAAAATAAAATAAATTTGCACTGATTTTAAATTAATCTTAAATTAAAATTTGCTCTGCTACGTATTCTGCATTAATTATAATATATGTATACATATATATAATAAGTCAATAACTCACAGTGCCATTCATAAGCAAAGATTAAATATATTACAGATTTCAAATGAGTCCAACAATTAAATAACTTTTGTAGGACTGTGCTATTATTTTCTGTTTCGGTTGCCCTGATATTCACATGCAACTGTACGTCTATATCGAACAATAACATAGCACGACTTAAATATAAATAGTGAATTAGTATTGCATAATAATAAACATACATATTAAACAAAATTTGACCTTATATAAAATACTGTGATACTAAATTTTACTAGTACTTCCAGCATAGCTGCATTTTATCCATTCTAAAATATTTTAAGTTAAACGTTACACATTAAACGTTACACAAAAAAAAACCGGTAAATATATATTAAACTGTCGAACAATAAAGACAAATTCCACGGAGTTAATATTGGTGTCAAATAGTTTCCAAATTTTAATTTTAGAGTACTTAGAATGCATGTTTTATAGCATTAATTTGCTAAATTGACAAGCGATGTATTGAGATATTATCAAAAATATATGTATGTATATTATATATGAATATTCAATAGACATCTAAAAAAGTAAACATTCACACATTTATTAATAACTGCAATTTTATAGGTAATGTTACAAGACTATTAAAAATGCGTGAATTCCTTTTAAAAAGTATCAACTTCTGATTAAATATCTGAAACCATTGTATTGATTTTGTTTATATGTTTCTGCTACTTATAAACACAAACAGTTGAACGCTGGTTCATTATTTATTGCTATTCATGTTAACCACTTAGCCATTATGTATAACATGTTTTCATGTCCGTTTTAACAATTAAATAAAACTTTAAAAGTTTAAAGTTCAGACATGTTGACCGTAGTATATGTATGTTATCCTCAGATCAAGTTTGTATGATCGCATGGATTTCTTCACCAAATTAATAGGTCCATATTCAACAGCATATTTAGGGATAAATATTTGGAAAATACATACATACCAAGTTATAAGTCTATAGTTATTATGTTTGCAGAGATCGAGGCGTTTAGACAGACAGGTGGACACACGTCCATGAATTTGGATATATAGGGTCGGAGATGCTTTTATTTGTCCGTTACATACATTTGCACAAATCCATTATATCCAAACTTAGTCAGAATGTAATATGCAATATCCAATACACAATATGTAAGATTGGCTGAGATATCTAAAAAACAACTAAGTATATCATACTCAAGGTTAATTTTCGACCGATCCTTCATATGACAGCTATACGATATAGGGATCCGTTTCGGCCAGATCCGCCATATGCATAACCTTCACCAAAAAAACTTACTTGTACAAGATTTTTCCAGATATCTTTAAAACTGAGAGTCCCGAGCAATAAGATATGTTCTTTATGGGTCGTGTAGACCTCCTTTAAAGTTTTACACACTGTTTGATAAAATTGAACACACTTTTTGCAAGGGATCTTGGAAGTGACTACTCAATGCAAAATAAATGACATCAAAATTATAAAAAAATTTCAAAATTTATTGAAATTCAACAAACTTACGGATTCCATTAACAGATTTTATTAATGAGATTATCCGAACGTGTTTATGGTTCTTCAGCTCTATATACAAACAGTATCGACTTAAGAATTATTGCTAAGCTTTGCTAAGTTTTTATTGAGTTTCTTAGTTTAAATTAAAAATCAATATACCTACATATATTAATTAACTTCGAAAGTCTATGATACCCGATTTACGGGCTGGGTGATTTTGTCGTATCCGATTTTTGACAATTTCACGATCAAAGTATTTATTATCACTAAATTGGCTCCCTGATAGTATAATGCAAATATATATTCAGTCGTGCATATATTCATTTTATCATGTTAATATTCACCACTTATACAATGATACTTACTAACAAAAATGCAGTTATAAAACTAAATATTCCAAAGGTATGTAAAATAAACTGAACCCTGTTTTAAAATACAGTTTATTCTTAATAATGCTTGTAAAATTATATTATATTCGTTAATCTTCCCTAGTCTCTCGGCAGACATGTACGGAACCACATTAATACTCATATCCGAAATGTTATTTAAGAAAATATTCGTATATATATAAAAGCAAAAACCTATACAGATTGTTGCACTCTATTGTATTAGTTCGGATTATACCTATCTATAAACTAAATAAATAATATACCTATTATATAGGTTAACTTTTGTACGAAACATCCATATTATGTATAAATGACAGCAAGACAATTTTTGAGAAAAACACAGCAAACCCAAAATGTTTAGTACTATATATTATACAAGATATATGCTACAATGCAAACAGTCCCATTTATGTGTATACCAACTTTCTGTTTTTTTTTATTTTCCAGTGAGATGTTGTTAAGCTAATATTCCATTAGCATTCAAAAAAATATGTCCGCAATGTCAGATAAAAATACTTGATCAAATATTTGTACCGTGCTCAATTTTAAAACCATGTACTTTTAAAAAGTCCAGTTTACCAACAAAGTAGTATCTGGCGTTTTGACAGACCCCAACAATCTTGATTAGCAATAAGCGTCGAGTCGACATAGCGATGTCCGTCTGACCGTTTGTCTGTCCGTCGTATAATCACATTGATATTAGAGACTGTAAGAGCTAGATACTTCAAACTTGACATGGAGGCTCTCCTATATCCTAAGCAGATCCACCTTGTTTTAGAATTTTGCCACACCATCTTCCGCCCTCCGAATATTGATGACGAATTTTAGTATAAAAAAAAAATTAACTAGAGCCTTCAATTTTGGAACGCATAATAAACACCGGGATCCTGATGTGTCATTAAACTGTAATCACAATCGGTTGATAAACTCGGATGATACTGAAAAAAGAAAACTGATGTATGCAACGTCGGAAAAATTAAGAGAAGAGACACAACCAGGAATTAACATAATAAGTACGGGTCTCCCATAGTCGGGCTCTCTCGACTGTAGCCTTTCCTACTAGTTGTTTCTTATCTTTAAATATTTTAACTATTGAATATAAAATAATCAATTAAAATCAATGATAATTAAGATACGATCATATATTTATCGTGTTAAAGCTCAGTGCAGACGTGCACTTTTTGACCGACACTTTTTCACCATCGGCAAATTTGCCATTCAGTTTGTTCGCTTATGTTGCCTAACAGAATCCTCATGGGGTTTTGTTTTGACAAAATCTGGTTACAATTGCATACGAAATTAATGGGCACAGGATATAAAAAACGACATTTTACTGACACAAAACACCGATGGGAATATTTTGTATTTAAGTTCCATCGGTGAGCATCGGTGAAAAGCGGAATGAGTGTTCGTACGAAGCCGATGGTCAGTCAAAATGAGCTCGTCTTCGCTGAGCTTAATGTCAACCAATCTCGCAAAGCATTCAACCATAACAGCTGACTCGCAATATTAATATTATAAGTAATATTCAATATCAAAACTTAATAATGAAAATGTCATTGAATACAAATCAAGTGGCCCTTTGATGATTTGAAGTTCGTCTAGTTTAGTATAATAGATACTGTGCTGAAAAATTTATGGAGTTTTAGATACACTAACGATAATATCAAGATATAAATATACTCTCAAACTTTTTACTTGTATTGTGTTATATAATTTTGGTTATTAAAGAAAATAAAGCCTAAATAAAATATATTTATTATGAAAACTCACTTTAAGTATACTAGGACTACTTATAATATTGCAGTAAGTCGAAGAAAATCAACCTATTTCACAGTTGCTAGTGGATTGACTAGTGATGAAAACATATTCAACCTATACAATTTGTAATATTACATTTTGTGACGAAATATAGTATAAGGTTTAATATAAGAGCATATGCGCAGATTGGTCTAGTTCTGTGTTCCAAAAAAATAACGTATTCCGATGTGGCGAATGTTTCATGTTCATGTATCATTATACAGGGTGGGGCAATAGTAAACATCCTATTGGAAAGTGTTATAACTTTTGCATGGGGTTAAATCTCAATTAGGTTTGCGAAGTTAACAAACGCCAGAATACAAATCGACAAGCCATAAATCGGATTACTCCGCAAGGACGCGGAATAATTGTTTCCCTTTTTTTGCGCACCATTTGCAAAATTTCTAGCGTTTTTCAATAAGGTGATTACTTTTGCTCCAACCGGTACAAGAAATTTTGAATCGTGATACACATCAGTCACGTTCTTCTTCAGGTTGGAGCAATCATCAAAATAATCATGAATCGCAATGTTATTTTCAGCACACATCGCCCAAATAGTAAGCTTTGATTATGCCAAATTTAATCTGTGTCGCCTCCTTCGCCCACAAATCGAAAAATCTGATAACAAGAGCAGTTTTATAGCTAGAGATTTGAGATTTGGCACACATGGTAAGTATCTTATTTTTTAATTATCTTACCGCGTTTCATTTGGATTGGACCACTTTATCGTAATGCTGGTGTCTAACCGATCTCGTCTATTTGAGCTAAATTTGCTATTTTGTGGGGATGTATTAAGTTTGTTAAAGCATATAACAGGCAGACTATCGCAGGATAATGGCTAAATGCAAATATAATGTCTGGTGTCAAATCACAGCATCACTTTTCTTGCAATAATGAAATGATTTGCATCGCTCTCTCGAATAATCATACAGTAACAAGCCAGCCAGTCGAACAGTTCTTAAAATATGTATTTGGATTATATGGGATTGTTGGTTTATGGGATTGCTTATATTATAACCATCAGTTTGAGCTTTCAGTGCTCGAAAACTCCTAAGCAATTTTGCTGAAAAATATCATATACGCCCTCGCTTTGGTCAACAAATATCTCCATTATTTATGGGTCAATCGTTATGAAACTTGCAGCAAATTATTATATTTTGTTAAATGGTTGAGTTAAGCTGCGTTATTTTAACAAACATTCATGTAATCGCCAATATTAATTTTACGTTAGTCAGTAGCATTCAGCTTTCACACAATGTATATCATTCAGTGTAGCCTTCAGCGCCAAATCGTCCGACAATATAATATAAAACCAGTCGGTTTTTCAAAAAAGTTCTAGAACAAGAAATTCTTAGATTTTTGCCAGTAACACACTTAACAAGGTTCACCTCGATATCTTAAATATTGGTCCAAACAAACCAACACACAAGCTTTTCATCGAAGCTCGATGACGTCATTAAAATTTTAAAATTCCATTATCTTTGGAATGGATAGTCCGATTTGGGTAAATACAGTACTTAGTATCAACTATCTGCATTAAGAAATTGGGACTTTATGCCCCAACTGAAGCTCCACATTCAATCGTGCAAAGTTCGACAAAGTTATGCAAATGGCTATATCTCGAAAAATATCTGACTGATCGGAGATAGTAGTCACATCATATTAAAACCACAGGATCTCTTTATCCAATCCTGCGTGTATATATAGCTAGTGGCTTGCAGCCCAGAAAACTTCACTACGTGTGCGTTTTTGGGGTCTGCTTTCGTCACTAGCGTGGACAGTCGTCCACAGTGATGTATATTTGATAGTGCTCTTGAATATCTTAATTTTGAGTCCTTCGGTAAATATATATCATTCATAGGCTTAAAAGAATCAAATACTACACATGGATTTGCGTACGAATGTAAAGTCGACAACGCGGAATTAATATTAATCATGACTAATAACCCGTTGTATTGTACAGAATAAATTGATACTTATTATTTAGATGTAGCCAAAAATCATGATTGATTTACTCAGGTTGTACAGCCTTAAAAAGTGTTTTGATTGACTAGAGTGTCTTCGCGCGCGGCTGTAATATTTCCTGGATATCTGGTATTGAAGTAAAGTTGAGGATTGATGAACCGTCTTACTGTCAATTATGGTAATGTTAATGTAGAACTTAAAAATATGTAGAGTTAGGCATTTGTATTGGTGTTTAAAAAGACTGCTGCGTTGAAGATACTTACATATATGCTTGAAGATTCATGTCAGTATTTTATTCACTTCAGATATTACTCAGAAAAATTCTTAACAATTACATTTATAAATAAAGCTTTATCTTTAATTTTGTGTTAAGAATTGATTGCTCCATTAATAACACTGTATGTGTTATCCTTCGTGTTTCATACAAGTTATATATAGAAAAAAAAAACTTATATAAATATTAAATTAACGCTTTCTATGTACTTTTCAAATAATAAAAAATACGAATGGAAGTTATAATAACAAATGTTCATTTAAGTTTGTTAATGTGCCTTGGCCTTGTATGTTATTTTCCACACTTCAAATAGACATATCGTAGAGTGGAAGCGATAAAAAATGGCTAGAGGCATAGATATATGTGTAATAATTGTCCAGCCCCAAATGCCAAAAAACTCAAGGTGCGTCTCTCGAAATACAGCTCGTCCTTTGATCAAAGTGTTGACAAACCATATGGCAATATTTGCGACCAAAAGAAATGTTATTATCTCGCGGCCGGGCTTTCGACGCACCTGCTTGGATCCCTTGCAGCGACGATGGCTAGCATGCAGAATGAACATTGTTTGCAATGAGGTCTGTACGACACCAAAAACCTCGGCTATTATTCCCTCAACTCGATCTGGTACCGTGTCCCATTTGGCAAAGTAGCTGCCAAGAATGCTAAACATTCCATACAAATACACGCCTGTCTGGGCTACAACCAGTAGTAGATTGTCCAAATCCATTGAGTGATGCTCATCACTCGTATCCTTGATGTACCTAAGATCACGCATGAGGATCATACCTGTTTTACAAAATAAAATAAAACATAAAAAAACCAATAAAATATAGTTAAGTGTTTTTTGACTTAAATACCCGTTATTACTGCAGAAGCGCACATGAAGTACATGAAAGTCTCCCAAAGCGTTACTTCCTGAGTTGCGATGAGCTCATAGCCAGGCTGTGTGTACAGCACAAAGTACATAATCATTGATATTATGGTCATAACAATAATAAGTATGCCGAAAAAAAGACCCTTGTGTGACTGGGAGCAGTCGACTGAAAAGTGGTGGGCCGGTTTCTGAGTTACTGGTTTCACAGAGTTCTTACGTGTCTTGTCGATGTCCGGAATAGATTTGACGGTCTTCCACATCTCAAATAATATTACTGCACATATCAGTGAGTATTCGATTGTGCACGGAAATAGAAACGGGGACAACTGTTGAACCAGTGCACCCATAATCGTTGTACGTGAGCATCCACTAAATGATGGAATTGTTGGAGTTGGAACAGTCGTGACATTACTAACCGACATAGTAATATTCTTCACTATATTGTGCACTATATCTGCAGTGGAATGATTATCCTTTTTAAGTCCAGTATGGTATGTTCCGTTAAAGTGAATAGATTCGTTCACAGCTGACCAGTTAGGAGCACCATATAGTCCGCTGTGTAGCACGGGATCATGGCCTGGATCAATGTCGTGGTGGCTTATGTGAAATATTTCGTGTTTTGTCTCCTCGACCAGTACGTACAACCACTCACACAGGTTTGTGGCCACCATATGCATGAGGCCAAATCGCGAGGTAACCTTGTGACGCGCCATGTCCATATAGGTGGTATTAAGGAAGATAAACTGCACTTGGGCAATGCATAGTACCATACGACAGATAGGAGTGATGGCTACAAAGACGTCGCGACATCCAGGATGACCATTTAGTTCAAAGAATTGACCGAACTCCAACCCTGAATATACCATTGTACCGATGGCGAAGGCGATGGCGCCGACACGAAGATAGAAGCTTCCAAAGTGAGTCACTTTATGCTTCAAGTGAACATTGCTATTCTTTTCGTCTGAAACGATCGTGAATTAATCGTAATGATATGAATAATAAATAGGGTATTCACATAACTTATTATTATTGTATTGAAATTTACTAAATTTACTGGAACACCTAAGTAACACCCCTTATATAGATGCGAAGCTACACGTGGTTTGCTTTGTCTTATATAATTGAAATAATAATTGAACTATTCGTAATAACAATATCGGTGCAAATTTAAATTAATATTTCTTCAACAAAAAATCCTAAAAGCTTAAAATTTGAAATGAATGTTCAATTTACAAGTTTGTACTATGTGTTGCTACTAATATGTTGCCTGTTTTGTGCGTGTATTTCTAACAATTTGTAAATTAAGCAAGTAGTTTCCTCGTATAACTTTCAGAAAGAAAGTTCAACTTTAAATAGAGTTCTAAAAAATTTGTAACATTTGTTAAGTGAGTGTCTATGTCCATGTTGTTGTGTGATCAATTCCTAATTTAAAACATCCATTCTCAATGTGCAGTTTTTGCAACTCTTTGTGAAATATAACTTATTAGGAAGCAACCTCACGATTGGAAATGCGTTTCAGCTGGAAATGTGAATCTGACTTTATCCGTTGAAAAACTTATAACTTCTGATCCAAATAAGATATTGCCAAAGCTTAAAAGGCATTTTATAGACAATTTCCACATCTGCATTGTGAGAACTTTAAAATCGGACTAACGGTTCTTATTCAATAGGTGGTCAAACTTCAATTTCCAAGAAAAACCGCTTCATAAATATTTAATTTATCAAATATAATAAATATATATGTTTTTCAAAATGCAAAGCTTATTTATTTATTTTAAATATATGAATATTTAATAAAATAAGTATTTTCTTGTCTATATTTGATATCTACTACACGTGAGATTAATAACAACAATATACAAATTATTTTGTATTTAATTTTATTCAAGCCAGTCCTCTACTTCATAACCGATATACAATAAATCTACAGTTTCTTGTGAATAAACTTCTTTTATTTCATAATACGCAATTTAATACCAATTTTCTTGATGATATCAGTGGATCTGAGGATCATATTAGAAGCATCTCCCGTCTGTGTAATCCACGATGCCTTGCAAGTTTTCGAATACCTGAACTGTTTGTAATCCTTATTTTATGCTTTCTGGGCTTTTTCTGAAAATTTCCCGATTAGTTAGCATTGATATTCAGTAATATCTCTTCCGTGTGCCATAACTTTATGCAGTGTCGGAGTCAGTAGTTTATGCAAATACTTTTGGATAAAAAAAAATTGGGGGGAGGGATGAGGCCGCTTCCACTTTTCCAAAACTCTAATAAGGATATGTATTATCCTAGAAAAAAATCCTCATACAAATATCTTGCGTAGTTTACGAGTTATTAATTAATGCCAAAAAAACAGGTCAAATGCCCCATAGTACAACGTTGTGTGTCAGGCCTATTAAATGTACATGAATACAAAGTTAATATGATATAAAAATACAAAATGTTTTAATGTTAGGTATGATTGTCGAAATATGTAGAAACATGAGGTGTGTAGCTTAATCTAACGCCTGACGAGCGTTGTTTACGAGCAATGCGAATAAACGGTCGATTTTGTGTGAACACTCAGAATAAAATAGCGTCGGCTCGGATACTCACCGATGGATATAGAACACGAACTATTTCCATCGATATTTAGTGTCGGACAAATGTCTGTTAGATTAATGCAATTCTTATTATATTTTGCAGAGTGTGACTAGGTTTTGTTAGAACAAACACCTATGTGTGATAACCGATTGGATGGCAACTCATTGACGGTGAGAAATCACGTATGCACCGAGCTATAGAAATCAATTGTTTATTTAAGAAAATCAAATCTGCGTATAATATTATCAAAAACTGGAAAAATCATTTGGATAAATCCAAAATAAAGACTTTTAAAACCGTGCTTTCACCAAAACTTCATTCACGTTGATAGTTTTAAAACTAAAAGCCCATCGGGTTTTGTTCACAGAATTTGGTAATTGTGTTGATTTAATTCAAAAATGCTTAAATCTGAATGTTAACTTGTCACCGACGGATATTTAAAAAAGAGAGCAGCTAAGCAACTAAAATTAAAGAAAAATCAAATATATATATAAGAATATTCAACTTACGGAAATCTTTAAGGGCATTGAATAGGGAACGGTTACGGAATGCGCTTATGTATAGAAATATCACAAAAAGTATGCTACCAGCATATAGATATACATAAAAGCCTTGGTAAACGTAGGTAGGTATTTGATCTGAAATGACTTCCGTTATAGGAAGGCATACACCTAACAGCACCAATAGCTTGCAATAGGTCGCAGACAACGCAGAACTGATGGCATCGCTGTAGAAAAAATTAAAAGACGTAACTCACTGTCATTTAGCGACATTATACATACGTTCTTACTTGCCCGTTCGTCGGTTTTTTTCCTTTTGTTGTTTGGCTTGAAAACTTTTGGCACCGCTGTCGTAGGCAGTGGAACCATTTCGAGCACTTCCGGATCCGCTTTGGAAATTGATAGTCGCAGTACTGCCGGTAACCGTTCCATGAAGATTTCTTATATAAAGGCGATGGGAAGAAATATAACGATAGGAATTTATACGTTGTCAATTATTCATTATATCTATCTCCATATGTACATATATAATAAGAGGCACAACATGCATATAATAAGTAGTATTAAGACCAGATATACCCTGCATTTTTGGAGTTCCGCTGATGTACAAAATTACCGGGATCCTTGCGTCCTAAACCTGGTGGTCGCTGGGTGAGTATCTCTTGTAAAAGAATAGAAGGACGACGGGACACCTGAAGTGTACAGGCTGAGTCGTTGCGGTGTATTCCAATGGATGGTAATGGCAACAGTGCCTGACGTTGGCTGCTGTGCTCTACCAGCTCCAAATTCGTCTGCGATTTAGCGAGCGGCGATATGGGGTGTGACATAATCGGAATATTATGATGGCCGCAATGATCGCATGCAGTTCGGGCGTATCGTATCACAGAATTAGAAGTAGCGGCAATGGTCCTGCTAACGTTGCTGGTGCGTTGTACAGTTTCCACGGGCGGTGACGTTGCAGGAGTTAGACGTGAAAAGGATATCGATTTTTTTGGTTGTCTTATGGTAATGTATTCACAACTGTCGGTAAATACTTGATTGCTGACGTAAAATTTTGAATCAATTAAAAAATGATGCTAAACGCGCCGTTAGTTTGAATACAGTTGCACACATACGTTTACATTAATACAATTATCTGCACAAATGTCCCTTAAAAGCAATACGAGTTAAAAAAAACCACTACCTCTGGTCAACTTAATGTTTTCGAATCAACTGACATTACCATATCTGATTTTCTTGTTTTGCTCAACAGTCGGACGACTTTCTGTTGACTAATTCGAAAGATGGATATTACTTGGTGTTGTCAGTCAATGGGTTTTTGATTGATTTTTGTGAGCTTTGAACACAAACCTTTTCATAATAGAGCTGTGGTCTTAGGAAGCATTGAAGCACCCGTAATTAGCCAATATAACATCGGTGTTCTGACGGTAAACTTTACAGAGCTATCACCGATTGATAACAAGCAAAAACTTATAGCCCTGAATCAATCAACAAATTAATAGACACGTTTGTTGTTGGTTAAATATCATTTGTTCCAATTTTATAATTATCGTTTTGTGCCCACTCAAAATATATTTGATATCTTAAGGTATGTGATATCTTTGCAACCTTTTTTATTGTGCATTATAATTAATGAGCTAATAAGTAAATTTTTGAGAGCAAAATGACCTAAAATGTATAATTGAATGTCGCACATGGGCGTCAAGTTAGCTAAAATATATGCATATGAGTATTTCTAAACCATTGCAGAGGGTATTATAATGTGTAAAGCATTAGAGGAGGCGTGCAGGCCCCATAACGTGTACAGATAAATTTGTAATCAGGAAGACAAGCTGATTCGATATAACCGGTTCTGTCTGTTCAACTGATTTTACGCAAATTAGTTTCAAATGTTAAGCTATATTGATGAAAACTGTATAACTATATCAAATAGCTGCCAAATGAACGATAGAACGATAATCAGCTGTTAGTCAAATGACCTTTTCGTTTCTTTAGATATCTCAGGCAATCTCACAGATTGGTTGACATCTGACTACTACATCATATTGTTGCCATAGGTACGATCGGTCGAAAATTAGGGCTTAATATTTTTGTGGTATTTTTTTTAGAAATATCTCAATCAAACTTACAGCTTGTATATTTAGTGTTGTCGAAAACATCACGAATACATTTTGCGAAATTCGATATACTGCATATACACAGATGGAAATTGTAATTCGCGGCTCTGCAAGGTTATCAAATCTTTGGCTTGTCAAATATAAACTTTCGTTATTGTTGTATTATGCTTCGTCTATACGAATCTGATTACAAAATTATCTGATAAAAATAACTTGTTAATTTACACGTCTGGATAATTTTGTCACAGTTTTCTTAAATTTTATTTAAACATTAAATGTTAAGCTTTATGATGTATGTACAAATGTTACTATATACATAAACGACGGTGAAACGCGTCTAATGTGCTAATTTTACACAAAATTCGCTCAGTATGTCATTATCGAAGCTCAGCTAAGTATGAAAGTAAATATAACAATGTTCCCAAGATGTTCTTTTTAAATCAGTTCAATAGAAATATACTAATTCTGAATGAGTTTAAAGCATTGAAATATTTTAAATCACTGGTAATCGGAACCTCCTCGTTAGTGGACATCGACAAAACATAAAGAGTTTAAATGTCAATCCTATATTTTTCCTCAAACTGATTATTAATTACAAAAGGAAAAAATTATACATGCGTCCGCAGAGAAATATCGATCTAATCTAAACTTATGGTTGTTATTTTTATTATTATTAATTATATTAATTTTATGACTCAACGTATGCATGCAACTGTAGTTAGTAGACATTTTACTCTGAGAAAAAACGCACTTCTTGGTACGAGCCACAACGTCATCTCTGTAATGAACGCGCTGCTTTGTCTTCCACAACGTAGTCGGTTCTCCGTAAAAGTTGTTTGTATTTATATTATTCAGCGACATAGTATTATAAATCCTTTGGGTTTATTTTCAATGTGACGATATGCGAAAAATGGCTCAACAGGCAGATAGGAAGCTTGACGTAAAATTTCTTAGTCACCACGAACTTTGGAAACAGCATGAGCTGATTTAACAACCCTACAGCACTATGTTGTCTCTGAAACTGAGACAGTTTTGCGTCAGTAACAACTGACTGTCTGAGTGCTAACGTTTGAGTTGTTCATTAGCAATGTTATTAGCTTTCTCTTTCTGCTGCTGCTTTCACACTCTTAATAAATTTCATATACAAGAAACTGTAATATGAATTATCAGTGTATACTAGAAATTAGAAATATGATTATTAACCATTCATTTCTAAGTGTACAAGATAACATATTTTGTAATTTCGTTATTTATAAAATCGTCTGAAATGTGTTAAAGTTATGTGTAAGTTCATGCATGTAATTCTTGGGTATGAATGTGCTTTACTGGGTCTGCTTATTTATTATGTATGCCACATGCTAGAATCAGTCAATGCCGAGTTATATGAAAACATTTTACTAGCCAAAAGTCCACAACTAGTTCAATTTAAAATTAAATTAAATATTTTCCTTCGATACATTTATTTTTCACATTTTACCGCATTTGTTTTGTATATACATACTTAGAAAATGAACAAGGAACTTTTACTCCTAGACATCTTGCAAAATCGTATATCTGTGTTCTTACCTAAATGTAACTGATGGCATTCGTACGTAATTTATATTTCTTCTTGGCTCCAGCATTAATGTAAGTTACATCCGTTATTTTTGTACTCTTTATACTTTGTATATAAAGTCACAAAAGACTTACAACGCACTTTTTATTTGGAAATGGAGAAAATAGTGTATATGCTAGCGCTGATGTAAGAAAACTAAAATATGATTGTCTATTGAAATTTATTCTTATCGCTTCAGTTAGATAGTACTCATAAGTAGTAGGTGCACGACTCATCACTGAACATTTTTATAGGTAACGGTTTTAAACGAGTATGTGTAATTTGTTTCTACTTAATGCTTAGGTATTAAATTGGGTTTGCGATGTCCACGAGTTTTGTCAGTGACAAATGAGTTCAAAGATAATCACATTTGTTTGAGTTTTGATTAGTGTAAGAAAAGTAATTTAAATAGCAATCATTATAAGTATTAGCTATATGTATATATAATAACAGCTAATACTTATAAAGATTGCTATTTAAAAATATACATATATGTGTGTATAAAATAGTTATAGTAAAATAATGAACCTTACTGTTTCTCATCACCTTTTTTTTCGCACAGTTCGCCTAGTGGGCAGAATTATATTTAAGCGCATGCTTGCACTTCTTAAGCTACAGGAACAACAGAAAACAAAGACAAAATATCGAAGATACTGAGCGCATAGTTGATTCACGCTTTCTTATCGAGCAACGCGAAATGAAGTAATATTATAATGGGTGTTTTTTTTAAAGGCTTAATTTCCCGATAACGATTGTACGCTCAAAAGTTATACACTTCCCCACTGGTATGCATTTTGAGAGAAATCGATATTTTCGATTAAAATGTAACTCAGTCCTTATTGTATTGCATTCGCATTCAGCATATTCGGAGCAGCTGTTTTTTAGTTGCGAGAATAGTTTTTTTTTTAATAAAGCATTTTGGGGCTTGCATATGCTTCAGTCACTAGACTTTTACCTCATATAGAATTTTTTATGGTATAGAATACGTACAGGATCTCTGATAGCCGTTAATAAGGGAACGTTGAAATCTATGGTTTTTTGCATCTTTAGTCTTTTGCTGCTTCCAATTGTATAAAAAAAACCAGTCGGAAAGGCTACAGTCGAAGTCGACTATGAGAGACCCTTTACTTATTCTTCAAAATGGAAATAAGAGTAACACTAACAGTTCCTATAAAGCGATTTAACGTCAATATGCTCTTCTTCTTCCTTTGGTCCGACACTGAGTAATATTGACTTTTGAATAACTTCCGAGTTTATTATCCGATCGCAATGAAATTTACAGGATACTTTAGGACCCCGATTCCTTTGTCCTGTTTGCCAAAATTCAAGGCTCCAGTTTTGAAATTGACCATTATATGGGATTTTAAGTTTTTTTTGAATAACTTCCGAGATTATTATCCGATCGCGATGAAGCTTTAATATTTTTCGTTTTATGGGATTTCAAAAATGTTGTTGTCGATTTTTGGGCGGAAGGGGGCGTGGCAAAATTCTAAAACAAACTTGACCTTTTCGGGGGCCGCAGGAGTATTGTCACCAAAATTTGGTGACCCTAGCTCTTATAGTCTCTGAGATCTAGATGCTCATACAGCAGGACAGACGGACATGGACATGGACATGGCTGTTGATGCTGATCAAGAATATATATACTTTATGGGGTCTGCCAGACTTCCTTCGACCTGTTACGCACATTTTGACAAACTTAATAGACCCTTTTTACTTTTTTAAAGTAAAGGGTCTAAAAAAAATAATAATAATAATCACATTAAATTAAAATAACTTATCATTTGCCAGTTTACTCAACATAACAGCTTGCATAGAAACAGATAGACCGACGGATAGACGGACTGGCTATATTGAATCGGCTATTGATGCTGATCACGGATAATAAACTCGGAAGTTATTCAAAGAATAATTAAACGCAGCGTCTGCAACGAGTCAACGAGCGAGGGCGACGTCATGGATGCATGACTTTTAATATGATTTTATATGTACTTATGTTCGTGACTGCAAATTCGTGTTAGGGCATTTAGGAGACTAGACCAGGGTATCGTACTGTCGCGCGCGCTCGACTGTTTGCACTAGAATAATTGTCTATCAACAGTATTTACTAAAAACTCATTACCGTCCCATTACCGTCTGCTGCTATACCAAGGCTATACCAAAAGTGTTGCTATGTAATTTGTATACCCTGTAGCCATTAAAATGAACAAAAAAGGATAGAATGGGTTTGTGCAAATGTCCGTCCTTCTGTATGAACGCGTCAATCTAAGGTATGTAGGTTTGAATGTAATGCTCTATCCACCCACGAATCAAAAATATTTTATGCAGCCTCGGGAAAATGGAAATGAGAGGAAGATAACATAAATTCTATAACGAACAAATAAGTTCAGGGTATCTCACAATTTGTATCTTCTATATATGTATAGCTTTGATAAAGACAGTGCGGTATTAGACTGTGTTCAGATTATTTCAGACGGCTTCGCATGGTACTCATATTTACTTAGTCTTCCTTTAAGCGTGTTTTTGCTGCCAGGTGTCTCTCCAAAATAATATTATTATTTCGTACAACATATTCATATTTATTTACACTATAGTACGTAAACATTTTTGTATTTATCAACTAGCGTAAGGCTGAGTTTAAAGTTCTGGCCAAAAGAAAAAACAAGACAGCAAGGTCTCAACTTAGTTATTAAGGCTTGTGCAGCTTCCAATTTCTGTAACCGGATATGAACGTCCGTAATAAACATTTTGCGCGTTCGCATGTTATGTCAGTGTGTATGTTGCGTTGTAATGTCCAGGGATGTGCATGCCAGAAAATACTTGTGACTCTTCATTTTTGTCCCGTTGACTTTTTGCACTTAAGCTGAAAATTGAGGACAAAATGCTATTTGCACAGGTCTAAGGTTTCTTCATTGGCTACATAGTGTCTATCTATGCACTCTTGTTCAAAAAGTGTGAAAATGTTTTAGTGCTCCCTGAATTTAGTTTAAGAAAATGCTCAATCCATGATCTACTTTTCGTTGTTGAACCCTTGCAGATTAGAATTGTAATATTGATTCTTATTTATACCCTGTAGCAGAGAGATTGGACATGTGCGTCCTCCTGTCTGTATGAACCAGTCGATCTTATCAACTAATAGTGCTTGAGGCACAAAAATTTGCATATAATGCCTGTATACCATAGGTTAATTTTAAATTTTGGATGCCTTCCTTAGAAAATGTATCCTACTGTGAGTCTTCAAAGGTCTGAGTATTTACACATATAAAACGAGCAGTGGGGATGGAAGCGATAGTAGGGTCCAAGACTGTAGTCGATGCCGACTATGAGAGACCTTGTACTCATTCTTCAAAAGGCAATTTAATACTACAACTGAGATACTTACATATATATAAACCTATATAAAGTCTCTGAAATCTAAGTGTTCAGACAGAAAGACACACGGACATGGCTATATTGGCTCAACTATTGATGCTGATTAATAATTTATATACTTTTTAAGGGTTTAAAAATCAAAAGCTCTTTCGTCTGGAGCAAATTTTAACGAACACTAGAATGAATAATTACACATACCAGTTGTTTTGATTGAATTGAATTTTATTATTCAACAAAGTTGCCTTTGAAGGCGATATACCGTTTCTAGTAAGCTCAACATTTTTCGATTCCATAGTTCGACTTGACTTTAGCTTTCAAATAGGCCTCGGTTTCGGAAATTACTTCGTCATTGGTGCTAAATATCTTAACATCGAGCATTCTCAGCGAATAGAATAAGGCCTCTGGGGACCAGATTTGGGGAATATGGTTTACAATGAGTAGATTTTTTTAGGCTAATTTATTGGTTTTAGCCATTCTGTTCTGCGCCTTGTCTTGGTGAAACATACTTGACTAGATTACAGCCGCTGTTGGACGTGCACTGCGCGCATAGTCTTCGGTGCTGATATGACCAATATAGAATTTGGCAAACTACTAACGAACGGTTAGTTTCGCAGGAGCATAGTCCGGTTAACACTTATCAAGGCGAGTTATTTCTCTATAAAAATCCATCAAATCCATCAAAAAAAAAAAACACACACACACACACAGAATTCTTCAGATAGAACGCTCTCCTTTATTATCCTACCCGATTAACCTACCTTATGTCATCAATATCGGTTAAATATATTTGTAGCCTTGGCTGGTTTAAGTTTATACGCAACGCAAGTTCCTAAAAATATGCAGTAAATAAGATAGAATTAATACACATTCAAACGTTTGTCAAATTGTGTAAATGTTTCCTCTGTGGATCAGGCTGGAAGATTGAGTTGCATAACATATACCACAATATCTCAATTCTTTTACTTTAGAAATTATGAATATATTCATACATATTATTAAAGTTGTCATTTCACACAGTATGCAGGTTTCGTCGACAACGAACTTGTTTTTTAGTCATCACAGCCCGCTGCTGACGAAACCCGAGTTCAATGTGAATTATTTACATATACTGCATATAATACAAATGTGTATTAAATTTACATCATAAATTACCTGTTTACCTATATGTATAATTTTATTTTAAGTACATATGAGAGATGAGAAAAGTGTATTTCATACTTTTGTTCTATCGAGGAGAGCGATCTTTATTGTATTCTCTCCTTTCTGTGTTTAGAGCTGTTAGTGCGAACCCATTTTACTTCCTGTTGCACTTTCCTTTTCGTTTCCAGTTGCTTTAGTTCACTTTACAAGGATTATCACTCGAATGGTCTGCAAAAATATGTTAATAACTTACAATAATATTTTCTATACTATATATAAATCTCTTTATGTAACAGACTGATTGTTTACTCATCATTGTGTACAGTAAAGGGTTTGATATACGAGGCACAACACAGATGTGACAATTTTATCGACGAAGACGGCTTTTTCTAAAAATTCGACCTGCAAGTAGGTCAAATTCGGGGTCAAAGTTTGCATATCTATTCTTGATCGACTTTGTTTATATTTGGCAACCAAACTCATTAGTTGTGTAGTGAAGGCGTGCCACAGCGTTAGTCTGCCGCTATGGGTTGATGCGGTCCAATTTTCATTAAATTTCTTGTAACATATGTATGTATATACTACCTTGAGGCAAAACAAACACATATACACAATTGACATACAGATGTATAAGAATTGGCTAAATATAGAATTTTGATTTGTTATATGTCATTTGTTGGTTTTTGCTGGCAACGGAATACAAATGCGAAATATTAATAAAAATAATATGTAATCTCAATTGTGTATTAATGATTTACATACAAATATGTATACCTACAAATGTATGTATGTTGCTTTTAACTTTTGTATGCATATTAACAATGCGTATGTTATCGGACCACTATATCATATAGCTGTCATAGGAACGATGGGTTAGAAAGTTAACATTTACTAATTTAATCTGATTTGGTTTCCCAGCACTGCTTTTATTGGCCAGAGCAAGAGCGCTTATAAAAATCCCATTTGCGCAAACGAGAGCGCATATGATAATCTGATTTCCGCTGTCGGCCGCTTTGGCACTATACATAGTATCGGTGAAAAACAGCTGACGCCTACATCGTTATATTCATTGTGTGAAAAGCTGAATGCTACTGGCTTACGTAAAATTAATATTAGCGACTGCGTTCACACATGTTTGTTAAGAGAACACAGCTTAACTTAACAGTTTAACAAAATATAACCATTTTCTGCAAGTTTCATAGCGATTGACTCATAAATATGGGAGGTATTAAGGAATTTGCTTTAAACCTGTTATTTCATAATTGTTGGCCAGAGCGAGAGCGCATATGGTAATATTTTCCAACACTAATGTTTGTAGTTGTCGAGCACTAACAACTCAAAACTGAAGTACGTCGAAAAAAAGTTTGTCATACAAAAGTATGATTTTCGACCGATAGTTCCTATGGTATAGATAGTTATCCGATCCGGCCGTTTCCGACTTTTGTACTGCATGCAGCAACAATACTGATCTGTACCAGACTGAGAGACTAGTTTGCATAGAAACAGGCAGACAGACGGACTGACAAACCGACAAAAGGACGGTCATGGCTATATCGACTCGGCTGTTGGTGCTGATCAAGATATCTATACTTTATAGGGTCGGACATGTCTGCTTTCATCCGTTACACATTTCGGGACAAAATTACAATACCCTCTGCAAGGGTATAAAAACGGTTTGAACGGTAAATGGATTATTAGTTTGTGTGTTCACATAATAAGTACAAAGTTTCTCACAGTCGGGTTTTCTCGAATGGAGAACTGTAGAGATTTTTTGTATTTTTAAGTAAATGATCTAAAACACGCGTGTTTACGCACATGTGCTTCTAATGTTTTTGATTGCACTTCCAGTAGATTATAAACGAAAACAACGTTTTATTCATCTTCTTTCTGACTTATGACTTAACATCAGACATTTAATAATTTTCTAATATACTTACTAGTATTATTATATAAAAGATAAATTCCTAAATAGTACGTGTAAATACAGTCAGCGGCATTATAACCATTTACATTTAATATCTTTATCACTTAGAGACTGTGTGTGATTTTTACTAAAAACTCAGAATGTTTAACATCATCACAAACCAACATTTGCGGTGTATCTCATAACTTTTCCAGAATATAAGGAACTTTTATAGAAAAATGAATACACTAAATATCAAACAGTGTCTTGGTAAAAACGACAACAAACAAGCTAGTAAATAATTCACTTAAAATCAAATAAAATTTAATTTACTTCAGCAGAAATGTGCTATGAACGCGGGGTGGCACTTCAGTTAGCAGTCTAGGGCCACTGCTGCCGTCAAGTTTATAAAATGCAGACACAAAAAAAGAGGAGTATGAATCAGGCGTAACACTGTAAAAGGGCGGACTATGTCACAGAAAAAGAAGTCGCAACTATGAGTAGGGCGGCAAATTTATTGCCCAGTTGTAGTAGATGAGAGTTTAGCTGTACCCAGATAAACGTTTTTCCGTTAAAAAAAAGGAAGCAAATATACGACTTGGCTTTCGGTGACAAAGACGAGAATTAGCAAAACCAAGTCATGGCTGACCACAAGTAGGTAAGCGTGTCTAATTTGTAACTGACTCAAGCCATGAAAGTATCAAAGTTATTTAACTGTTTTTAAGTATTTTTAATGTCTACTTAATGTTCAAATAAAAAAAGTAAAGGGTCTAAAAAAGTTTTGTTTTTTAAATATGGAAATATAATTTATCAGTTATAGAGAACAACTACTATTGTAGTACACTCTGATGTTATTGTCCACAAGTCATTATTTGTTTTTTTTTTATTATTTCTTTTACATGTACACAATAGTAATTAAACGTTTTTTCTGGTTACAATAAACTTATAATAAAATTATGTGGTTGAATAAGTAAGTATATTAAATTATTGTCAAGACATTTAACTTTGAGACATTTATTATTGACCACAGAGGTAGTTTTGCAATCATTGCTGGCACGAATCATAGAATATCAAAGACAGAAGAAAGACTACAGAGTACTGAATGTCTCTTGGAAGCCACAGAACCAAGCGGTGATAAAAGTGAGTACTTGGCTCTCTTTGAGTCAAGCCACGAACAAAAGCATGTGCCCGTTTATAATTATCAGGCTCTGATGGCAACGCATCAAATATATCGCCCTCGGTTATGTAAAACTGATCTTCATGACTGTCCGACCTTTAACAACAGTATCTCGACAACCGCCCAGAACAAATCAGCGTGGAGACCAGAGGCTATTGGTCGTATACGTGGTATACTTCATCGAGAACTACCCAGAAACGAAGCAAGTCAATATACACACTTGCTGTCTGAATGCAATAAGTCATTTATCCAATCTTCATACTCGCCCGTTAGTAACTTGCTTACATTCAGTGAGCTAGAAGTATTAAGCACCTCACACAAACACACACCCACTGTGGACTATGTTAATAACTCGGCTTTTACGGACATTGGAGACGCCTGTAATATGACGATCGATCTGTATGAGTGTAGATGCAGCTTATGTTTAGTCAGGGAGAATGCAATAAAATCAAGTATTTCTAAGGCCAAGCGATTTGTCAATGAAGCTGTGCACAATACTTGTGCATTTGCGTATCCAGACAATGTCACACAACCATTTAAAGGAAAGTATCACTTCTTTCTGATTAATTTGGCGCACTTGGTAATGGTGATTGCCTGTCTGCGTGGAATCATCTAATTGAGGAATACGAGTGGAGTATTTTAAAAATGTAATTCATTAAAAAAAACCTTTTAATTTGTCTTATTAAAAATGTTGGGTTTATAGTAACATAACCCATACAACAAACTCTTTCTATACAAATCACTATTATGAATGATTGACTAATGAGAAGTCAATGCACAGCTGTGAGCTTCGAAGCGTCATTTTAATAGTACCTTCTAAATATATTTATGTGGGGTGGCATAGCCCTGTGTACATCAATCCCTGTGTGCATTAATCTTTAGACAACAGCAGCGAGCAAAGACAGCAACAACGAGCAAAGACAACATCAACGAGTTAAGGCAACGTAGGCGAATTCCCACGATCATAACCGAGGGACCTAAGAAGATCGGTTACCGAGAGGCCGAAGAGGGTACGAGAACATCAGCTCAAACGACGAATAAAGTTTACTAATTTTCTATATTAAAATACTGTATTTACTCAATTACCCTACATTTATGTACATAAAGGATCACTAAATCGCGAGTTTTGTAAATTTAACTTTCAAGAGTCATAATGCATACAACGTTTATGACTGTCAAGTTAAAATTTTTGTATGTATATTTGTTTTTTGTGCGATTCGGCTCCAACTGACTTATTCTCCCATCAAAAAGTAACACAATTATTTAAATACACACTCATACACTTGGTAAAAGACTAGTGACGAAAGAAAATTTCTAAAATCAAATATTGTGCCAAAATATGTTAATTTTAATATACGAACAATTCTGTGTTAATGCTCGGAATTTTTAAATCAAGGCATATATATTATACTCCAACTTGTGGGAAACTAGAAGTCATATTTGCCTATTTACGCGATCTAAAATAAGTTTTATGTACCTTCATGGGATAGCACTTAATTTTCCATACGCAATTTTTTGATAATGAACGTCAAAATATTTCAGAAGAATTTCAGTGAAAGCCATATCAACAGCAAAAACCAACGTAACATTAACAGGAAATGAAAATCAAATATACAAGGTTTTTAGAAACTGACTGTAAATAAGGTCAGAGGTTTCCTAACAGGCATCCTCTCAAGCGAGCAGTGCAAGCAAAAGGTAACGACGCAGGTGGCATATACCAGGCCGGCAACAACAGTGTAGCAATATTGCCAACCGCCATCTAAACCACACCAAGAACCAAACCAATTCATGTGCGCTGGAGTGGGCACTCGGGATTTGCTCTGACACGAAATTTGGTTTCAGGGTATTTAGCCTTCCAATTTCTTGAGCACCGTCTGCAGGGGTGTGAATATTACTCTCCTTACAGTAACTTGCAAGGGATTTTTCGCCATCGGAGTTTGTTTTGTCGCCCTTGTTTACATGTAAGTATGTTAACTCTCTGTCTTAGATTAGCACGCGCTAATGAGTAATTTTTGGGAGTCCCTGAAGCCAGTCAGCAAATATGTACTTACATACAAAGTTTTATGTTCACTGAAAACTTGTAGTTTAACGGTTAGTATATATGCATGTGTTAAAACCAACGCAGATTTGGGATTACTCCAAGTGTGAGTAATCCAAATTTTAAGCTTAATTTTAAGTAATTACTTACAACAATTGTAAACGCAGTGAGTCGGACTTAAATTTGTCATGGCCTGGGAGTTAGTCGTCAATGGCAGCGATTGCTGGTATTATTTATTTATCTTGACTTTGGGTAAGTAGCTTTCGAGCACACAACACCTTTGCTTTAATTCATATCTATTGCAACACAATAAAAGATTTTGCATACATTATTTGAAAGGTACATACCAAATTAGACATTAAAGGCAATGGTTTGGCTTGAAAAGAATGTAAGGTTAAACGTTTTCTGCAAGTATTAATAATGTGTAAAATGAAATACCAATTTTTTGGGAATTTTGTTTTTGCTTAAATGTTACCTAGACTTACACTTATTCCTACTGTTATACAAATACTACTACTATTGTGTATTATAATACTAACTCTTAAATTATTAAGTTTCTGTTACTGCAAAAATACTAATGTATATACTTATAACAACACTAACTGTAATACTAATACTTATTGATCTGATAGGTTTTTTTCTGGGGTTTTCCATAACCCTTGCAACAAATGTTGGACAATTTAAAATCATAGCTTTTTCAATTTTATTTCTTTCAGTTTTAATTTAAAATAATATTCAATTATAAAAATAATTTTAATTGTTAATTTTAAAATCTTATTTTTTTATGTAATAAATAAATAAACTAATTAACTATTGCTATTTATTTCGATATTTTTGTTATTAGTTGATATTGTTAACTTTACCTTTCCTAATGAAAGTTTATAATTCAGTAAAGCCTAGGACAAAGTGCAAAGTGCATTTTACAACTCATGCGAAATAATAAAGTTTGCTACTAGCCAATTTAAGGCTAATACATTTAAAACGTGGGTGGTTGCGGGCCGCCATTGATTGAGTTGACTGTGCATGGTTAAAAGCCCAGCACAAATTTAATTATATTTTGATGCATCGAAAAGTCAGCTATGTAAAACAACAGCACAATAGGTATTTTGCGCCATTTATGTATACATAACAATTAAATCAACTGTAGTCACAAGTTTTTGCCTACGAGATATCTAGTTGCAAGTTTTTAGATATAATCATAATTATGTATGTATATGTTGCTTACATCTGAAACTAAACCCAATCAAACACAAAGGCAGGAGACTAGTTTGTCTCATTGACTTTCTGTTTCTTATCCGATCTAAGCAAAGCTTGCCTATTTCTGCCTACTATATACTAAATATTTAATACCAGAATTTCCAATTTAAATTAGCATAATATATGCTCTGCAAGACTACCTTTTGCCTGTTACGTTCATATATAATTTGTATTTTTGACAAACTTGGTACATTATTTTAAAGTATAGGGTCTTCATATTTATTGACACCAGCTAGACTTAAGCCGTGATCTTCTTGCACATGTTATCGCCACGGAAGCTGCATTAATAATTATCAAATAATATTATATAAGCGATTTTCTTCTCGTTTAATTAACCGATTATAATGAAGTGTTCAGAAAATGTCCGGGGCACAAGTCCCGTGTTCCAAATCTTAAGCGCATTAAGAGTATAGTCGCCAAGTTTGCTTGGCGTAGGGATCCAGGTGTTAATACGGATAGACAAACAGACAGACGGACATGGCTATATCAACTTGGATATATGTACTATTACTGATAAAGAATATACATATATACTTGCCTGCCTCCATCTGCCTGTTACATGCATTGGCCCAAACTTATAAACTTTAGTACAGACTGGGTAATGGACTAAATAATATCACAAATGCTTAAAAAAGTAAAGTATTTTGCATTTGTAAACGATAACTATAAAAGTAAATACTGTTATGTTATTATATAAATAAATCAATTGTTCTAATAATAATCATAAAACAATGTGAACAATACCAAAAGTTTATTATATTTCATTTGGTAAATGCGACTGTTCCAGTGGATGTGACAGCGGATGCAGTGAAACCCTTTTGTTGTGGCAAATACTTACGAATACAAGCACACACACACAAATACATGCATGACATACTATGCAACGCACGAAAGCGGAAGTAGGCAAACTCAGTACTCAACAGCCACTAGTTGAGTCACTCAGCTATTCCCAAGTGTGTATGTGTGTGTGTGTCTCTGTGTTTATTTCAACTCGCACATTTCCGTTGATTCTGATGTCTGCCAGTACTTTTATCAGTTGTATCAATGGCCAAGTTTGACGATGCGTTGTCATTCGAATATGTCTACCACAACTTTTGTTTATGTGCCACATTTATCTTTTCTCAACTGCCTTCGACATCGGTCATGTTATCAACTTATTCAAATGAATGTACACATTAGTGAAGTGCTGCATATGTAAAACTGACGTGTGTTCAAATTGTTGACGAACTGTCTACAGAATGAACCGGAACATTTTGCACTTGTATCGCTGCAAAATATACATATACGACGAGGTAAGAAAGTTCTCATTTAAATTGTTGATCAGTATGTATATATGTATGTATTTATATCTGTTGATATTAATGTGTTGAACAAGACTGTTTTTTTAGATCCATTACTTTAAAATAGTTTGTCAAAAGAAGCAAGGAAGCAAACCTCATAAAGTATATATATTCTTGATCAGCATCAACAGCTGAGTCGATATAGCCATGTTAGTCTGTTCGTCTGTCCTGCTGTATAAACACCTAGATCTCAGAGATTATACGATCTAGAGTAACTAATTTTGGTGACAATACTGCTGAGGCCTCCACAAAGGTCAAGTTTGTTATAGAATTTTGCCACGCTCTTTTTCGCCCGATAAAAATTAAAAATCAGGCAATAAACACCGGAGATTTGAGGTAAATAAATTTTCGAATATACAAAGTCCGGAGACAGCAACTTGAAGCAAGAAACTGGTAATTTGCCAGATAATCGAGTGTCGAACTCTTGCGGTGTAGTTCTGGGGTTCGACACCTACCAGAGGAACACTTTTTTTAGGTTATTATTCTTTTTAAAATTTATTTATAAATTACTAATTTATTTAGTTATATACCATTATTTCCTTTTTGAAAAATAAGTAATGGGACTTTCATAGTCGACTTCGACAGTAGCCATTCCCACTGGTTTAATTTTGTATTCCAACTTTCCTTTCTGACTAGTCGTAAAAAAAATAATTTACAACGACAATCTTCGTCGATCTAGTCTAAATACCATACATGCAGAAGTCATTAAAGAAACAATAAATTGGCATAAATCACTTTTACCTTGCAGCTAGATATCTTGTTTGTGTTTTGCAGGATTTCATTTGTTTAGATATGTAAGTCTGGGGAAATACGTATAAGGGTGTCTCAGAGTAGGGCACAGGGAATCTCGTAGTCAAAGCATTACCTTTCAAATCTTTACTACTTTTGCATTCAGCAATTCGTAATCAATGTATCGTACAAATGTATATCGTGATAACTGATGCCCAAGAATTAATATAAAATGTTGACGAAATTTTAACAGACGTAGTAGGCTTATTTAATATAAAGTAATTTAATAGTAATTAATAGTAAGTAAGCAGGTACTACAGGTATTACTCATCCATCACGATATATGATTTAAGCTACCTGCTGAATACCGCCAATGTGTTTGATATTTATATTTGTGACTATAAAAGCTCGGACAACGCTGGGATACACCAACTAACACTTATGTATGTATATCTGTATGTAAATAAAAAAATCTAATATTTTATACATATATGTATACTGCATGTACATATATATGTTAGTACAACTGTTGGTCATGCTTATGATAAAAAGGTTTGGAATTTAAATTCACTTCAAGTGAATTTGGTTGGCAATAGACCATGACACTGTGTAAAGATTCAGTTTGTTGCCCGGATGGCAGCCTAACCGTCCGTCTGAATGTCTGGTTGACTGGCCAAATGCGGTTTAATTGTGCATCAATAAACAGAAAGAATGAGTACACAAAAGCCAAGTGAGGTAACATTGAAACGTACGAGTTCGACGATTGTGCAACAAACAAAGCCTCGGCTGACTGACTTGCTGAGTGACTGAGTGATTTTGGGTCGTTTTTACCGCGCTTCGTCGAACGAATGACACTGATTTCCTCCAATACATAAATTGACACAACCTAAAATAGTTTTTAAGTTCTTTTGCTTATATACGATATGTACTAAGTATATAAGAACTTCAGGTCAGTTTTAATATTGGCATCAACTGAGAAAAATAAATTATGTACATACTACGCTTAAATGTGATATTAAAATATTTGGTGCCGGCAAGTAATCGGTTGACCACATGCTAAAATACTGAATGGACACCTGTTAACGACCTGCCAGTTGATGGAAAATATTTTGGAAAGAAAGCACTTTTGTGATAAATAATAATTAAAAACTTACCCGCATGAAAGTCCCCAATTCAAGTCACTCTGAGTTTTGAGATCATTTTATTTAGCAGAGCGTACATACTCGTATTATATCAGTTTGTATGTACACAATTGTTTTCAATATTGTTGTGCACTTGAACAGTTTTATTTAACCATCATAGTAAAAGAGTTTGGTTTGTTTTTCTTAGTTTTGTATTTTGCACAATTTTCTTTCTTTAACACTTAAACAAAAATGATGTGGTATCGCTTGCTGCACGCGGACACGATATTCAAAGCGACACTGACTACAAAAATCCCAAGCCAACCGCTGTTAAGCATTTGGCATGTACTTTCGCCTTGAACGTTTCGAATCGAATGAACCAACAACTGATTTTCATTTATAATGAAAACTCTTTACTGGGCATCATGTCGGCGAGCCTAACGGCAATGACGCTTTTCCAACCCCCACACGAGCGTGCAATCCGAAACAACACGAACAAGGGCGAGTCGCGTAAGCTGTGGGTGTTACTGCGTGTCTGTTTGTGTGCATAAATTTATACATACGTGTGTGTAAGAACAGGAGAAGTCCCTAGCGCATCGCAGTCGCCATCGCCATCGCCATCGCCGTCGCCGTCGCCGTCGCTGTCGCCGTCGCAGTCGCATTGCCTTGTTTGGCATTCTAGAGTGGAGTGTGGAGAGTGGCACTGGAAACACATTTGTGTCCCTCTACCTACCTCGAAAGACATTCGTTATTGCTCGGCTAAATCAGTGGCACGAGCCGCACCTCGTGCCGGCGGGGAAACTATGCACTGACACTGGCAGTGTCTACCTTAGCTTTACCCACTGCGCTGGGGCATGACGATGACGTCGACAGCGCTGCTTGCGCAGCTGTTATGCCGCTCACCTTTTCAACTGTTGCTGGTGCTGTCAGAGCCATTGACTGGACAAAACGGAAGCCAGCAAGGCAAGGGCAACAGTACTTCACGAAGCGTGAAAGTATGGAAATTCATCATTTTTACTTTTTTTCGGTGTATTTTGCAGACAAACTGCCTCCCGAATGAATATAAACCAGCGGGAGAAGAACGTTGCGCAGACGACATAAATCTCTGCTCACTGTAACCTTTATTCAATGTGTGTGTGCGTTTGTGGGTGTGTGTGTGTTTGCGTGTGTCTTAGTTTTACCACAGATAGGCAGCGGTCGATACGTTTTGCGCTTTGAAGTGCTTTACTAAACAAAATCCAGAGAATACAAATAATGTACATACTCGAATAAACTCGTTTGTATTATGCTTATATATTTAAAACATGTAAGAATTCTTGAATTTAAAATGCCCAGTAGCGATTCAATCACAAATCCATCATCATACCCAAGTGCGTACACAATCTGCACTCTGTCACGTTCATATTTTTAATATTCGCGCCCAATTAATTGTACGATTATATGTAGGTATATGTTATATTAAGCATCAATGTGTTTTGTTGTTAAGTAGTAACGAACTGTTCTTGGAAAGCGAATTGCTTCGAAATCGAGGAGAAAATGCGTCCCAAATGGTTATACATATATGCGGGGTGAGATATTCCTGTGTACATCAATCCCTAGACTTCATCAGCAAGCAAAGACAACAGCAACGAGCAAAGAAAACAGCAGCGAGCAAACATAACAACAGCAAAGACAACATCAACGAGTTAAGGCAACGTAGGCGAATTCACTCGCCAGCGAATTCACACGACCATAACCATGCGACCTAAGAAGATCGGAGACCGAGACGCCGAAGGAACGTGCAGTTCGGCCTCTGACGTGGAAGGTTGCGAGAACATCAGCTCAAACGACGAATGAAGATTACTAATTTTCTATTCTATTAAAATACTGTATTTTCTCAATTATATAATAAACCATACATATATACATAAATAAGTATAACATATACATGATATATCTTGCTGAAGAAGCTCCGAGCAGATTTAGGTTAGGCAGATCCTTAAATTGTGTCCTTAAACCCTACACCGAAAATATTTCTTGCAGCCTTGGTTTTCTATTTTAAATTAAAATACACATGCTTATCAACACTAAATGGTCAATTGCTGAAAGAGAAAAAGGCTTATGGATATATTAGCATCATCTTTTTTGATGTATTGATCATAAAAAAAAAGAAAAAACAAAGCGTCACTAATGAGCTGGAATTGGTATTTACAAAATAAATTTGGACAACGTTCCTTTGCGTAAATCGAAAAGAAAGAGTAGTTTATTCGCCTATGGGGTTACAGGACGTCAGAAAATGAGCTGCTGCCACTTCACCCGTTAAGTGCACACTCACACACATGAATTGTTTCAGGTTTAGGGTGAGTTTTTTTAACAGAAAGGCCGCGTCTGGTTGTCGGTTGTCGAACGTCCTGGTCCTCGCTAGTGCCCTTTTTCAAAGCTTGTTTACTAAATTAGTTCCAGTTTATCGCGCTTGCTTATTACTCTTCTGGTTGCGCCCGACCAAAGCCGAATGATTTGCATAAAATTAACAAATGGGCATACTCATATGTATGCGTCTCGTAAACTAGAAAGTCGTTGTTATAATTAGTGTATTGCTATCATTTAGTTTATATTTGAAATAATCATGTTAAGCCAGCAATGATAATTGATTCGATCTATTAGTTTATCATTGCCATTGATTTCCTATTTCTTTATGGACTAGAGTAGTTTCGACTAAGGCTTTAAGGATAGGTGTACCTATAATTTTATGTTTATTGTCGATTTTATTTAAATAGTACCTGTATTGCTGGAATCTTATCTCCCACGCATATTAATAATGGTTTCGTCATTAAACAACGCAGGTGCAGACAGCAGACAGCAGTCAGCTAAAAACCCTCTGCCGACAGCAGTTGATGCAAGCAACTCGACAAAAAGTCAAGGCAAACTCTTAAAGGAGTTTGTGGAAAACTCTGATATACCAACGTAGAGCAAACTAAAATACGCCCAGCCAACGGGCAGAGATTCTATTTTAACATCTCATTAAGTTGAGCAGACGACATGTCTGGGAGCATGGAGTTGCCTGGATCTCGCGCTATAAGTTGCAATAATTTAGCAATTCCGCCCGCTTAATTACCTGCCACATTTCATTTTAGTAACAGAAACGGCACGACGGCGCTTAACTATAAATGCAGGCCACATTGGAATTGAAGAAATCTGGCTGGAGTGTAAGTAAGGATATCCACTTGGACCGCAAGTCGGCAAAACAGATACAGCTCGGGCTTTGTCGCCTCTTCGTTTGTCTACGGCGAGACTAAAGTTGTTACCTGAAGCACTATGTGCTTGGCAATTAGGCCACTAAAAAGTGTCAGCTTTTAAAATCGCTTCGGTTCCAGAATGGGACGCATTTTGAAACCACTAGAGCCGTGTAATTGGATGTATATGTAATGCGAATACAACTGCAATGTTCGAATTGTTTTTGTTGACATTAGATTTGAGTAAAAAGTCAAGTGAGTATTTATCTGATTATCGCTTAACTTCAATCTCTTTAATCGAGAATGCTTGACTATGAAATACCTACTTATTATGACAAAGTTCTTAGTTTTATTAGCTTTAGTACAGCATGGATTAATACATTTTGTTGATTCACTAGAGAACGACAAATATACAATTTATTAAATGTTCATCCAAATTTTATTACAATTTATGTGCCTTATAAATGTTTTAGTTTTGTTGTCTCAATGTCTTAAATTCATTTTCTTATGTATATATTCAAATTGGATTGTAATTTTCCGAGTTACACTTTCGTTTGTTAATTTGGTATTTAGTTCGTTACACACCTGTACAGCTCACACGCTTAACATACCTTTAAACATCAAGAAGTGCAATAGCAACAATGAAAGTAGGAAGCTTTTGGATTTAGTGTTTCATTTTAGCATCAAGCAGCTTAAAAGTGTGCAGACATGTTTGACGAAATTTTTGAAGTGATTAAAAAGTTGTCAAAGTGGAGTTTATTAAAATGAGATTAATATGGAGCCACAAATAGAAAGGGCTGTGACGTAGCGTATGTAGAGCAACTGCAGTAATACATTTTTTAGCTTGTATACGAAAATGTAATTTTAATTTAAAATAATATTCAAGTAGAGGGTGCTCGACTATGGATACCCTGAGCATAGTATTAAGACATATTGAAAATGTTCTTAACTGTTTGTATTTTGTAGGTTTTCAATTGCAGATCAGACAAAGAATGTATTCCCACTCGTTCACGGTAAATAAAAACCAGTCGAAAAGGCTACAGTCGAAGTCGACTATGAGGGACCCTTTACTTATTCTTCTAAATGGAAATAAGAGTAACACTAATAGTTCCCCATAACGCTTTGTAATGTCAAAATGCTCTTCTTCTTCCTTTGACCCGACTCTGCGTAATATTAAGTCTTGAATAACTTCCGAGTTTATTGTCTGATCGTGATGAAATTTTCAAGATACATTAGGACCCCAGTTTTAAAATTGACCATTATATGGGATTTTAAGTTTTTGAATAACTTGCGAGATTATTATCCGATCGCGATGAATACGTTAGGACCCTGATACCCGTTCTGTGTGCCAAAATTCAGGACTCTAGCTTTAATATTTTTCGTTCTATGGGATTTCAAAAATTTTGTTCTCGATTTACGGAGGCGGAAGGGGACGTGTCAAAATTTTAAGATAATCTTGATCTGCTTAGCCCATAGACGAACCACCATACCAAATTTGGTGACTCTAGCTCTTATAGTTTCTGAAATTTAGGTGTTCATACAGACAGACGGAGGGACGGACGGACGGACATGGCTATATCGACTCGGCTGGTGATGCTGATCAAGAATATAAATACTTTATGGGGTCTGCCGGACTTCCTTCGACCTGTTACGCACATTTTTTTTGACAAACTTAATAGACCCGTTTTACTTTTTTAAAGTAAAGGGTCTAATAAACAAGATGGACAATCGGCAACCCGACCGTAGTATGTGTACCATTGAGCAGTAAAGGGCGCTGTTCAAATTCAATCCCCACGTAATTCTCTTGTGATTCAATTTATTCGACTTGTATTCAAAGGGGGCGTGGCATTGTCATGAAATTTTCTGAACACATTGACCTCCAGATACTCATCATGTATGCCAAATCTCATGTCTCTAGCTAAATTTTTGGGTGAAAGGGGCGTGGCATCTTAAATAAAACTGATCTGCCTGCAAACTTAAGTAGTGGTAGGTCAGGCTTTTAGCTCTTACCATTTCTGAGATCCTTTCGTCCATATGAACGGGCAGACTGATGTGGCAACATCGACTCGGATGTTGATGCTGATCAAAATATATATAGTTTGTAGAGTCTGCCATGCCTCCTTCTGTCTGTGACAAGCTTACCCCCCAAAACGCAAATACAGTTAGTCTACTATGTGCACGTACCTAAGTCTATACATATATTCGATTAAATATAACGTCTCTTTGCCCGTTTTGATATATGGCAAATTGTCATGTGGTTTGGTTACCAAAATGGGTTCTAAAATGCTATTATCACATCATTATAGCACATCAAAATGCTTATTATGATGAGAATAAAGCTCCAAGCTATACCACACTACTACTACTAATCCGAGTAAAACGTACGAAGTGATGTGTGATTTCGCAAATAACAGAATAGCGTAATTTAACCAGATTAGAAGAACAGCAAAATCCCAAAATTGCACTTTCTATCTGAAACATACATATATTCTTTTGTGAACATAGGTAGACGGTGAAAAAAATAAAAAACCATGGCAACACAAATTTTTCGCCGTAGAGGTGAGTATAAAATGGGATTGTTGCACACAAAGCAGCATGCAAATTGTATAAGTGCCGCTTTGCAGTTCTTATGCGCACGTGCATTTGAATTGGCGCAACTATTTGTATTTTGCTTACACCCGTAATCGTATAATTGTGATTTCTATACTATAACCCGATCCGGGGTTCTTCTCAATGCATACATATGGTAATACCAAATGCATAACAGGGTATATTAAGTTTGTTAATAGTATGTAACAGATAAAAGGAAGTCTGACAGAGCTCATTCAGTATATATATATATGCTTGATCAGCATCACTATGATCGGATAATAAACTCAGAAGTTATTCAAGTATAAAGTACAAGTTATGCCTAGTACAAATACAAATTAAGGATCTGTCTTCAATGTTTCTTTTTATCAATATATGCATGCATAAACCCTATTTACTTTTACGTGTTTTCAGGGCTGTCTACGGCCCCGCCACTCATTTCCCTTTAACACAGGTGACCCCGCATATCATCCCAGACATCCCTTGAAGGCTAAATCACAAACGGATATGAATTGTGAACGCGGAAAATGAACAGAAATTAAGTGACTTCCGCTACAATGTCTCGCCGTCTGGTCGAAAGTGTGATTTGCCGATGACATAAAAAGTAAAGGAGATTTTTAGTATTCGTATATTAGGGTAAATAGTAAATAGCAAAAAAAGGTGCTAGCCAGTGTTGTCCGTTTTTAGCTGAACAAACGTTGATTGAAATTAGGTAACATGTAAAAGCCCTGCTATCGAGAACACAAATATTTGTTTTGCTTTTCGTCTAGGACGTAGTTCAATTTGCTCTCATAAGTGCATGAAAGAATACGTGAATATATTTTATGCTCTAATTGAAGTGTGCACGTCAATTCGATGGAAAAAATTCATTTAAAAACCGAAATTAAAACTTAATTAAGTTACGATTTGTTTTTCATTACAAACATTCCCTGCCTGCAAACATACATAGTACATACTCGTATTCCGGAGGACTGTACGTGCTTATAAATTTATTTTCGTGTCAGTTGTCCAAAAACTAACACCGAATGATTTATGTTGACTTTAAGGTTTTTCTTAGCTTTCAGTTTATCTCACCGTACGACACATTTGGCTTGTCTTGGACATTGAAAGCGGACACCTTTGCCGAATCCTTGCCTGCTTGTTGTGGTCAATTGTGGTTGAGTGTGTGTAATAGACTTTTGAGTAGCAGTAGCCGATAAATCTGTCACGTTTATTAGCAAAGTCTGGTTGGTCAGTTTGGTCGGGTCAAGCATCTTGGTTCACTTGTGTGTGCCGGTCATTATATTTTGAATTTAGCAAAAAAAAAATATTTAAAATCTTACTCAAATAAATTCGTGTAGGTAATTGATTAACTTTTAAACTTACTGTATCAAGAGCTTCGTAACAATAAATTTGATTCATTACAATTCACAGATTAAAAGTTAGTTACATACAACTTTAATAACCCCTTTTACCCATATTCTACAAGTTCTGTAGAGTCTCTCAAAACTCCTTAAAGAATATTCCAAACAAATTCAGTGTAATGAATTTCTGTCAAGTACTTACAGTAGAACTGCCACAAAAATGTCTCCTCACGCGACGATGTGGGCAGTGCAGCCGTTAAATAAGCCCTTAAACTAAGCCCTAAGATTCTCAAAGTCAAACGGAGCAGAATCTTTGATTTGTTTAAAGTTCGAAATGCAAAGAGCTTTGTGGCAGATGTTGTTTTGTTGTTTCCTTTTTCTTTTGAGCTATAATACTTAATCTATGAACATTTCAAATTTAAATCACTGCGTCGAGTATTGTGGGCCTCGGACGATAAAAGTAATATTATTTGTTGAATTAATTACGACTGTTATGCGATAAAAAACAATTAAAAACTAGACCCGACTTTGATAGACCCTGTGCGTATACAGTAAAAATGTATACACTAACAATCAGGAACTCTGCATGCCTTATAATTTGACGAGTCAGTGTTCTTTATTATTTTTATGATCCGCCGCCGTTTAAATTGTCTCTTAAATGAGCTCCGAGTTTAATATCCGATCGTGATACAATTTTAAGGAAACATCTGGACCTTGAAGTTTATCATGTGTGCCGAAAGGCAAGCTTTAAAATTGATGTTTTGATTAGATTTCTTTAATTAAACTCGTTTTCTTTAGAACATAGACAAACCTAATTACCATTTTAAAAGTCCCTCTTATAGTGTCTGAAATCTAGGTGAGCATACAGACAGACGGACAGACGGTCAAGGCTATAACGATTCGGCTGTTAATGCTGATCAAGAATATATACATTCTACTTAAAGGGGCTTAGCAGACTTCCTTCCATTTTTTTAAATTTTAATAACACTAATAACACTTCTTATGATTCGAAAAAATATCGAACTTGATTTCAAAAGCTGAACAATCAAATATATTTTGACTTCCGGTTTCTTTAAAAGGCGACATCTATCGGTGTCACTTGTAGTTTACTTGTTTGCCCTCTTCTGAAAAAATAAATAAGTTATAAATATCTTGTCATGTTGTCATGTATTGTAACAAATACACGCTGATTTATGCCTACTATCAAGAGCTTAAGGAGTAAATAAAACAATTGGCAAGGTAAATTAAGAAATTTTTGCATTTTCGTAGTAAGACAAAATATCACACTACTATTAATTCGAATAACGAGTACGGGACAACCAAAGTATCAACTTCTTTGTTCTATAGTTGAGCGCTTTTAAATTTAACTGAAGCGGAGACAGACGACCCGTAAGTCTTTCCACCAAAATTGGAATAAAGCAGGTAGTTGATGTCATCAGCTGTGATGAAGCAACTGTGATGAAGCAACTTTACCAAGCTGCCTGGCACTTTCTCTGTTTGCGTCCTTGCACATTTTCTATGAAGTCCAAAACCTCTGTTGACATTTCGTCATAGCATTAAAACTAATTAACATTTTCCATAGCTTTGGCAGGAAAACTCCTTGTGAGATGTCCACAACCTTTCAATTTAATGTCCTCTTCTAAATTAACTTAATGCTTAAGGTTAGGAGTCATAGATTTTTGTTTTTGCTGAGAGCGACAGTTTTAGTTATTTTGTCTTACGTCAGAATTTGTTGTTATTTTTCAAAACTAATTAAAATTTGACAATTACTGGCACGTTGTTGTATAACTCAGAATTTGAACATAACTATTATCCTGTCATGGATACATATACTTTATTTGCTCTTTGAAAAATCATTTCATGATGAATCATTAATTCGAATTACCCTCGAAACATATGGCTTGTTAAATTTTTTGTTATATTTTGTCAATTTGACCCTTGTTGCATAATAAGGCGAAAATCTTAAATTTGCAAATTCAAGAAATCATCAATTCTCAAACCCATAAGAACTTTGCTGTTCTTAAGAATAACTCAACCGAATTGAAAGATTAGGTATTTGGTATAGTCTTTTACAATGAGACGAATTTTGATTAAAATCGGTATGATATGTCATAAAACTGTCATATCACGACGAATTTTTTAGGATACAGGACAGGCTCCCGATTCTTATAATTTTTGCCAAAATTCTCAGTGTTAAGGATACTATCTTGATGAACATTGCTTCAGGTCTGTATCTTTGTGTTTCGACATATTTCAACCAATTTCACAGACTATGCATTTAGTTATGTCTTTTACATTCTGACCAAATTGGGTTTAAGTTGGGTAACTATATTATATATCTGCCTTAGAAACAATCGGTCGAAAATCATTCTTTAGTATGACACACTATTTTGTTTTTGACCTACCTGAACTTATCTCACAGATTATGCATTTAGTTATGTCTTATACATTCTGACCAAATTTGGTTTAAATTGGATCAATATATCATATTGCTGAAATAGGAACGATTGGTCGAAATATAATGTTTGATATAAAATTCGCTGTTGTTTCTTAAGATTTCTCAACCATACTGACTGATTGTGTGGTTGGAGATTTTTTTAGAATCGGATATCATATACCATATAAACGATTGACTGAAAACTGAATACAGACGCACGGACTTGTTTTTTTTGATAAATTCGGTTGTTTTTGTTTGTTATGTTTCTTAACTAAAATCGCAGATTGTGTTTTTGGTGTTGCTATTTTTTGCTGCATTACATTATGTTAACATTATGTTAACAATTAAAACGAAAGTGCTATAGGAACATAATTATTAAAGAAAGAAAAATTATTTATTAACAAACATACTAATTATTAATTTATTTTTATTTTGTTATATTAGATACCCATGATGAAAAAAACATTACCAAGGTCCAAACTTTCTGATTTTTTTTAAATTTAATGTATTTCATTACAATATTGGATATAAGAAATTTTAATATTATTACAGTATGGTGTAAGTTTATTTACGTTTCGGCATAACATTAAATCATACAAAGCTGTTCGCGTCAACTCTTAAACAGAACAGCGGCTTACCGGAATTAAAACCCGTAAGCCCAACATTACTCAGTGTCGGGCCAAAGGAAGAAGAAGAGCACATTGATGTTAGAACACACTATAGGGTATTTGCCCATTTTAGGGAAATAATTAGTACCTTAAGTTTTATATATAAGTATCTAAGTTTGTTATATTTTTTTCATTTTTGAAGAACAGGTCTGGTTTTATTATATTCCTACACAGAGCGAAAAAATCAAGTATTTCGTACTTAAAACGCCACATTTCATACTTGATTTCTCACTTAGAATGAAATTACTGAAGTCAAGAAACTCAATCTTAATTCAAGTACTATTTCTTAAGTTTGAAAATTTAAGTATTCAGTATTTTCAGACTTAAAAGTGAGTTCGAAGCATACTTAAAATAAGTACATTCATTCTTGATTTAAGTACAATTCACACTTGTTCTGAGTCACTTAAATTCTGTATTTAAGTACACAAGTATCTCAAAATACAAATATGATTATGGATTTTTGCTTACAGCAGTCTTAAATCAGAATTGTGTAAACATAGAGTGATTGTGTAAAATGTTCTTAAAATAATACCACACGCTGCCTAATAAAATTGTCGAAATTATTAGCGTGGGTGTTGAAGACTTTCAGATAGTGTGAAAGTTGGCGAAGACTTCTACAAAAAATTATCCTGCTGTTGAGTATAGTCTTAACTTCTCGATGCCCATTGAAATGCTCCTTATAGCAGACAAGCTTAAACCATTTGGGAATTCTAAGCAAGAAATCGCAAAAATGATTTACGTTTAATAAATCTTGATATAAGATGTCACAAACTTGTTCAGTGGGTATTCGCTGTGATAATCTGTTTCGAGCCCGAATTCCGAACTTATATCTAGAATTTTCATTCTCATATCTAGTAAATCTGGAGTTCTAGATTGTTTACTCTTATATCAAGAATATGTGTTCTTGGTCTACGAATTTGCTTACTCATTTTCAGTAATTCGAACTTGTATCAAGTATGGATATTAAGAATGGTGAATACTTAATTCGAGGTCATTCGTACTTAATTTTAGTACGGCATATTTCGCTCTGTGTAAAGTTAAGCAAAATCTTTATTTGCACAAAAAAATAGTTTTATTAATATTAACTATAAAATGCCCTCATTTTCAGAAAGCAAAAACTAATTATCTGGCGGCTTCGGATATATACTTATAAACAAACCATATCGTGAGGACATGAATTATCTTACACTTATTAATTAACTTCAAAGACGCCAAATATTTGTATATATATTTTTCTTAGTTTCACATTTGCATTAACAGTTACGGTTATAATATCGGGAGCGCAAATTCAATCGTGTATATTACTCTAACATAATAAATCCATTAATGGTATCTAAATCGCTAACTCCTTTTTCTTATAGCGCCTTTAGCGTTCACAATCAAACTTGTATTTTTTTTAGAAAAGTCGAAGAACAACATTTGCTAGCTTTATGGTAGGGAATAAGTTCGGAAAATTGCAGAAACCTATCTCAACGGTTTGATACAACAAAAAAATCAACAGACATCAGCGTATTTTATCTCATTTTGGAAAGGCCACGTAAAATATATAATGTTAAGGACTGTTGAATGAGTAGTCGGATTGGAATGATCCATTTATCAATTATATTATTAGTATAGCATTCCCATTCTAAAATTTTCTGCTCCCACTTATCCATATCTTATGATAATTAACAGTATTGATATACACTTAAAACAATTTACATAATATACATAACACGATTTATTGGAATAATCGTTGATGATTCGTTAATAGCGTTGACTGCAAGGGCGCTGGCAGCTTTTCAGTAAGTGGGGAGGGGGGAGGGGACACAGGTTTAAAACCTCCTCTTCTATTTCTGCCTTCCTTTCAAACACTAGTTATCTCTGAGAACTCAACATACAGTTATTTAAATATTAATACTGATAATAATTGTTTTTTTTTCTAATAGATTAAAGTTATAAATAGGGTTTCTTTGCGGATTTTGGAAGCTAAATAATAGAATGACACCCCTGTCCTGCTCCCCCTGCCCCTTTGTTAACTGCCATGCACAGTGATAATATGAAATATTAAATGTAAAGGGACGAAGAGTTATATAAACTATTGGGTCTATATTTATAAATATTAATTCGGATCGGTGTTATGGAAATTTGTTGGCCCAATCAAACGGTTTCATGCATTAAGCTTATAGCCATTGCAGGAGCTATATTATAGATTGATCAGTTGATATCAGTTAGACTATTCACAATTCAGACTAAGTAGTGCTTTAGATTGATGGATTATAGATTTATCAGTTGATATCAGTTAGACTATTCAGCCTAAGTATTACTTTAAAATTCGTTACTATGGTTCTATGGCACTGATGTTTTTTATTTTAAATTTCTTTCGAGCAGCTAAAGTAAATAAATTATTTATTTGTTTACGTTTACAGACAGATAGCTATTAAAAATATGATGTTATTATTATATGAGAAAAGCCAATGGTGTCTTATCCAATCTATTCAAGTTATACGCTTAGCACAGGATCTTTAGAAGGTCTGCTTGTCTGCTAGACATTCTCTGTGAGTGGGTTTTAAGCAAAAACTAATTAAAAGTTGTAAGACATTTTTTTCTTCGTTTTGTTTCGTTTCGTTTATGTAGTACCACCTGCCGTAAGACGCGTAGAGAAACAGAGAGTGGAGAAATAAATAAAAATAAAAATGGCAATGCACACCGAACAGCATTGCGTATTGTTTATTATTTACCGTTTCACTCTGACACCATCACAGTTGTAATATGAATGACGCCGGCTTCATGGTCGTAGTTGAAAAAGATACGCTCCATTTTTATCAGCAGTCCCGGCACTACACGTTGGCTTAATCTACAAAAGTTGGTCGTTGTCAAGGTAAAGTAAATAAAAACAATTTCTAGCTATCTGCTAATGCTTAAAACAGGTGTACACACTTTAAGTACAATTATGGTAGTCACATTTACATACTCTTGGTCTATATTTAATATTTCTGAACTCAAATGTAGAACTGGTTAAACTTTACTTAAAAAAAGTATAAGGGTCTATTAAGTTTGCCAAAAAAAAGTGCGTAACAGGTCTAAGGAAGTCTGGTAGACGCCATAAGGAACTCTGACAGACGCCATAAAGTATCAACATCAAAAAACCCGAATGGTCCTTTGTACGACGAAATACAGAGTATCTCGTAGTCAAGTCGAGAAGTCTTTTCGACGATTGATCTAGCTTCCTTGTTGACGAGTCAATTATGTATGGAAACAACTACATAAATACTTAGTATTATTATGAACATTCAAATAGCCTATCCAACATGTATCAAAATGCTTGTACTATGGAATGTTTAGGCAATGAGCTAGAAAAAAAGGACAGAAATGTGCGTCCACTTCGTGTTTGACTGCGGATTGCTACGACAAATGAATAAATCCATTTAAATTGCAACATTCATGACTTGCGGGGCCATTCATCCTCAATGTGCAATGCGTTGGTAACGGTGCTACTGACGATGACGACGACGACGGCGACTGTGGCTACGATGGCATTGACTACGGCATGGGCCAACGGAAGAGGCAATGACAACGTATACAATTTCTTGTATTTTTTGCTATTTGTTACTATTTTTTTTAAAGCGCATGGTGTGGCAATGCCCTGGGATTCACCGAAAAGGCTAACAAACGCTGAAGTTAAAAGGACAATCAGAACAGTAGCTGGCAGAAAAATAGGTACATGCTTACATATACACATGCATATGAGTATGTGGTACGATAAGACAAGCAAGAAGCAAAAATTGCTGAAACCAAAAAGAATGCTAAATCATGGATGAAGTAGATGCCAAGCGAAGAGCGCAGCTTGCCTGGCTCGCATATAATTGCATTGAACGCGGCCGATGGTAAGAGGCTTTCTACGGAACGGGAACGGGAACAGGAAGAGGAACAGTAACAAGAACAGACCGCTCGGTATTGCTGTACTGCTGTATTGCTGGCAGCAGGAGGTCAGCGCTCAGCGTCATATGGTGCGAATGATCGCTGCCATATTGTGTAAATGGCTGGTTGGCTAGCTAGCCAGGACGCCAGCTAGCCAACGGCAGCCTTTGGCACTTACTTGTCGCTTGGCCATCTCTCTTTCTCTACCGGACCCTTTGATACTGCCCGCTATATGTATGTAGTTAAGTACGTACACAGATGTACATATATCCATGTATACATATGTACTTAAAAGAGTATACGCATATACATACATATGTTTGTACTATGTGTATGTTCGTGTCGCGTCGCGGCGTTAAAAGGAAATTGTGATTGCTGCATAAAATGCTTTTAGAATTGTTGCCAATCGATTTGGGCACGGATTGCTAATAGCAGTCGTAGTGGCCGTGGAAGCTGTCTCCACTGGGAACCATAAGCGACTGGTCCTGGTCCTGCGTTTATATCCATACAACATGCGATTTAAAATTCATTGTGAAACATTTGTACAGAATTGTGTTTCGTATTTTTGCCGCTCTCTGCTTTGTTCGACCTTAACAATGTTGAGTTCGTCCCGTTGTTACCAAGCAAAAACAGAAAAAAACAGAAAAAACAGAGATGAAACCGAAATTGTGTGGCAACGCAAATCCAGCAACATTTACATCAACAATGTCGAAAGGCAACAGCATGTTGTTGGTGGTGTCAATTGACTAAGCAAATTTAACACGAGAACAGAGATAATACGAACCTAATAGTCGAAGTAAGGACAGCCATTCCAAATAGAAATTGTAGAATCCGTGTCATACCCTGTGTCAATTGAATACGATATGAGTAATTGCAGGTACCTCGAATTATAAATATACGATTCCCACTTAATTCCATAGTTGATATAAGTATTAGTTACAAAAAAAAGGTATAAATAGTGCTTAACGAACTACCAATAATCTCCATTAAATAGAAAAAAATCTTGGTACAAGTTAAACCCTAGATTTATTAGAAATGAGTACGAAAACACTATATATACATAAGTATGGAAATCGTGTTCGAAAAAAACTAGTCGGAAAGGCTACAGTTGGAGTCGGCTATGAGAGACCCTTTACTTATTTTTCAAAAAGGAAATAATAGTATAACCTAAATACATTTGTAAACAAGGCGGAGAGTCAGGGCGAGGGCGGCAGTTCCCTGAGCCAATCCTCTTTGTTATTTAGGCACGCCAAAGATTTCATACCCTTGCATACCCTGATTTCAACCGATCTTTTCTATGACACCTATATGATATAGTAATCCGATTTAAACCAAATTTGCTCGGGACGTATAAAACATGTCCAGATGCATAATTTGTGAGTTTGGTTGAAGTATGTCGAAAAATAAAAAAGTTTGTCATACATAAATATGATAGTGATCCGATCCGGCCAGTTCTGACATATGCACTGCCTGCAGCAAATAGACTGATCTGTACCAAGTTTCATCCAGATAGCTCTAAAACTGAGACTCTCAGTCTGGGAGACTAGTTTGGATAGAAACAGACGGACCGACGGACATGGCTCTATCGACTCGGCTGTTGATGTTGATCAAGAATATATTTACCTTATAGGGTCGGAGATGTCTGCTTTCATGCGTTACACATTTCGTGACAAAATAATAATACCCTCTGCAATGGTATAATAATAAATAAATTTGAAAAATAATAATAACCTAAAATAAAGTGTGCCTCTGGTAGCTGTCGAACTCCAGAACCACACGGCAACAGTTTGACTCTAACCATTGCGAAAATGCAGCCATAGTCAATTATCCGGCAAATTTCCAGTTACCTTACAGATCTGCAGTTAACCTCAACCTTTGTATATTCGAACATTTATTTGTTTTATATCTCCGGTGTTTATTGTCCGATTGCGATTAAATTATACAATACACATTTAGAGGTGAGTAAACTTTATGTATGCCGAATTTGGAACTTGTATGATTTAAGTTACTCTTGTTATTCGGGTTTTTCCGATTAAGGGGGCGTGGCAAAATTCTAAAAAATACTTGACCTTTGTGGAGGCCTCAGGAGTATTATCACCAAATTTGGTTACTCTAGCTCTTATTGTCTCTGCTCATACAGCAGGACACACGGTCAGACGGACATGACTATATCGATTCGGCTGTTGATTAAGAATCTATACAATTAATGGGGTCTGCCAGATTTCCTTAGAAGTGTTACGGACATTTGTTTTTTTTGACAAACTTAATAGACCCTTATACTTTTTTAAAGTAAAGGGTCTAAAAACGAACCGTTTTTTAAACCGAATTCCGTCTGTTGCTTAGAATTTCTAAATGGTGTTTGATTGCTTGCTATGAAGACCAGTTTAATCAGCTCATTGAATTTATTAATTTTATTTTTAGTGAGAAATTAAGTAGAGTACTTGTGTTTTGGCTCTGTGTACTCATACACACATATAATTTTGATAATGTAAACAGATCAAAGCAAATACAAATTCTGTCTAAAATAAAACTAAAATAAATACAAATTTAATATATATTAACCCATTAATTCAGTTCAGATGGATACTTCATGTTTGTAGAAATGTATACAAATATTAGATTGAAGCATTTTATGCTTAATAAAGTGAATAGAAATGAGCAGTATCGATTAATCGACTAAGCAATTTATCTTAACGACTAATAACTCCGAACTTGGATTGTAGAATCCTATTCATCGTTTATAGATTAAGTTTATTATACCTTGTAGGGGTATATTAAGTTTGTTGAAAGTATGCAACCGACAGAAGTAAGCGTTGCAGACCCCATATAGTATATGTATATTTATATATACAGCATGTTCATATGACCGTTTGTCCGCCTGTCTGTGCGTATGACCGATAGTTAATAAATAAAGGAGATATTTAGAAACTTGTTTTAAACAATAAACAATTTCCACATCAACAGTCGCAGTCCAGTGTTGCCAGATTATCGCAAGCAAGCAATTAATTTAAATATATGTATACATAAGTATGCACCGCTCAAATTAGCTTCCGATTAATAAAATAAAATCGGTACCCAGGGAAAACTACGGGGAGGCTACTAAGGGTGTAAAGCGATAATTTAAAATTTATCATTATATGGGATTTCAAATTTTAAATAACTTCCGAGTTTATTATCCAATCGCGATAAAATTTGCAGGATACATTGAAATCCTGATGCTAGTCCAGTATGTCAAAATCCAACTTTACTCTAACTTCAATATTTCTTGTTTTATGGGATTTTAAAAATGTTGTTTTTGATTTACGTACGGAAGGGGACGTGGTAAAATTTTAACACAATTTAATACTGCTTAGCCCATAGAGGAACCAACATACTACATTTGGTGACTCTAGCTCTTAGATCAAAGATCTCTGCATGTGTTTAAATGTGCTTTTATATGTATGTACGTCAGGGGGAATAAGGTTCCTGAGAGACTAGTCCAAGGAATCTCGAAGTCGCGCACTCTCGACTCAAGCTTTTTTACTTGTTTTTCTTTTATATTTGCAGAGGCGAAAAGGAATAAAACAGAGTTGACCTGGGTGCACACTATAGAAGTATTACTCAATTGTTAGATGTTGCTCTTGTAGTCTCTGAGATATGGATGTCTATACGGACTATATCGATTCTCTCGTTAATGCTGATTAAGAATGTATATAATGTTGAATGATTAAGAATGTAATGTAGATAGTCGGAGATGTCTCGGTCTGCCGATTACATCCCTTACTACAGTCTTTTGCAAGGGGCCTAAACTCTTTGGGTACCGGGTCTAGATATGTGCATCAACTTGAAATGGAACATGTCTTATATATATAGCAAGAATACGAAATCCCACTGCTAACTAAATGAGATCCATAAACTTTTATGGTTGGTTTTTGGAATTGCCATGAATCAAAACAATTTCATATTTTTTTTCTTAATTAATCTTCTTTCCTTCTTTCTTGGCTGATGGTTGCGAAAGCTTTTTGTGCAAACCTTGCGAAAAGAACTTGGGCTAAAGTGCTAAACCGAGTAAAATGTGCGTTAAATCGGGGTTGAGTAAGGACTCTGTCTACTCTTGAATTAAATGAGTAGAAATGATGAATGTTTGCTTAAAGTTGTGAGTGACCTTAGTGTACGGTATAAAACTCTATAAAACTCTGCTAAAAAATAGTCCAACATTGAAGTGATTAACGTCGTTGATTAATTTCGACAGTGTCTAGCTGAAGTGAAAAATGCATTCGCGCAAATAGTGGAGCTCTTGAATGACATTATCTCTTCCTCAATAGTTTATTCAATATCGTTAGTTAATAATTAAATAATTCGGAAATTAATTCGTCAATTAATACAGTTAATCACAAATGTTTAAATGCTTGTCTGTCATTTACAAGAATCTATCGGTATTCTCAATTGTAGGATACTCTTAAGCTCTAAAACTACTCTATGGTGAAATTTGAAGTTTTCACAACCCCATATATTAAACTATTGGTTGTGTGTTAATTGTCGAGAAGGGCTGAGCCTAACTGGCCTTAATCGTATGCACTCGAAGCAGGTACTTGGCAATTGTGAAATCTTACGCCATATACTACTACTATGGCTATGGAACAAACCAACTGAACGAACTAACTATATACTTTGTTCAATTCGTTAAATGTTGGTATTTATTTATATAGACAGATTTGTAAAAAATTATCCAGCGCGCTGTTGCTGCATTAAAACTTCTACTGAAGTACGAGCGAACTATTTACCTGATTCGTTTGATCATTAAAAGATTCGTGTAAACTTAATACCTTAACTGAAGTACGAAAATTTTAGCATATAAAGCCGTGTGTGTTTTTTTTCGATTCCGAGACCCAACACGCCCGAACCAGAACTAAATTATTTCAATTTAATTTATTTATTATTATATTTATATTTGTATTATATTTATTATTATCTATCATATAGCGCTACAAGGTCTCCCTTCTAAATTGTGTAAATTTACTAATCTAATTTACACTTGATTCATATGCTTTATTTACTTATTTATCTAAGGTTAAAGTTTTGAGTTAAATGAATCTTTTAAGTATTAAATCTATTTTTAATTTTATTTATAAAAATATATATGATTTAATTTGTATTTATTTGAAGTATCTCTCAAAAAACGTTTTAGTTTGTCCCTAAAGTTTGCTGCGCTACTTATTGATTTTAAATGAGGTGGAAATTGGTTCCAAATGCGAGTAGTCTGCAGAAAGAAGTGTCGTTCTGAATATGCAAGCTTGTATCAAAAGTTGTTAATATTATTGGTTCTTGTGGACGTGCTGAAATTTAATTTGTCATATAAATAACCAGATTCTTTTGTGTACACAATTTTGGATAAGAAAATCAGATTTCTAAAATTAGTCCAGGTCTTGAATGTCATGTTACTTAGCCGTTGGGTATAGCTTGAGATGTGATCTCTTTTACTAATATAAAAACATATCTAGCAATGCTATTATACATATGTTTTTGCAAATAATATTCTATAGTTAGAAGGTAAACATTTCTGAGTCATGTAAAGTTGCCTGAGTATGCCATAAGTTTTTCCAGTTGCTCTAGCAATATGATCACCCCGCGTCAAGGTTTTGTTAGAAGTTATACCAAGTTATATCTGCTTGCTTACATATTGCAACCCGAGCAAACGGGTGCCTGCAGTGCCCCGATGGTTCACTAAAAAAAATCCCGGCCCCTTCCCTTAACTAGTTAATTGTCAAATAATTAGTTAGTTAGTAAGATATTCAGGTAATTAGATAATACAGAGACTTATATATGTTATATGAAAGATTGTTTAAATATTTATATATTTACCTGGAGTTTCGGGAATATCATTGGACATAATTATTCGGTCTTCTGGTAATACAAATATTTGAGCTCATAAATGACTGCACTTCACAATAAAAAACACAACAAAATTAAGAATAGCAACTTGGTCTTATAAGTGCTTGGCACATAGGGATTTATTCTAATAAACTCATATGTAAGTATATATATACACGTATATATATATATATATATATATATATATATATATAAATATGTATATAATGTGCATATAATTTTACTTATATATATATATTATACACACACATATATATATATATATATATATATATATATATATATATATGTTAAAATACGTGCGTACATATATACACAGACATATATTTTACTTGTTGTGCAACTTAGTTAGTGTTTTGCCTATTGTAAGGCTGTCGTCTTTTGTAGTTCGTTGCAAGCGCGCTAAACTGCCTTAGGACGTGGCAGTTAAACGACTGAACCTTGCATACTGCAACTTTAGATACGCAGACTCATCGCCGTCATCGCCGTCTCCCGCGTTGCTCGTTTCCTATGTTGAATTTAATGTATGTGTATGTGTTAGTACGAGTATGTACATACATATACATTAGCGGCGAAATCGGGCTGTACGCACGGCGCAACAGGCAGACGCAGTGGCGACAGGAAAGTCGGAGCCATAGTCACAGCCGCTATAATAGGACACATGAACCCGCGACTCCGACAGTAGTATAAGCATTGCATCGTATAAAGTGGAAGTATTCGTATATGTGTAAAGCCATAATAAAAACACAAACTTAAAAAATTGAGAACAAATACGAAGTCGGTGAAAATAAGCACGAACCGTCACCATCTACTTATATAGTTACATACATACTCGTACTTGTAGATATATATGCTTATACATTCGTATATATATTTATTTAGAAAACGCACTTAAGAAAAAATTGGAAAACTTATTGAAATTCAAATTATTTGAATTTACAAGTGCACAACAATATAAAAATTACACATTTACTACTATACTATCTATACTAATACTTGTATGAACAACACAAATAATTATTGTATGTAGCCATTGTGCTGTCCACATCCACAAAAGCCTAGCCTGTTGCGCCGTATTGCCTGTACCTCATATATTCAACAGGCAGGAGGCACTACTACATAGAATCGGTACATAGTATGTATGTGTGTATATGCATGTATGTACGTCTATTTATGTACATGTTCAAATGGTGTGTATGCGTTGACACATCCGTTTCCGCAATAATCGGGCTTAATTTTCTATGAGTGTGTGCGAAAGGCGATATTGACATCCCAGTACGAAAAAAGGACGTGAAAAGCCTACAGAAATATTTCTTTAGTCTTTTTTATTGCAGTATTTCTCTATTCTTATATTTTCTTTGAAAATAAATGAAAATATCAATTCAAAACTCTATCGAAAAATGTGCAGTTTTTTCAACCGTCTCTTCATACTTCTCCGAATAATCATATTCAGTTTTCTTTTGATAAACATATTTTAAAGTCCCAAAATACTTAACTTAAATGTCCTAGCAAAATATTTTATAATATTGGAAGTGCATTTTTCATTAAAGCTTGTCAAATTTTAATTTTACGCTTCCCTGTTTGGCTTATACTTATCAGCTGTTAGTTGTGACGATTGGGGTAAACATATTTGCAACAGATATGTACATACGTACTTATACATTAATGATGAACTTGTCAGAAAGACTACAGTCGAAGTCGACTATAAGAGACCCTTTACTTATTTTTCAAAAAGGAAATAATAGTAATTCCTAAATAATTCTGTAAATAATAAATAAACATAAAAAAAAATAATAATCTAAGAAAAGGTGTGCCTCTGGTAGGTGTCGAACTTCAGAACCACACAGCAAGAGTTCGACACTTAACCCAATGCGACAATGCAGTTTTTGGGGGCGGAAACTTAATAGACCCTTATTATTTTTTAAAGTATAGGGTCTAAAAACGCAGCATTTGGCCTTTTGGTATTTTGTGCAGGCAGCAAAGATACATTTTTCCAGAAAATAGAAATAGTGACAAAATCCTGCAGGGGCATCCGTAATAAGTAGATGAACACTTACATACACAAGCCATTTGAATGTACCTATACCTACATATAGCAAACGACTGTCTCTCAGTGTAGTGTTGCTATGCGTCGTCGCTGTCGCTGACGACAATACGAAGCTGCCGTTTTCTCTATCCTGAATTGTGCTGCAGGCTGCTGACATTAAGTTGTTGTTTTTGATGCGCCCTCGGCTTTGGGCCTACGTTAGGGGAAACGGCCGTGAAGCAGACGGCAATAATTCCGAACGCCTTTACCGTGGTCGGGGTGCTATTTGCACACTGTTGATAAATAACAGAAGAAAGTTGTGCCTCTGGTAGGTGGCGAATGTGAATGTGAAAAAATGTGTGTAACAGGCAAAGACAAGTCTAGTAGATACCATAATATACATATATAGCCTTACGTCTGCATTATTACCTAGATCTCAGAAAGTAAAAGAGCTAGAGACACCAAATTTGGTATGTGGGTTTGTCTAGTATGCAAAACCAGAAGAGCACACTGACGCAATATTCTGTTGCGGGTATGTCGGCGTTTGTATGAGCTCTTCAGTATAAGTATAGTATTTGTCAATGTCGGCTTCGACTGTAGGCGTCGGACTCTTGCTATCTTAAAGATACTACTGAACTATGCTATATGGTTTAGCTTAGGGATGTAAATTTGAATGGAAATCTCGAAATGTCGATGTTCATCGATGTTTTCAAATATTTTGTTAAACAGAAGAAACATTTCAAGTTTTATTAAACACCATCGGGAAACATTGAAGAAGCTTCAAAAATCCATCGATTTCCGATACATCGATGGTTTTTTACATGTCTAGTTTAGCTACTTATTGTATATTATTGTTTAATAAAAAGAGCTTCTTAGATATTGGCAATTAACATGCACTTAAAGTTTAATTTAGATATCTCAAAAATTCGTCCAAACAACGTCATCAAAATATTTATATCCTTATATTTGTGAATTTATTACTCCGATTTAGGTGATTATACCGTTGTACTTTAGAGTATTAGGGCATTAACTATTTAGGTATGTGTGCATAGTAACCAATGTGCCAGAAACTGTCACATTCTAACTGATGTCCACGTCTATTGCCGGCGCAGCCTGTTGCTGCAGCTCCTTCATTGCCACGAGAAGTATCTGCGCAACTCACCACCGTAGATACACATCGCTCAACTCTAAACTGTTGCTCACTCTTTAGCAACAGGTACTGCTACAAGTAGAAACCGAAGTGTCTGTACTAATGCTGACACCGTAACAAATACAAGCCCTGAATGCTTTTAACTGTCATGCGCACTCTCACGCAATTCAGAGAGGAATGTAAAGCGCAGTTTGACTCGGCACTTATACCCCTGTTAGAAATTCCCCAGTTGCACGATGGGATGCAATACAGCCGAGTGTCCACACCATGTTGCACCTATCAGGGCAAACAGGAGAAATATGCGCATAGATATGACATCAGGGGTTATCAGGACTTCTCCCACTGCAACCAAATCACAGTACGCCACTGTTCGGAGCAACAGTTTTTCGTCCATTTTACCAATGAAGGTGAATGTGATATTATTATCGTTGTGTCATTACGTGCGGCCGTGCGAAAAAATGCAATCCCGGCCTCTGCACATGGTAAACATTTTGAAACAATTTCATGTAGATAGGTATGATTTTTATATTGATAATGCCAACTGTTTATATAAATATACATATATATATACATATATGTACATGGTGAGAGCTAGAAGCTTAACTTGATCCCCTAGCACTCCTTATTTTGCAGGTAGAAGATTATCTAAAATTTTTGATATCAGTCACTTCGCCAAATATCAAGAAAAAGCTCATAACAAGCTTTTCAAAGTTATGCAATTAGAGCACACATGATGGTTATCTTGGGGGTACATGTGTCCAGAAAATTTCACAATGCAATGACCGCTTCACCCATAAACTGAAAAGGGAAATTAATTCGCATGAGTTCTGGATCATTCCAGTAGCCATGTAGTATTTCCGGTATTTTTACTTTAAATAAATTATAAGGGTCTATTAAGTTTGTCAAAAAATGTACGTAACAGCTGTAAGGAAGTCTGGCAGACTCCATAAAGTATATATATTCTTGATCAGTATCAACAGCCGAGTCGATATAACCATGTCCGTCTGACCGTCTGTTCATATGTCTGAGCGCCTAGATCTCAGAGAGTATAATAGCTAGAGTTCCCAAATTTGGTATGTTGGTCCGTCTTTGGGCTAAGCAGCAGCAGTTTGTGTTAAAATTTTGCAACACCCTATGCCGGCCCCGTAAATCGAAAACAAAATTTTTAAAATCCCATTAAACGAGAATATTAAAGCTATAGTCTTGAATTTTGGCATAAAGGACGAGCATCGGGATTCCAATATATCGTAAAAATTGCATCGCGATCGAATAATAAACTCGGAAGTTATTCGAAACACAATATTTTTCAGTGTCGGTCAAAGGAAGCAGAAGATCACATTGACCTTACAACGCACTGTAGGGTATTTGCCCATTTTAGATAATTAATAAAATCCTCAAGAATTACACAATTCAATTCGACTCGTAGGTCCCATAAAATTGGTTTTTTGGTAAAAATAACCCATTCCCATTCCCATAACATCCGTAGTAGCCTTCCCGTGGTTTTCCCTGGGTACCGATTATATTTTATTAATCGCAAGCTATTGTGAGCGTTGACCAATTTATTTAGGTTTATATATAAGTATCTAAGTTTGTTACTATTATTTCCATTTTGAGAAATAAGTAAAGGGTATCTCATAGTCGACTTCGATTGTAGCCTTTCCGACTGGTTCATGATAAACATTGAATAACGCTCCTTATTTCGTTTCACAGGGAACTTCTCCAGCGACATCAGGATATAATCAAACTCGGTCAGCATGCATGTGTGATAGTCGGTAATCAATGGACAAGATACATAACTATCATAGACATCACGTAGCGGGTTCCCCTCCACAACAGCGATCACAACCAGCGGATGCGCATCTTTAAAATTGATATAAGTTTTTGTAATACTCTTTCTTAATATAAATAATTTTTAGACCCTTTACTTTTAAAAAACAGTAAAAAAGGTCTATTTAGTTTGTCAAAATTTGCGTAGCAGGTCGAAGGAAGTCCGGCAGACCCCATAAAGTATTTAAATTCTTGATCAGCATCAACAGCTGAGTCGATATAGCCATGTCCGTCTGTCCGTTCGTCCGTCTGTCCGTTTGTATGTATGAGCGCCTAGATCTCAGAGAGTATAATAGCTAGAGTCCCCAAATTTGGTATGAAGGTTCGTCTATGGGCTAAGCAGTACCAGTTTATGTTAAAATTTTGAAAGGCCCCCTCCGCCTTCGTAAATCGAAAACATAATGTTTGAAATCCCACATTAAAGCTAGAGTCCTGAAATTTGGCTCACAAGACGAGCATCAGGGTCCCAACGTATCCTGGAATTTCATCGCGATCGGATAATAATCTCGGAAGTTATTCAAAAAAAAAACTGAAAATCCCATATAATGGTCAATTTATAAACTGGAGCCTTGAATTTTGGCACTCAGGACAAGCATCGGGGTCCTAATGTATCCTAAAAATTTCATCGCGATCGGATAATAAACCCGGGTGTCAAATTGCGCTTATTTGAGTGAGTGACTAAGCATATTATTAAGCGATCGTTAAATTTAAATTTTGGTCGTGTGACCTATTTCGTTTCCCTCGTATTTCCAAATTTCCTAATATTTGTTTGTAACCCACCAACTGAAAAGAACACAATTTAAATGAAAAATGCCGGTTTATTTCAATTTGTAAGCTCATTATATTCTTCAAAAATCATAGTGATGTATAATTTATATTCTTCTACTTTGATATACTTCTATGCTAATATAAAGAATGAAGAACCCTTTATGACGATATATCACTAAGCTTATCTTTTGATGTGGAGAATAGCATTCTCTGTAAGTAAAATTAATAAAAAATTTGTATGCTTTTCTTCTGTTGTGCAGAATGTGCAACTTTAATGACCATATCCATTAACTAGTCTCTTAACAGTCGAAGTCGACTATGAGAGACCCTTTACTTATTCTTCAAAATGAAAAAAGGAGTAACACTTCTTCCTTTGGCCCGACACTGAGTTATATTGAGTTTTGAATAACTTCCGAGTTTATTATACGATCACAATGAAATTTTCAGGATACATGAGGACCCCGATGCTTGTCCTGTGTGGCAAAATTCAGGATTATTAATTTAATATTTTTGGTTTTATGGGATTAAAAAATTAAGTAAAATTAATAGAAAATTTGTATGCTTTACTTCTGTTGTGCAGAATGTGCAACTTTAATGACCATATCCATTAACTAGTCTCTTAACAGTCGAAGTCGACTATGAGAGACCCTTTACTTATTCTTCAAAATGAAAAAAGGAGTAACACTTCTTCCTTTGGCCCGACACTGAGTAATATTGAGTTTTGAATAACTCCCGAGTTTATTATACGATCGCAATGAAATTTTCAGGATACATTAGGACCCCGATGCTTGTCCTGTGTGGCAAAATTCAGGATTCTTAATTTAATATTTTTGGTTTTATGGGATTAAAAAATTTGATTTTCAATTTACGGAGGCGGAAGGGGGCGTGTCAAATTTATTTTTTGTAACTTTATATTAATTTTTTATTTTGTTCTTGTTTTTTTCTGTATTATTATTATTATTTTTGTTTTACTTTACCTTTCACTTTAGTTTCTAAGGTTTCTACGTATAGTTTATAAAGTGTGTTGTTAATTGTTCTAAATTGCGATGCGTCTGTAACGGTCTTTAAGGCATGTGGCAACTGATTCCATACACGAACAGTATGGATAAAGAAATGTTCAACCAGAGCTGGCCAGTTTAGGTTTTTAGCAAACAATAATATTTGTCCTTCTTGAGTTGTTAAGACGAATCTGAAAAAGGTAATTCGGTCCTTTTATATTAATTATCTTATGTAGTAATATTAGTGCCCTCAAGTTTGTCGAATTATTTAGGGTAAGATCAAATACGTTATTTGAATAGCTCACTAAGTTTTATCTCCTTTTTAAGAATAATTTTTATCTAGTTATGTTGTTAAAAACCACAATCAATTATTGCTTACACCTAGAATACTACTTTGCAAAAATTTCTACCCAGTAGAATAGAGTTGGCAATAAATATGACATAGGAATAAGGAGTCAGAGTCTCTCAGGTATACATTTTTGAGTCACATGAAGTATTCTAAGTAGCGACTGCTTTTCCTCGAAATTGGAATGGTTCTAACCAAATGTGAAGTATGAAGTTATTATAGTATGTGCACGTACATACATATTTATATAATTATAAAGCAAAAAGGTTTGTAAATTCTTTAATGAAATCATTTTAGTAGAATAGTTTTATAGGCCCTTTTACCTTGGAGAAATCTTTATTGAATTGCTGATGATAATTTTGCTCATTTTGCAGTTCCTTTTGACGTCAGACTACGGAAGTGTGTCCGGTGTACACAGGCAAAATGACACCTGCGCCTACACACAATTTGATAAAAACAATTGAACGAGTGTACAACATAGCAGGCTCAGTCAATCAGTTGCTTTTAAAGGCTAGGGGCCGAACCACAACCAACCAAACGACTGCATCCAACTCAATCTGGAACCACAGCGGCTACTGTGCCGCATCAAGAACATAACGTACACGAACAAACGAACAAACACGACGCGTTTGACAAGAGTTGCATAAATTAACGTTAAAAGCTATGGCCTTGGTTGTTGTTACAGCCGTTGTTGTTACTTTGTTAGCGGCGCAGCCCACCAGCAGCAACATGCAATAAAGTCATCAAATGATGCTTTTGCTTTCGCCTTTATTGATGTACCGGCCTGTTCTTTTAGAAAACAACCTCAAACTGCATCATTGACTTTGCCGCCAACTAACTAAATGGACTTTTGGCAAATTTGCGTCTAGGATCTTTAGTGTCATACACTTTTTACAGATGCTAGTCCAAAAATGTATGAGTATCAATTGGAAATATAAAGCATAATAATTATTTATTCTTCAAAAAGAAATTAATAGTATAAACCTAAATAAATTTGTAAATAACAAATAAATTTTAAATAAAATAATAACCTAAAAGAAAAGTGGGCCGCGCCGCAAGTGCTCAACACTCTAGTCGATTATCTGGCATATTACCAGTTTCTATACAGAACTGCAATAAATAATTTAGTTTATATACCTCAAGTTGCTGTCTCCAACCTTAGTATATTCGAAAATTGATTTGCTTCAAATCTCCGGTGCTTATTTTCAGTATACATTGAAATTGAACTAAAGTTTATGAATGCCAAATTTGGAACTTGTATCTTTTAAATAACTTGTGTTATACGGGTTATATTTTTGTGGGCGGAAGAGGGCGTGGTAAAATTCTAAATCAAACTTGACCCTTGTGGAGGCCTCAGGAGTATCGTCAGCAAATTTGCTCTAGCTCTAATAGTCTCAGAGATATAGATGTTCATACAGCAGGTCAGACGGACATGACGGACATGACGGACATGACTCGACTGTTGTTGCTGATCTAGAATATATATACTTGCCAGACGTTCTTTGACCTGTATCGCACATTTTTTTTGACAATCTTAATAGACCCATATACTTTTTTAAAGTAAAGTGTCTAAAAACCCAATAGAAAATGTTACTAATGATTCATAATAGAGGTAGCGATATTAGTAAAATTTCACGATTGATGACCGTATTCGTTCAATTTTATCTGAAAACATCCCTTAGCTGACAGATACATTTACAACATGCTGACCCCAAATTTTCACGTGTGGTCGTCACCCGCTGTGGCTTTGTGGATAAGCACGAACAAAAACGTGTGCACAAATCTAAATATAGGAATTAATGAATTATGAGTAAAGGGATTTGCTTCGCTCTCGTGCATCCAAGCGGCGATTTCAGCGAAGGTTTTTGTGCACTTGAGTGTAAGACAACATAAATAGCAACCATCCTCGGTGAGCAACACCTACCGATACGAGCATATTGATGGGTGCATTCTAAAACGCTTTGATCTCTATCTTTCCGTTAGGTAATTAATTAAGCGAAAACTTTATTGGATTTTTAAAATAATTCGAGTATGTGCTTAATTAGTGGTGCATAACAAATTCTTGTTGGCACTATCATGTCTTTTATAAAATGTCACCCCTTTTAAACGCCTAAGCGGTATCTATTTGGTAATAAGTATATTTTACGAAAATTTCAGCAATTAAGTAATAGTAAGTAAAAACTCATTTCACATATTCGGACTCCATTAAGCACGCTATTCTATAGAAGAAAAAGTCATAAGCTGAGTACAAGAATAGTTTGTTGTAAACATAATTGTATCAACGTGAGAAGTATTTGACATAGAAACTCTGCAAGGTTTTCAACGGAGCCACTCTGTTCTTTATTGGCTCCATTAGAGCTATGTGGCTATGTGGCTATTTGGCACACTGCTCGTCAATGCCACCTACAACAATGAACGACACCTATGTTATCATGACATTGCATTGAGGGTGTTGTTTAATTAAATTTCTGAAATTAAAATGTTTTGTTTATATAAATTGAAAAATGTGCAGACCAACTACAACTCAATGTGACAAAGGATAAATATAAAACATCGCAGAGTGAAAAGATGAAAAACAACATCGACGCACTGGTGCTCTTTCAAAATATCTAAATTAGTCGTTGCAGATTAAGAAGCAACCACATTTTTATATAAGATGTAGTTTATTAAACTATTTTATTGAAATTTGAGCAAATATTACAATATAAATTGTAGCTATTTTTAATAAATCTTAAGTAATAAAATAATGCATTTAAAATTTAATTTGAGGCAATTATTTTAAAAGGTTTCACTTTCTAAGACCTAGTTATATATATATATATATATCTATATATATATATATATGTTATTACACTAGCTTATATACAAAAAGGTATTTACAAAATGATAACAAATAAGGAAATATTGATTTTAAATACAAATAAAAATAATAATATACTTTATGTGGTGCATTCCTGTACGTAAAGTTATTATACCCTGCGACATCCATCGTCATTCTTGCTAGGTAGCAGCCTGCCAGCCAGTTAGCGCTATTGTTTGCAACTCAAATCGGTGCTGGTGCGAAATATACAACTGAAAGCAGTTTTCTCCGTTTAACAGGCTGCAAGTCAGTCATTCAATGATTGAGCGTCATCAATGTGTTCAGCCATTGCCAGGTGTGTTCGTATGTATGTACGAGTATACGGATGTGTTTGTACAACAAGTGTTGCTGGCTTTTCAATTTTGATTCCTTTCATTTCAATTTCGTTGTCTTTGTATGGGCCAACTGGCATAGCAATTAATTGAAGCGCAGATGCGCCAAAATAAACTGTTTGAGAGTTCATATTGAGTTAAAGAATATATATTCCTATGGGTACGTTGCTATTAATAAATTCTTTTATATACTCATAAAATATATTATTGTTATACCCTGTGCCCATTAGAGCATCATTAGAACATCAATTGCACAATATTAATACATTGTTTGCATTTATCCACATACTTAAGTACGGTTTGGCTCTTTCTTCATTATTCGCCACTACGGGTGTAAACGATCATGTCGGCAGGGGGGGGGGGCAGGGGGGAGCCATTGCCCCCCCCCCACAGACTTATAACATTACAATATTTAGCTTCCAAAATCTGCATAATATTGTTTTTATTTTTTAAAACTTGACTTTATGAAAATCCAGTCGGAAAGACTACAGTCGAAGTCGACCCTTTACTTATTCTTCAAAAAGGAAATTAGAGTTACACTAATAGTACCCCATAGCAAACCATAGCGAACCATCATGCCAAATTTGTTGACTCTAGTTCTTATAGTCTCTGAGATCTAGGCACTCATACAGACAGACGAACATGCCTCGACTGTTGATGCTGATCAATAATATATATATTTTATGGGATCTGCCAGATTTCCTTAGACCTGTTACGAACACGGTTTTAATGACAAACTTAATACATCCTTTTAAAAATAAAGGGTCAAAAAGCAATTATTAACAGTATTATTTTTTTTAATGACTCTATGTGCAGTGTTAAAAAAAAGTAGTGTTTGAAAGAACGGCAAAAAATAGAAGAGGAGTTTCTAAGCCTGTGTTGGACCTCCCCTTACTGAAAAACTGACGACTTTGTCAACTTTCTGCAGTCAAGCATGTAGCTATAATAACTAGGGACCTCAAATTTGGTCGACAGACGACTATTATCCCTGCGCACATCAGAGTGCTTTCACAATATTAACACGCTCATTTTCGCCCTCACAAATCAGGAAAAACTCAATGACCACACCCATAATTTTAAGATAGAACACACTTATTGGCGGTCCTAAATAATATGAAATACGTAAATATATAATTAATTTGAGTATTGAAAACCTGAAACTACTTTATCATAGTACCCACCATACTTGCTTCAACTGTTGGGGTGGTTTCCAAATCCTAAGGTCGAAGGATTGGGTCAAAATATATAACCTTTTTGTACTGAAATTATACTAGTTCAAGCCTCACACATTTTGGTGACAGATAAAAACCGATTGCATCCGACAAGGTATGAGAAGATGGTGTCAAAAATGCGCAAGCAACAATATATTTCGGTTACTCAATTCAACCCGTGTCATTTCCATTCGCCCGTCACTAGGATGTACAAGTTTCAATGAACTACAAAGTATATAATCCCCTTTATTTTATCACAAGTTATCATCAGAATGAACTCAAAGTACTTCATGTCCACTCATTGACAGTCCTTTCCTTCCGTCATTCATTGACATGAACGAAATATGTTTAATTTTGCTGATCACTGTCATGTAGAAATTCATTTTGTTGTGTGCACAAGCTCTCCATCATTCTGTGAAGAAGGTTGAAAATGAAACTGTGCTCAATTGGCGGGAAACCGATTGATTTTCGACACTTTTGCTATCCAAATAAATATGCAAGAAAATGCGAATGAGCTTGAACGCTTATGTACACACAAGACAGCATATCAAACTACTTAGATTAAGCACGAATACAAATGTTAATAAAATAAATATGGTCAGCCGCTTCTGTTGTTGCCCCGCAGCATAAAGCACGTCTTAAGTCAACTGAAAATGAATCTAGCAAGCAAAGTGGTATGAGATTGTAAATAATTTCTTCACTGTGGGCGTCAGTTCACGCGAATTGCAATATATGGGCATATCCCAAAAATCGTATACCAAGCAAAAAAAAATAAAGTTGCTCGAACAATATTTTTTTTTGGTTTAAGTAATAGTATATATATTTAATTTTAGAGAAATCTTTGCAACCATTTTTTCAAAAAAAATTGTTGCTATTTTTGTAACGTCCGCAACACAACCCAATAGGTAAAAATTCAAAAAAAAAATTTTATAGACTTAAACTAAATTATCAGTTCCAAATTTAATATGCTAATGCATTATAGATCTCCTAATTATTGTACACAATTTTTTTTGGATCGGAACACTATATATTATATATCTGCGGTGTAACTGATTTAGCCGATTTGCACTAAAGTTGCAGTTTTTAACCTATTGAACTGAAACTTTTTTCACATATTTTTAGTTTATAAAACAAGTTGCCAAAATTTACTAGATTTGGACTAATTATTTATATAGCTGCCATATAACCGATCTGGTCGATATATATCAACCTGTGTTGGTTTCTTGTACCAAGTCACTAATAGGTTAATTTTGACAAAACACTGCAAAATTGAAGAAAACCCACAACTTTGTCAATAATTCAAATCTTACGACAAAAATTGCCAAGTTTATTTGTTTCAATCCTTGGGATCATAAATTTTCTGATGTGGAAAACCACAACTGCTACTGGATGAGTTGTATAGAAAAACACATCACATTACATTAATAAATATCGGCAGTGCGAAATGCATGCCTTCCCTACCAGATATACATTGATCAGGTGAAAAGGAATGAAAAAATCATGGATTTATGATCACAACTACCAACATTTTATTAGAAGAATATATTATTATATTAGCGTTATTTAGTTTGATTTTGTTTAGAAGTATTTTAATGGTTGACGCTATGATTGAGAAATATTTAACAAAACACATTCAAACAACGAAAGTCATTTTTCTGGTTGGCAGCATTTTCATCATTTTCAGGGAATTTTACGTCTAATCAAAAAAAAAAAAAATGCTTAACATATAAGATGAAGAAATATTTAAATATAAGAAAATATAGAATATTTAATAAAAATGTTCCATTTGTTTTATTTTTTTATACTTATTTTCTGTTTTTGAAAGGTGGAAAAAATGTAACGTCTGCTATGTAACGTCCGCAAGGACCCACTTTTTAAATAAAAAACGAACGGAGTCTCTTTTGTCCATAATGAAAACTGTTTTTTAATTTTTAAATATTTTTCCAGCTTTTATGTTAAGCCTTTTTTAGAAGAAAAGTTCGCTAAAAATGAAGAAAATGCTTGCCAACCTCCAAAATTACTTCCGTTTTTTGTAACGTCCGCAACGGATTGATAGTACTCGCGAATACCTACATTTTGAATGTGTTTTGTTAAATATTTCTCAATCATAGCGCCAACAGTCCCAAAAATAACGCCAAAATTTGCGTACGAATGTAACGTCCGCAACGCTGGATTAGCCCATATGCAGGAAGAACACGAAATGTACTACTGTAGTCGCTTACAACTAAGAAAATTGCATACTATGACTTTTGATGACTTATCTGACTCAAGATATATGGTGATGCAAGTGGCTCGCAGTAGACAGGACGTGGGGGTTTTTTCGCAAAACTTTGTAAAGCACTCTTATTCTAATTCAATAAAAGCAAATGATACCCCGGGCATCTTAATCCGACGACTCGCTCAAAAGATATGCACAGATTACATTTTAAAGAGCCTTCCAAAAATTATATAAAAAGTCAAATTGGCAAATTTATAAACAGGAATAAAAAAAATGTCTGACCCTATTAAATACATACATTTTTGATCAGTTTCAATGGAAGAGTCGATTGTCGTCGGTGCGTCTGTCCGTCCATTTAGTAGTTTGAAGAATCTGTATCTGAAGACAATTTATTTGAAATTTTAAGTGAGTATTAAGGCCATTTAAAGATTTGATATAAGTTCTACATCCTTCTAGAAAGAGGTAGAAGAGAAACCTACCAAGTTTGGTGTCTCTAGCTCTTAAAGCCTCATTAAGTCAATCGATTTTATCCATTCTGGGTATTTTTCATTTAATATGTTTAAAATTTTTATTTTATGAACATTTTTAAATACACATTAAACTATTAATTTGTATGGGTTGATTGATTTTTACACTTCAAATAAATAACAGCGAAGAGAAAAGTTTGAGCTGAACGAATCGTTCTAGTAACGTAGGCCTAAATATTCATACAGGGGTATTTCTACAACCGATTCGCTTGTGCTCATTTCCTGGAAGTCTCCGCCTTGCAATAAATACAAAGGCCGTGGCAATTTTGGATTGTTTAAATAAAAATCAATTAGCGCTGTGGTGCTGCGAAGATGTGTGATGCCCTTAAATATTTTCTCACGCGTCAGAAGATCATTTGGGTACACAGTTTCGATAACCTTATCACCAGATCGCTTTACCCATGGTCGTTCTTTAAGAGGAACAGTTCGACCAAATGCACTAAGCAGCGGCTTCTGCGGTACGCGCATTGCATGGTCATTGATGTGTTTTTCGTATTTCAGCTCAATTGCCATCTGCAGAGAACAAAATGAGTTATCATGAATTATAAATGTGGATAAAGAATGTGATGTTGTACAATAGCTAAATTTAGTTTAGTTTGTGGCAATAAAGGAAGTTTTCGATTCCAACACAGGAATTATAACTACGAAAATAAATAAAACCAGTCGGAAAGGCTACAGTCGATAATTGGCCAAAGCAGTCCAGCCAAACTATCGTAATCTACCTACCCTTGATGCAAGAAAAATCGATTTCGAGCGATATAATAAATATCTGTATAAATAAGTATAAGCAATCCCATTATAAACAAAATACTTTTCTTTGAAGACCTGCACAGGGTATACTACTGTTGCGCGTGGTCGACTGATCGACTTGTTTAAAGTAAAGGGTCTAATAAATAACCCTTGGTATTTCTGTTAAGTACATGGTCAACAAATTGAACTGATCCGATGATTAACGGTCGTTAAAATGCGTTGAAAAAGACTTGTATGCTGTAATACATATAACTTCTCTAACTTCCTATATTTTTTACTGTATTAAAATGTACACTTACATGAGGTTTATTCCACTTATCGGCCACGGTTTGAGCTATGGCATTGACTTCCTTTGGATCAGTCTTTACGGACGCGAGAAGCGTGCGATCACCTTTAATGGAAAATAAGTTTTTCACCTTCTCCGGTGTCATGGATGTATCCATAGTACCAATGGAATTAAGCCAGTGAATAAAACGTTCAGCTGACTGGAAATAAAATCTATTGGATTTTGTGAAATAGTTAATAGGCATTTGAAAACTAACCGCATCCATCAGATTTTCCGCCTGCTCGTCAAGTGTGTACACTGAATCTCCCGGCTTGGACCGTTCCACTCGAGAGTCCCAACATATGCGTTCATCGCGCGTAGCGCAGAGGAACTTTGCATACCAGCTGGTCTTGTCGACAGTGCGATGGGTATGACCCACTGGTTCATCCAGCCTAAGATCAAACTTTTCAAACTCATGATCCATGCGCACTATATCCGAATGTTGGCTTTCACTAAAGTGTTCTTCTAATTTCTTTCGCCCAAGGTCTGTTATCTAATTTTTTCCGGTGCTGTTGAATTGAATGCAAGCATTATATATAATCTGGGTACTTACGAGTGCAGGACCATCCTGACCCTCTTCCCTACTGTCTTGTTCACTGGCAATCTGATAATCATGTGGACGTTCCTCCCGCATCTCATCCCGTATAAAAACAACATCGTCTGATTTGGAATAGTCGTAGGCCTGTATCTGCTTAACCCGTTCGCGCAGACGGGGCGGCAGGACTAGTGAGTAGTCGATTATAGGCAAACGTGGTTCCGAAACGCAGTGTACAGCAAACTCCACTTCGTCAATAACGTCGCGCCAATAGGACTTTCCACGCAAACCGCCCCTTGGACGAAGATGCGCGAAATCGCTGATAATATTGCTTGAGGACTGATGGGTAACCAATGGGTTAACTTCTTCCCGCAAACCGAGTTTACCATCTTGCGTTCCTTTACTAATACGACTCTCTTTACTAGATTGACTACCATGGCTGCTGCGGCTCTTCATACTGCCGTAATAATTATTAGAGGGTCTTTTTAACCCCTTCTTGAATGTGGACATTATAACTTGACTAGGAATGTAGTTCTACAGCAAAAGCAAGCAAGTTCACAGTGTTTGTGTGCACAATTTAATATTCCTTTAACTAAAGCTGCTATGCTCTAGTCGAGATTGTTTGATCAATAGTTAAAACTGTAACCCATTTCTTGATTTTATTTCAAAAGCCTATGATGATGATGCTTAAAAGCCTTTGGTTGTGACATCGAATATTTAAACATTAGTCAAAGTTCCGCTAGCGTACAATAAAACATAATTGGTTTATGTTCTGAATAAAAGCTCATCACTAAAAAGCTAATTCAGAAGTTGCGTGTGCTTAAAGCTTAATAACGCTTTTTTTTTGAACCTGTATTTGATTTCTGTAACGCATGCGCAAAGCATTTTCAACTCTTTTGTAGACACTTAACTTTAAAATTTTCTCGGTCATGTTGCAAAAGTTCATTACTTCTAAGTTTGAGTAATGCAGAATCTTTATTTTCCTAATAGCAGATGAATACTATTTAATGCTGAAAACACGGCGAATTTAAATGGTTGAATATGGTTGACACACAGGACAAAGATTGGAGTCCTAATGAATCCTGAATTTCATAGCGATCGGATAACAAACTCGGAAGTTATACAAAACACAATATTAATCAGTGTCATGCCAAAGGAAGAAGAAGAGCATATTGACGTTACAACTCGCTATGGGGTACTATTAGTGTTACTCTTATTTCTTTTTTAAAGAATAAGTAAAGGGTCTCGCATAGTCGACTTCGACTGTAGCCTTTCCGATTGGTTTTTATAGCCTGTGCCCATTAAAAATGGGCAAAAAAGGCTATAATGAATTTGTGTGAATGTATGTAACAGGCAGAAGGAGGCATCTCCGACCCTATAAAGTATATATATTTTTGATCAGTAATTAACACCTGTCCGTCTGTCTGTCTTTTTGTCCGTCCGTCTGTTCATCCGTCTGTATGAACGCGTGGATCTCAGCAACTATAAGAGCTAGAGACTTCAAATTTAGAATGCACGTTCCTGAATACCATACGCAGATCAAGTTTATTTTCAATTTTCGACACCAAGTCCCATTGGTTTTAAAATTAAAAATATCACCATAACATAAGAAATGTTAAGGCTAGAGACTTGCGATTTGGCACACATGATAAAAAGCTTGGGCCTGATGTGTCCTGAAAATTTAATCGCGGTGTCACGCCCCCTTCGCCCATAACTCGAAAAAGCTGATAACAAGAGCAGTTTTATAGCTAGAGACTTGAGAAATGGCACACATGGTAAGTATCCTACTCTTAATGTGTGCTGCAAATTTTAGTACGATCTGATATTGAACTCACAAGTTATTCAGGAAACAAATTTATGCAGCGCATCAGATGCGTCGCAGCGCAGTCGCAGAGCAGTCGCTGCCCCGCGGCGACGGTATAACGAACGAAAAGACGCTTTTGTTCATATATGTTTGATTTTCCTTTCGGCCGCTGTGGCGCTAAACATAAACAATCAACAGCCGCAGTCCAGTGTTGCCAGACTATCGCAAGCTACCTTCCTTCGATGCAAGCAAAATCGACTTCAAGCAATATATTTAAGTCCCATTATAATGAAAGTACTTGTCTTTGAAGACCTGCACAGGGTTGAAATGTTCAGGATACATTGGGACTCTGATGTTTGTTCTGTATGGCAAATTCTGGACTCAGACTCGTTTTATGGGATTCAAAAATTTTGATTTCGATTTGAGGGGGCGGAAGGGGCCGTTGAAAATGTTAAACACAAACTGCTGCTACTTTGCCCATAGACGAATCAACATACCAACTTTATTGACTCTAGCTCTTATAGTCTCCGAGATCTAGGCGTTCATATAGACAGACGGACATGACTCGACTGTTGATGCTCATCAAGAATATATATACTTTATGGGGTCTGTCAGACATCCGTCGACGCACATTTTTATACCCTTGCAGAGGGTATTATAATTTTGTCACGAAATGTGTAACGCATGAAAGCAGACATCTCCGACACTATAAAGTATATATATTCTTGATCAGCATCAACAGCCGAGTCGATATATCCGTCTGTTTCTATGCAAACTAGTCTCTCAGTTTTAGAGCTATCTGGATGAAACTTGGTACAGATAAGTCTGCAGGCAGTACATATGTCGGAATCGACATAAAGTTCTTTAACTGGTTTCATAAATGGAAAAAATCAGAAATATAATAGCTATATTAATTATTGTTAATGATTTTACACAAATGTTTGTTCACTTAAAAAAATTATAAATGAATAAACTATTGCGTTTAAATTCGATCTCCCAGCACTGCAAATATTTGCTGGCAGATCAAATTTATCTTGAATTTTGATTGCCACGCCCCTTTGGCCACAAAAGGAAAATAACACATAACATGAACCGTTTTATAGTCAGAGACTTGAGATTTGGCACACACGATGAGTATGTTTGGGTCAATGTGCCCAGAAAATTACATAATGTCACGAAAAACAACTAGATTGAATTTGAGCGGTGTTCTGTGCTCTCACAGGGTATATTACGGTCTGGCTTCCGACTGTCCGGCTTGTTATATACGTTGCCCATTAAAAATTGGTGAAAACGCAATAATGATTTTTTGCAAGTGTTACACACATTTGCAAATAAGGCATAAGGATGCCTCTCAGAGATTAAAATAGTATCAACAGCCCAGTCGATTGACGTCTGTCCGTCCGTCTGTATGGACGCTTCGAACGCTTAAATTTAGATTCCTGCATATCACATCACGGCCGTAATTTTAAGGATAACACAGATTTACTTAAAAGGTAGCTGAAATGTATCAAACGCTGAGCGATTTACTCTCTATCTCTCTCCAAGCGATTACCCCATAAATAATGGAGATATTCAGAAATCAAGTATTTCATAACTCACAGCCGGAGCGAGAGCGCAATTATTAATACTATCCAGCACCATTTTTAAGGAGTTGTTGAGCACTGAAAACTTAAAATTGATTATTAAAATAATTAATATTAGCGATTGCTTATGTTTGTCAAATTTACAGTTATATAATAGTATTAAGATAATAAACAATTTCTGCATTAACACATATATAAGTTTAGGTAAATTTACAATAATCTAAAATCACAAACACATTCAAAGCAAAATGCGATTGCTTGTCAAATTTACATTAATATAATAGTATTAACACTAATATGAGTTTAGATAAATTTACAATAAAGTAAAATCACAAACACATAAAAAGCAAAATGCATTTACTGTCTGAATATATCCATTACAAAGGGTTTGACGACATTAATTAACTTGTGCAATTTTTTCTTCTATGTTTTGTATAAATTGATACGACGTAAAGGTCTAGAGACGAAAACAAATTTATGTCCCAAAACTTCTGATGTAATTTTTGTGACGGTTTAATAGTAGAAGCCAATTCCTCATAATTTGCATAAATATGCAAGTACAGAAAACGGTCCATCTAATTTTGGGAAGGACACAAGACTTAATATTGCAATAACTTTTAAGCGATATATTAGATTAGGATAACTGCGTTTCAAATCGATGTGTAATTGGCATTGAAATCAGTTAACATTAAATATTGTTTCTATAAGGTCACAATGCACAAATCCATTTTCAATGGGCTGAGAATATAAAAATTATGGCAGCGTTAGCTACAACATTCAGTAAGCTGCCCCGAAGAATTCGATAACGTGGAATCTGCGAACCCCTTCACTCCCTGCCCCCTGCCTGTGTGTAACAGAGAGAAGGAATAGCCAAGTACATAAGTGACAGAGACAAGTTTGCAAAAATTGTGCGCATATTAAAATTCTTGGAAAAAGCTTTTGACATAAATTAAAACTTTTTGTCAACGAAGGCAACGACACACACGCATACACTTGTAAAGGTATATCAAAAATAAAGAAAAGGTGCTGCCTTTGTTTTTTATTAAGGAATGAGAATTGTTAAGTTATTCACCATAAACAGTGGATATTAAACATTTGAAAATTGCATGTTTCTGTACTGGTTTTATACTTTAAATTATACTTGTCATTAGAAATTAATTGAAAATTTCAATATTTATGTCACATATAAAACAATTATTCTAATCAAATGAAATATTCATTCGTGAATACATTTCTTAAGTATTTAGATAATTTGATTGCAGTTTTCACGGGTTAGATGACATTTCTAACAAATGAATGGCCAACAACACCGACTTGAAGGGAAAAAAAGCTAAGACTTTTTTTCAGCGCGCTGACATATTCGAAGGCTGATTAAAAACTTTTTTAATTAATTTCCATGCCAAAAATAACTGGCAGATCAAGGGGGGTTGCTAAATGTATAGCGTTACGAAGAGGAAGGCGTCGGCACCGAAGCCATCGTCAAATCAATTGAACGAAAAGTTTGCCAAGGCTGAACTCTAGGTTATATATCTTGTACGTATGTATATGTACGAGTTTATTCACATTGACTCAAATCTGTAAGGTGGGAGGCGATGGAAATATGTCTTGAAACACTGATATAACTTATACCGCCATCAAGCAGGACATGATTGCTTTACCGAGCACATCAAAAATTAATTTTACTCTATTGGTGTGCACTTGGTATGGCTCAGTGTCTAATTTTTTGATCAAAATTATTTATGAGCTAACTGCGCGTATCAGGAGCCTTGAAAATGTCACCTACGTGATTGTCGGTAAGAGCGCGTGATTTTTCTGCCTGTGTCAAAACTTTTTCAATAATATATAAATCAAAACGTCATAAAGTCACGGTCGCACGTTGCAAAATTACTTCGTCCCAGTCTTTGTCTTTTATTTAAGTAACAATTCGGTTTGGCAGATATTTTTGTAGACAATTTAAGTTTCTGTTTCATAACACTGATGTGCATTTAATATATATTGGTGTATGTCTGTACGTTTATACACAAAAGTATTTACATACGTATGTATATATGCGTTTTTGAGTGCCTAGCCATTACAAGCAGACAGACAAATAAGTAAGAAACGCCATACCACTCCAGCTGTTACCTGTCTGAAGTCTTCTTCGTGTTTGCCAGAATCGCTGCAGCTTCCTTTTCCTTTCAACTTTTTTCACATTCATGGAAATATGTCACAAAATTTATTGCAAAATAATTTTGCTGCTGTGAGTGTGGTTCTCCTCTAATGTCCATAACGTTGCCCAAGCGAACGACTCCACTCACTCGTCATTTCAGCTATTTAAGGGATATCTTTCAGGCCACTTTGTGTTTGTTCTTGTCACGCTCATTGTCTTTTATGCACATTAAAATATTAAAAATTCCTTTAGAATCCAAAGAATGCCTCTTTTACCGTATTTGCTCCCAAAACTGTTCTGTTGTGCGTAAATATTTTATCTTTTCTTGCCGCAAAACGTTTAAGTCAATCAAAATTTGCCTTTGATGCAATGATTTCAGTTGAAAATTGAAACAATAAAAAAAAATATTAGACTCTGTACCTTAAAAAGGGTCTCCTAAGCTTATGAAAATAAAGTATATATATATAAATATATATCGTCTGTTCGTCCATTTGTCTGTATGAGACTCAAATGCTATAAGAGCTAGACACACCATATTTTGTATCCTAAGCAGATTCAGTTTGATTTAGAATTTGCTACGCCCCCTTTCACCACCGAACATATAAGAAAAAAACACAGACGCTATAACGTACAAAGCTTTTACAAAATAAGTACAGGGTCTCTCAAAGTCGGCTTCGTCTGTAGCTTGGGATACTCTTCTGTCGAACGCGCCTCGACTTGCTCTTTTTATATTTTTTGCGAAGTCGTACAAAAATAACCATACGTCAGGACTTAATATATTAAGCTATAAAATAAAGTATATATATTAACAATTAATTCTGAATTAAGAAACAAATCAGCATACCGACGTGACTCACCCAATTGCTTTCTAGCGCCCTGTACTACTATCTACTGCAATGTTCGATTGCAAAACGGTGGCGCATGGACTTCACTTGGAACAAAATTAAATGAAAAGAGTGCAGAGAAAGTACACACATGTTTGTTTTTGTACGTTTCAATCAGTTTAAATGCGAAATATTTTTCACATATATTTTCAAAAATGCGCTCAAAAGCGGTGCAATTTAATCGACTGGCCATGTACATACATATAGAGAAGGGCTCGGGATCTCTATGATCTCTGTACGTATTTAAACACCAATTTCGCAATGTAAATCGACAAATACATTCGCAGACAGACAGCACAGTACTACGACTGTAGATGGTGGGAGATGGAGATGGAGATGGGGTTGTTATGGCTTTGCAATATCAAACGAAACAAACAGCTCCATGACAGCCTCTGTATGTCGATTTTTATCCCCTCTTTACCACAACTTTTATTTGTAAATTATTTTTAATTGAAATCGATTGAAATAAGCACATATTAAAACAAGTTAAAATGCTGTATTCGAGGGTGCTAAATCCCGAGTTACCCAGTATCTTATTATCTCTGAGATGGGTAAGTTTATAAGTAGTATACAGTACACATAAGTTGGTGCAATTATAATCAATGAGCATTTATTGTTTATTTTTGAAAATAATATTATTGTTAATTTACCACGAATTTAGGCCATTGGCTTGGGTCTTCATTTAGGTAAGTATTCGCGCAATTTGTGCTGAAGGTACAAAGTTTTAACAATAAATGGTTAAATGGTACAACACGCATAGCTGCAACAAATGATAAAATACTCTAGTAGAGGGTGCTCGACTTCGAGACTCCCTAAAACGCCTCATTTTGGTTGCCTCATCCATATGTACAAAGTTATAATACTTTATTAATGTACTGAAGTAGTACCGGGTATCTCGTTATTGAGCATGCCCAACTACTGCGTTTTTGCCCATTTAAGTATGCACGCTCAATAAACAAAACTTACTAATTGATTTAATTCAGTAAATTGATACTGTCATCATGTCATCACATTCATTTTTAAGGAGCTCCTGTCAACTAGAATCTCGAAATCATTTCGTACGGATATTGTCAGTGCTATGTGTTAAGTCATATATTATCTTTGAATATTATGTCTGCTACAAATATTTGAATATATTATATGCACTGTCCTAAAATAATGCACTGAAAAAAATGTGTTTTCTCTCGACTCACTTTTAGATGAAAATAATTAGTTTTATAAGATCAACCCGAAGAGTCGGGCGGGAGCGACAGTAGGGTGCCGTGCGCCACTCTTCTGTGTTATTTTTGGCAAGCCAACGATTTTATACCCTTGCAACATCCTGTATTCAATTTTTAACCGATCTTTTATATGAATTGGTCTAACAAAATTTTATCAGAAGGTAAAAGACATCAAAAACCACACAATCAGACAGTTTGGCTGATAAGTCTTGAGAAACAACATCGAAACTCATATCAAACAAACACAAACACTTTTACCTATTACGTACTTTTTTTTAGAAATTTAATATAACCTTGGGAATTTTTTAGAGTACATGATCTAAAAATATTTAAGATCAATATTCTTTATTTTAGACATTATTTTATTAAGACACTTTACTTTTGAAAAGTATAAGGGACTATTAAGTTAGTTAAAAACCGATCGCGATGAAATTTTCAGGATACATCAGGACTCCATCTGTCTGCATGAGCGCCTAGATCTTAAAGGCTATTAGAGCTAGAGACATCAAATTTTTAAGTTAGTAACTATTATTTCCCTTTTAAAGAATAAGTAAAGGGTCTCTCATAGTCGATTTCGACTGTAGCCTTTCCGACTCGATATAGATGTACAGGGTATACAAATTGAAATTTACTTGCTAAGCCGTGCTAAAGATGTAATTCACCAATTCTGTACTGTGGTAACGAATTTTGTGATTTATTAACTAATTTGGCAGCAATATTATTTATGCCCGCATTATCTTCAAAGAGTGTGTTACGTAGATAAGTTGATTTTCAAAACGGAGCTTGGAGGTCAACAACAGCAGTGGCCGTGGCCTGCACCACGCCTCCAAGGGACAGTAAAGCGGAACATTGAACTTTCACTGCAACAATACCCCAGCTGCAACAACAATGCACAAGTTTGTAAACTTCAAGAAATTTACACCATCAGCGAATAAGAGGGCATATACTGCTGTTTCTGCCAGATCAGAGCCTGTAGCATGCTTTTGGGGGCAGGAAGTTCAAACAGCTAAAGAAAATTTGCAGGGCTCGGCAGTTTTTCCGTTGCCGTTGTGTTTGCTGCAAACAATCTGTTTCTGAGTATCAAATATAGTAGCAAAATTGAAACTAGATGAGGAACGCTAGTCAACTTGAACAGTAGAACATTATTTATAGGGAGTATTGGGAGTTATTGTGGGCTGAATTTGCAGTACTTGCAACTTCAACTTGTAGCAACGGCATGTATCATATTTAGACATAAGAAAGACAGAAATACAAACTTATAAAGACCAGGCATAAAAATGGCGGCAGCCCCACAGTTGAAATAGCAAGCACAAACCATATTTGGCAACTGAGCGGCAGTTGAAAGGCCTTTCGAGCCCACATCAGATGAGTTATGGCCAAAGTTATCGGCTTTTGCTTTGTTTGTGTAAATGTGTCTGTGTAAATGTGAGCTGCAATGTTCAGTTGCAGCAGTTGGGCGTTCAGACTACATAAACTGCGTGGTATACACTGATAATATAAAATATATTTGGAATGGCGAAAGGCTGTCCACTGGTTCGTCCATCCGGATGTGCACAACTTACAAAATAACAAGTTGTGAAACTGGCAGCGAGTAGTGAGAAGCGAACAAAATAAAATTCAACTTAAGTTTAATTGTACAAAACGGAAGCAAAACTTTGTTCTTAATTTTCTCTTTTCATATAATTGAAGTGTCTTTCTTTTATGTTCCTTTCATCTAAGCTCATATAAACTCAAACCCAACTGGACGACCCTACTAATATTATTTTTAGTAACTATTCGTAATTTAACCTAATATTTAATAATTATTAATATAAAATTAATATATTAATATATATTATATTATATTAATATATATTATATTATATTATATCTGTCACCGTCAAAATAACGTATTAAATGTTGAGAAATTCTATTTTTGAATTAAGAATATTCTGGTTTTTACAACAGAAGAAGTATTTCCAAAAGTTGTAGAAAAAACATCTCTAGGCTCATTTTGGTTTTGTATTAAACATCATATGCACTCTTGCTCTGGCCAACAATTATGAAATAATGGATTAAAAACAAATTCCTTAATATCTCTTTATTTATGGGTCGATCGCTATGATTTCAGCAAATTGCTCAGCGTGAGTAATATTTGAACAATATGTTAAGTTAAGCTGCAGAGACCCATGCGTTTATACAGATGGACGAACGAACCGACGGACGGAAAGACAGACGGACGGACAGACAGACGGATAGACAGACGGATAGACAGACGGTCATATGTCAATCGACTCGGCTATTGATACTGATCAATAATATATATACTTTATTTGGTCGGAGACGTCTCCTTATGTCTGTTACATACATTTTAATGGGCACAGGGTATAAAGAGTGCCAACGATATATTTTAATTAAATTTATTGGCTTGAATATGATTTTGTCACTAGGCTTTTACTTCGGTATACTAATCAAATTAGCTGTTGATACTGGTCAATACAATATATATATACATTTTATGGGACTTGCCACTTCTAAATCTGCATATTACATACTTTCCACAAAGTTAATATACCCTCAAACTGGGTTACAAATTAACTTGATGCTCTAAATGCATATATGCATATATGTATGTACATACATGCTCGGTGTCTCTTGCTCAGCATTATTAAAAATGTTCATGGATAAGTTTCAACTGAGAAAACTGAATATTATAAATTTACTTATAGTTCCAGCATCCATATATGCTGGTATATATTTATTCAAAGTATTTTATCGAATTATTCTTTTAATGATAGATATCTACTATATTTTTGATTAGATACTACAGCAAAGATAATATATGTAAATGAAGCAACAACAAGCCTGTATACGTACATGAAAAAAGGCAACCGTCGCATTGCCCAGTTCACTGTGCATCAAGTCTACCATACTGTGCCGATTTGGATTGACAGCAGGCTGATGATTGCCGTCAATTGAAAGTAAATTGATTTTATACTCTCTACCCAAAAATTCGTAAAATGGGTTGTATATAAGTAGAAAGTATCCGTATTTTAATGTAATATGTTACATATTCTGTATTTTAGTTGCAGCGGATGTCAACACAGAACACTCTTCGGTTCTATGACTTAGATTGCTTATGCATATTAGATATTGTAGATATTAAATCCATCACATTAATAAGTCAATGCGATTCAATATCTACCATAAATTGTTATTAAATATTAAACAAAAATAAGCTAATCATACTTATTTATGTATTTATTCAATCACGTTTCATCGCTCAAAATTATTGTTAATTAAAGAAGCATCTTTATAGACATTGTAAATTGGAATCAGTAAGTAATTGTGTTTGATAGAGAACACTTTGTACAGGACATTATTTAGTCGACCAATTGTGATTAAATCAATTAAGCTGTTTTTAGACCCTTTACTTTAAAAAAGTAAAATGGGTCTATAAAGTTTGTCAAAATGTGCGTAACAGGTCGAAGGAAGTCCGGCAGACCCCATAAAGTATATATATTCTTGATCAGCATCACCAGCCGAGACGATATAGCCATGTCCGTCTGTCCGTCTGTCCTGCTGTATGAACACCTAGATCTCAGAGACTATAAGAGCTAGAGTCACCAAATTTGGTGACAGTACTCCTGTGACCCCCGAAAAGGTCAAGTTTGTTTTAGAATTTCGCCACGCCCCCTTCCGCCCCCAAAAATCGAGTACAACATTTTTGAAATCCCATAAAACGAATATTGAAGCTAGAGCCCTGGCACACAGGACGAGTATCAGAGTCTTAACGTATCCTGAAAATTTCATCGCGATCAGATAATAATCTCGGAAGTTATACACAAAAACTTAAAATCCCATATAATGGTCAATTTTAAAACTGGAGCCTTGAATTTTGGCGCACAGGATAAGCATTGGGGTACTAATGTATCCTAAAAATTTCATCGTGATCGGATGATACACTCGGAAGTTATCCAAAACTTAACATTACTTAGTGACGTTACAACGCGCTATGGGGAACTATTAGTGTCACTCCTATTTCCATTTTGAAGAATAAGTAAGGGGTCTCCTATAGTCGACTTCGACTGTAGCCTTTTCGACTGGTTTTTTTTTAATTTTTTATGTACCGCCTATTGCCTTTCTGTGTTAGTTGAATCCAATGATTTTTTTTAACAGATGAAGTCGCAGCGGTAGTTTGAATTCAACGTGTCCTCTTGGCCAAAATGTCTGTATCTCTGTAACAACTAGACTGAATTGTTAAAAAAACGAATTTGGTGATACATCGAAAATGGAAAGCAATTTCACAATCTTTATTGCCTTTGATTTGAGTTGTTGGTATTTGCAGTTTGTTAAATGACGTGAGCTAAGGGCTCTTGCTTATTAACGTGACATGTATGTTTGTATGTTTTAATTCTGAGAAAAATCAGATTCTATAAATCCAGTTGATGTCCTCCTAATAGTTCGTGATATACCACCAACTCAAATTTAAATATGAAAAAATGGTAAATCAAATTGTACTATTTACCGAGCTAACTTTTTTGATATTGAGAAAAAAAGAATTTAAAAACTTCGCAATCTTTCTATGGATTTCAATGACTAATGCTTTATACGACGCCCAATAAATGCAATTATGTAAATAATCAGTCGGAAAGACAATGTTCGAAGTCGACTATGAGAGACCCAACCTGCTTTTTTTCCAAATTCTCCCAGAATTTTAAGAAAGTATCTTAAGAAAGAGCACAAAAATCATAATTAACTAAGAACGTTTAAAGGTATGCAAAATTAATTTTTAGATATATTCGTTAGCTTTCAAGAAGTGTAACGATTTTTTAAATCAGTAGCATTCTCGAGAACAGATCAAATATGTAAACTCAACTCTGAAAAAAGATTGTAAAAAAAACTTCTTGTTAAAGTGGCTTACATATTGTTGACAACGGAAAACTAACTGAAAAACGTGTGTTTTTGAAGTGCATCGAACTATAGTCTAATTAAGTAAGCAAGAGGTCATACGAGCATGTACAGACTAAGGAATTGGCTCCTTAAATATGTCGAAGGTCGAGGGTCGAAGTGAGAAGCTTGCAGATGTGTGCTTCAAATCCGTTCACTGCAACACTGTGTAGCGAAACGGTAGCTCTGAGGGAAATTGTACTAGGAAATTTGCCGGAAATTAAAACTTGTGCAAAATAAATCGCCAATCCTCCAACTAACACATTCACATAGGCACAGGCAGGCGAGTAGATTCATTGAAAGATCGAAGTACTCATTCACTCACACACACACTCCCCCATTTGTATGTACAAGTACACTCAATATTATGCACACTCATACTAGGAAACACACTTACACACCCAAACGTATAAAAGCAGTTGAGCATTCGACGCAAATGGTACACAGGCCAAAGCGCTGCTTCTACATAATAACCCACACCTCAGATCCAACTCGAAATTTAAAACGGTTACCGCTACTGAGACTGACTTCAGGCAGGAAATGGCTGGTGCTACCAGTTGTCCTATATACCGCCCATACACACACACTCTTCTATCGGTATCAAACAAGTGCTGTGGCGCTTGTTCATTCCGTCGGATTTGGCGCTAATAGAGTGACAGTTGGCCAAGAATTATTAGATTTCCTCATGCATAGCGCATTTTAAATGCAATGCGTCGTTGGCACAGACATCGACTAATGCAAGATGTGATTGCCCAAAAAACGCAAAGGCAAACAACTGAATAGACACAGTGTCAGACCTAATTTCCTTGAATGACCAACAATTACATAATGTTTATTCGACACCGACTGACGAAGCTGACAACACAGCACGAGCATAGTTGTCAGACTGGATTGCTAGCCGGGATTAACTGCGTCGTGCAGGGGACAGCCAATTGAATTGCTTAACGATCATGAAATTTAATTTCCTTCATTTAGAACAAACAAATACAGTGCAACAGTAGTAACAGTATGCCTGTGTAAAACTGTGAGGTATTGGTTATTGATTGAAAACGAACACTGTGAGCTAGAAATATAATTATCTGGTTGCTGATTTAATATTTTCATTTTAATTAGAAGTTATTGAATAAGTAGCTTGACAATCTGAACTTAAATGTAATGAAGTTACTATGTATGTTCATAATTTGACTTTCGTAAAGATATATCAAACCGTTATACAATGTCCCATATACATATACTAAATAATTTTATTTAATATCGTTATCGGACAATTAATAAATTAACAATATTAATAAGTGTATTTTGATAAAAACGTACCACATTTTAGACTCTGTATTTTACATATATGTGGGGTGTTATATCCATGTGTACATCAATCCCTGTATACATCAATCCCTGTGTGCATCAATCCCTAGGCAACAGTAGCGAGCAAAGACAACAACAACGAGCAAAGGCAACATCAACGAGTTAAGGCAACGTAGGCGAATTCACTCGCCTCTCGGCGAATTCGCATGACCATACCCGGGCGACCCAAGAAGATCGGAGACCGAGACGCCGAAGGAAGTTGCAGTTCGCCCTCTGACGTGGAAGGTTGCGAGAACATCAACTCAAACGACGAACAAAGATTACTAAGTTTATGTATTTTATAAAATAAATATAATATATTTTTATTTGAAAGACTCTATATATATACTCACCATGTATTAAATATATTGGATAATTGATACAATGACAAATTCCAGTTAAAATACGAGTAAATCTAAATTTTGTTTAGTCATTTTTATTGCATTAGTGCTGATATTAAAAAGCATTAATTTAAAGCGAATGAAGCCAGTAGTCAGATGTTCACGTTTAATTTATCAGTCAATGTTAGTGAACTCGGCATATCAGTCGTATAAGAATTTATATTTAATTTTATGGAACCATTTAAGGCTATTGAAGGGTGAATTGACTAACTGTGCGGTTCACCCAAGCGGTCATTAGCACTTGACTAAGGCCAAAGTTACGCCCCGGCCGCAGAAGCTACAATGTCTATCGTTTGTCTGCTCGTATTTATTCTGTAAGTGACCAGAAATTACACTTCAAACAGCAAAATCCCGAATTATTCTCCTTTAATTCCCTTGTATTTCTTCTTTTCGTTGGTGTGGCCAATTGTTGCCGTGAAGAACCACAAAAGAACCCAACTTTTCGCTTTATGTGACATTATTTTAGCTTATCAACGGCTCAAGCTTTACGAAATTACTCTCATTTCAAAATGGTTATTGAATCTTTGGCGAAGTAAATAATCCTTGTTGAAACGAGCGCGGAAGCTGTTGCGGCTGCCAGGCGGCATCCAGCGCAAAAATGATGGAGTAATGCGTTATTCCCCTCTTTCAACTTCCCTTTTTGGCAGCGCAGAAGTTCTTTAGTACTGAGCGGACCACAGTAAATGCGTCCAAATTATACGCAATCATTTTGAGCTTAACTAAAGTGCGGCTTGTCTGTGGTCTGGATAGGAGATGAGTGTCGCCCTGTTGTAGACAAATACAAGTTAGCCACCTCACTTCAAAAATTCCAAAACCTATGACGCATCGTAAATTGTTTAACTGCACAATTTATACCCAAATATTAAAGTCACCAATTGAATTTCTTGAAATACTATTCCCTTACCTCTATATAGAAGAACTGAAAATCATGTAACCAAGCGTTACCCGAAAATTTGTAGATATAAAATATTGATTAAATTTTCGTGAACTCGTTCCAATTGTAGATGCGAACACGTACATATTTCGCATATCTTATAGCTGTCTGCAGCACTAGGGTTCCGGTTCAATACTTGATGCTCTGTTTCACAAATTTATGTACTATTCAATTTATGTTTATGTTTTTACTTTGTCCGTCGCACTTTACAATTGGTAAAGTCAACATTTATTCTAGCTAGAAGCATTTACGGTTGCCTAAACAATGCATTAAATACAGAACAATCAACTTAGATTTCTTTAAAATCTTAAGTACCCTTCCAAACATTTTACCTTGCACTAAAATGTATGTCAATTTCATAGTTTGTTGATTTTCGTGCGATTGTTTTAACGTATAACTGAAATTCAAAGAGCGCTGAAAACTGAATTAGCATTGATAATTTGAATTTACATTCGAGTGTGTTCCACAATGATACGATGTTTCCGATAGATTGAATTGGTGATACTCAATTTAATAACACACAATAATATAGAAATGGTGTAAATAATATTTATACTCCGTCAATTGTAATCGCAAGCGCAAAAAAATAAGTAAATCTTTTAGGAGCAATATATTGATTAACACACGGTTCGGATTGACTGTGCCCTTTGCTCTGCACTATTTCAAATAAGAGTAGTTTCACAACTGAATATTTCAGGTAAGAAAGTTTTATGTAAAGCTCAAATTTAGGACTAGCTAAAAAGATACTTATTGTTGACATTAACATAATAATTGTCGGGACGTCGGGGGCGTGGCGAAATTCTAAAACAAACTGGTTGTGATTAGGATATAGAGGACCCAAAAGTCTCTGAGATATAGGTTTCCATACAGACGGATGTCCTTCTGCCTATTACACACTTTTATGAACTACAGGGTCTAATGAAATGAATACATTTCAGTTTAAACACTACATATGTATGTATGTACGAGTATATTATGCATGGCTTGTCAGCATGGTTGGGTTTTATTTTTATCTTTGAATGCGCATAGAAATGAAAGTAAAAACAAATACCGCTCAATTTGCTGTGCAAATAGAAAAAAATAGAAAAAATTAAATGAGAGCCAAGCGACAAAAACTTTGCAGGGATGATGTAAAAGCACGACTGAGACGGACGAAACGGGTGAAACGGACGAAACGGGAAGCGCCATCGCCTGACGCAGTGGTGGCAGCGGGCTATGGTGACGAATGTGTATGCAATGTGAGTAAGAGTACAGCGGGAGCGGCTAAGTGTCGTCAGCTGCAGTAGCAGTAGTACAATTTATGACAACTTAATTGATTTACTTTTCGTACGTGACCAGAAAAATGAAAATTGCATTACGTTGGGATTTTCTTTGGAGTTCCTTTTTTTTTCCCTCTACAACCGGAAATTCTATTTCAATGCGAACAACATTATTGTCCTAGTCAACAGCCCATGATGTTGTTGTCGTCCCTGTCTAATGCGCGCTATTAACAACACCATTCTCTACCATCCTACTTATGGAATACAGGAGAGTGGCAGTTTATTTAAATTATGTACGAGTATGTATTCTTGTCTGTGTATTTTTGAAGCAATCGTGTACCGTAGTGTATAAATCTTTATTTACAGCTGTGTAACTTGTTTGCTCGAAAAGTATTGGTTTGCCGACGCTCTCATCGAGGCAGAACTCGGCTATCGATACTGTTCAAGACTACGAGATTTTCTAATTTATAAAGTTGGCTCAATATAAAATATCATATTTGAATTTTTAGACGCTTTACCTTAAAATAGTATAATAAATTTGATTAAAAGGAAATGTGCGTAACAGGTCTAAGGAAGTCTGGCAGACCCAATAAAGTATATATGCGTTATTTAGTTTGATTTTGTTTAGAAGTATTTTAATGGTTGAACCGTGCGGTGCAATTTTTAAATTCTTAATACCGTTTTAATAGGGTCCAATCCCGCCTTGTGGACGTAACATTTCTACGCAAATTATAGCGTTTTTTTTGAATCTGTTGTGCTATGATTGAGAAATATTTAACAAAACACACTCATTCTGAATCAGTATTTATAGCCGAGTCGATTGACACCTGTCCGTCTGTCCTAGATCTCAGAGACTATAAGAGCTAGAGTCATGGGCTAAGCAGATCAAGTTTTTGTTAAAATTTTGACACGCCCCCTTTCACCTCCGTAAATCGATAACAAAATTTTTGAAATCCCATAAGACGAAAAGTTAGAGTCCTGAATTTTGGCACACATGGTAAGTATCCTACTCTCAATGTGTGCTACAAATTTCAGTACGATCGGATATTGAACTCACAAGTTATTCAAGAAACAAATTTATGCAGCGCAGAAGATGCGGATCAGGGTCCTATCCTGAAAATTTCATCGTGATCGGATAATAATCTCGAAAGTTATTCAAAACTCAATATTACTCAGTGTAATATTGCAGTCGCTGGCCGCGGTGACGATATAACGGGCGAAAAGACGCGTGGCGCTGTGGCGCTAAACATAAACAATCAGCAGCTGCAGTCCAGTGTTGCCAGACTATCGCAAGCTACCTACTCTAAAATCGACTTCAAGCGATATATTTTTAAATCCCATTATAATGAAAGTACTTTTATTTGAAGACCTGCACAGGGTTTCCTACTGTCGGCCCGCTCGACTGATCGGCTTGATTTTTATAATTTCCATCATTTTTGTCAGAAATTCCGGCAGCAAAAAATTCTTGGTGAATATTCGCTTTAAACACCACAACGCAATTCTGGAGCTGCTAAATTTTTTGCAAACTTACTGTTGAGTATTATGAATTCCTACGTTATGTACAACACATTTTAATTAGTTATAAGAACGTTTTTGTAAATATTTTGGATAATACAATTATTTATTTAATAAATATATGAATTGAAACGAAGAAAGTTATAGTACATTGACTACCACAATTTAAACTAAGCCAAGAGGTTCTTAAGTTACGGTCGACATTTTGGTAACAGCTGCTGGAAACATAATCGCTCAACGACATCCCCGTTGCAGACACAAACAAATACCCGATTCGAGTGTTGCTCACTGTCGACTTTTGTAACTTCATCTTGAACTTACTTCCGTTTCCACGCAAAGGGAACCACCAAACTTTAAGCGAATGCCATTTGAGTTACTTAAGCACGCCGGTTTATCCCATCTAAGTTCTTTTGACCTTTTCGTTAGTCTTTTTTCACAGCTTTTTTGTGCAGCAACTTTGCATGGGTCGCGGTAACTGTCTTAACTTTCTTATTATTTGCTTCGTGCGATTTAGCTTGCAAATTGCGCCAGCCCACGGGCCCATGGATGTATTACTCCACAGCACCCACAAAAGTTTTCGAAAAACGCTTCATCAATTCACTTTGACTGGCTCTGTTGGCCCGCACATCTCTCTTTCTTGGCCTAGTTGTGTTAACTGCACGCAAGAAAATACACTCATATACACTCATATAAAGACACACACGGACAGCCAAACGAACACATACATATATATGCGCTCACTCGGTCTTCTCTTAAGGCTACTTTGGCTTATGCGCATATTAGCGGCAAGTTTTTTCTCTACTTAAGAAACCACTTAAGAAGTCGTTAAATAATCAATGAAAAAGATTTTACCCCATACTTACCAGAGAGTTCTTTCTTTAATAAATTCATTCTGACAGCAACGTTTTGAGGACATGCCTTGAAAACATATTTTCATTCAACAAGATGAAAGACTTGGTAAGAGTCGGAATCATATCATAAAACAAAGTCAAGGCTGGAAATCAGTTATGAATCGAACCTCGAGAAACCGGTTTGGCTCAGGTTAACCGAACCGAATCTTGAGATGACTTTGATTTCAATTTTCAGCACCTTGAGTCTAAACCCGAACTGGAAAACTTTAAATTTGTTGTATTTATTTTATACCTATCAATGATTTATCACATGTCCTTCAAGGACGAATATTAAGGATTCTGGTATATTTCTTAAAATTCGTCCTTCAAGGACATGTGATGTATTATAAGAAAGGTATTGAATCATAGATCAGCAATATTTTTACATTTTTGCAATACACCAGTTGATTCAAAAGATTTTTGCATTCAATTTTTATACCCTGTGGGGGTATATTAAGTTTGTTAAAAGTATGTAACGGGCAGCAGAAAGCATGGCCGACCCCATAAAGTATATATATTCTTGATCAGCATCGATAGCCGAGTCGATATAGCCAGGTCCGTCCGTATAAACGAAAGGATCTCAGAGATGGTAAGAGCTAGAAGCTTGAACTTGGTGTCCCAGCACTAGTAATTTTTTTATATATTCTTGATCAGCATCGATAGCCGAGTCGATATAGCCAGGTCCGTCCGTATGAACGAAAGGATCTCAGAGATGGTAAGAGCTAGAAGCTTGAACTTGGTGTCCCAGCACTAGTAATTTTTGGCGGGCAGATCAAGTTTATCCTTTTTTTTTTGAATGCCACGCAAGCAGTTTTGTAGCTAAAAAATCTCATAACAAAAGCAGTTTTGTAGCTACAGACTTGAGTTTTAGCACATATGATAAATATTTAGTGGTCAATGTTTCCAGGAAATGTTATCACGATGCCACGCCCCCCGTCGCCTACAAAACGGAAAAGCTTATAACAAGAGCAATATTAAAGTTAGAGACTTCAGATTTGAGACACATGATGAATATTTTGTGGTCAATGTGTCCAGAAAATTGTATTGCGATGCCACGCCCCTTTCGCCCACAAATGAAGTAAATGCTCATAAGCCAAGTAGTTTTGTAGCTCAAAAACCTCATAACAAAAGCAGTTTTGTAGCTAGAGACTTGAGATTTGGCACACATGATAAGTATGTGACCAGAAAATTTTATCACGATGTCACGCCCCCTTTGGCCACAAATTAAGTAAAAGCTCATAAAGCAAGCAGTTTTGTAGCTCAAAAACATCATATCAAAAGCAGTTTTGTAGCTAGAGACTGAGACTTAGCACACATGCTGAGTATCTTGGGGTCGATGTGTCCAGAAAATTTTATCACGATGCCACGCCCCCTTTGCCCACAAATTTAAAAAAAACGAATTACTAGAGAATTTCATCTGGAGTGAATCTGAGCGGGTTCCTGTAGACCCACAGGGTATATTACGGTCGGGCTCCCGACTGTTCCGCTTGTTATTTCCAATTCTTATAATAAAAAATTGAAAAATAATTATTAATTTTCAATTTTTAGAATAGAAATTACAAAATAATTTATAATTTTCAAATTATATTATAAAAACTTTGCAGGTTTGATTTTTTTGAAACTCATAACTCTTATTAATCCCTGCTTTCAAAGCATCAATAACTTAAAATAACAGGACGACGATTATGCTTTTATAGCAAACATTTACATCTCTAATGGACTAAGTTCCCAATTGTAGATAACCTAGTTTCTGCGATAGATTGAATACCTTTTTTTTATCATTCGGTCGACCGATAAAAAATTTATCGACTCAATTGAACTTCGCTCATCAATTTTATCTTGACCGATGTTTTATCTAAACATTAAGGCATCGCTAAACGTCGAGATCAACAAAACCATTGGGAAACATCGAGGTATCGCCTTCAAAAATTCATCAATGTCCGATATATCGATGGTTTTTTAAATACCTAGTCGGGACCCCGATGGCTGTCATGTACGTTTTAAAACAAATTGATTCTGCTTAGGCTAAAGAGCAACTCACATTCCAAATTAAGTGCCACCAGTTGTTATAACCTCTGAGATCTAGGTGATCATACTCGACTCGTCGGTTGATGCTGATCAAGAATATTTATACAGACTGCCGTCTTGACTAACTTAATAGACCCTTGATTTTTTTAAAAATATAAATATATATTTTAAAAATAAATACCTAATTTTTTTCTGTATGAGGTCTCTGGATCTCACAATTGCGTGAGAAAACTTTAAAACCTTCTGCATATATATAGTCGTTTTGATACATATGTGTCATGTTAGGCTTATTGAAGTATTTGAGGTGGAAGCACCTACTGAAAATATTGAATATTTGCAGCAATTAAGAAGTAATATTTTGTTCGTAAATTGAGGTTTACCCAATTTATAAAATAATTTTGCATATTTCTTTTCACATTCAGCTTCCAACTTCTGCAGTTTGACATAAGCAAATAAACAAACGACAAACTACTCGTACAATGGAACCACCGTACTTTTGTATCTCCAACAACGACAGGTAATTGACTGGAAACTTGAATCGATTTTGTAGTTTACATACAGACGTGCCCAGTCGTATGTACATATTCTCGTGAATAGCGGGAAGCTAAAATAAAAGATATTTGCGAGAATGAAATTGGTGTTTGTGATTAAAATGCAGAGTTGGAGAGAGTGAACGAAAGTCAACCACAACGATGCTGCTCGTAGCCCCGACTAAAAAAATGAGGATTCCTAGACAAGGAAAATTAAAAAAAAGGGCGTCATGCTTTGACGATGGCCGATTGCAGTTTGTCGTTTGACAAACTTATCAACGGGGTAATGGTAAGCCGGTAATGTCGAAAATTTAAGGCTGTCAAACGTGTTTCTGCTGAACAGCAATTCTTGTCATGGCTATGTACAATAACACATCTATAAGTTTATGAGTATTGCAATTAAATACGGCAACTATTAAAATGAAACGTACAAATTCTAAGTGTGGTAATTACTATTTTAACAACAAAATACTTTGGTATTTCCAAGTAACATTTTGTACAGATAAGTTACCTTTATGTTTTTAACATATCCGATTGCTTCTTCATATTTTCCGACTTTTTACGCAGACTTTTATTGCATTTGATTGCTGTTTTTTCCTCCTACTATAAGTCATTGACTTTGATTTTACTTTTGGAATTGGTTTTGTGGTGCTCGCACGCCGCTTCAACAACTTTCAGCTGCCACACAAAAAGCCACCCAGTCAAACACAGAGTTCGACAGTCATTTGTATTTTCACGGAATGTTCTTTCAGGCAGTTTGACGGGAGCAAGTGCCTTTGTTTGAGGATTTCATACAAATGGTTTGGAAGAATTGCTTTAAGTAATTGTTTTCCCATCTCTACTCTGTGAGCATTTTGTGATATTTTTCGATTGTCCTTCCTTCTGTAAAACGTTTGGTGCGTGGCATTTGTGTAACTTTGGTTTTTCTTACTGCCGGATAGGTCAGCCAATTTTTTTCCTTCACGCTCAAAATTTCTTAAAATAGACACCTTGAATTGATAGTTTTAAAGATTTTAATAGTCCATATTTGTACACATACCTACGGCTTATGTTGGAAATTTGTTTAAAACTGAAATGAAAAGCGACAATATGATACCCTTCCATGGCAAATTTTACTGTATTGTTCTATCATATTAATTTTGATATTATCAATAGTAAGTTGCATATTTGCTTTACAATTTAAATAACTTAACATATTCTAAAAATGTATACAATTAAGTGTTAGCGTCAACTAATAGTATATCCGAATTTTGGCAATAACTTTTGATATATACATATGTATTTACGACGAGGGCACGTCAACTTTAATCAGACCCTGACAGACCTCCTCGCCCAACAGTCGATGCCCTTGTTGCAGCTACGGGGTTGGAGGCCGATTTAACGCTTTCGAGCCCACTGCTGCTTTTTTCCATTTTACATATTGCCCTCGGAGTTGTATATTTTTTTCTTTTGTATTTTCCCAGCTTCCTCACCTGCCAGGCCCTAAATGTTGCTCTTAGAGCGTGTCTGTCGGCCTACCGGTCGCCTATCTGTTTGCGCAAACTGCCTGCATTCCTCTCTATTTTGCACCTTTTGTACGTTTTTAATTTTCCTGTTTTATTTCCGGTTTTACGATTCCGATCTCAAATCTAGATTGCAATGGCGTCACTGTTGACGTTGGTCCGACGACGAAATGGCAGGCCATACCACGACTCCAACTAACTTGGCTTGAATGCAAAGCATATTTCCTACTTTAATATGATGTCTCTTTAAAATGTTCCATCTAACCACTTAGCCATTTATACGAATACTCGCATAAGAGTTTAAGACTGAAACTGTATGTGGAGTTACCGACGCGTCGTTCAACGATAAGCAACATTGCGTGGGTTGCATGACTCCAACTCGAGTCTGAAGGGTACGATGAACATTTATGTGCTTAGCCACCTTTGTAAAAATATTTGCATAAAAAGGTCAGCAGCACCTTTTATACACAACAAGTGGGCCCACTGAATATGTCTGCGAAAAAGGTGCACATTCGACTACTAGTGTATATGTATGTCATTGAGGAAGTAGCATCTACTATTTCCACTAAGGCAGTTACTGGTACTAAGTGTAGACCATTGAGAGCCATATGTCGACTGCGCGGTGAACTCATATAGAAATAAACTATATATTCTTAGTCAGTATCAACAGTCGAACCGATTTTACCCTGTATATTCGGACAGCTGACTGATTGACTCTATACCTAATTGAAATCTGCTCGGTTAGGTACTTGAAACACCCTTACATATATAAGTTTTCACAAAAGCACATTATTCCTATCTACTTCTGTATTCATTTCAAAAATTAGGCAATAACAACCAAATTAAACTGGAGAAAAATTATCATAACGATAAGAAGAAAAGATGTTTCAACTCCGATATACCCTTTTCTTACATAATAATACATATAGCTATTTAAAAGGTAAATTAAACCAGTCGAAAAGGCTCCAGTCGAAGTCAACTATGAGAGACCCTTTCCTTATTCTCCAAATTTAGATTCTTTTATATAAACCATCAGGTTATAAATAATTTACTAAAATGGGCAAATACCCTAATGGTGCTTTGTAACATCAGTGTTCTCTTCCTCTTTCGCTCGACATTGAGTAATATTGTGTTTTGAATAACTTCTGAGTTTATTGTCCGATCGTGATGAGATTTTCAGGATCCATTAGGACCCCGATTTTTGTCCTGTTTGCCAAGACTCCAGTTTTAAAATTGACCTTTATATGGCATTTAATTTCTTTTTTAATAATTTCCGAATTTATTATCCGATCGCGATAAAGTTTTGAGGATGCATTGAGATGATAATGCTCGTCCTGCATGCCGAATTTCAGGACTCTTGCTTTAATATTTCTCGTTTTATATGATTTCAAAAATGTTGTTTTTGATTTACGGATGCGGGATGGGGCGTGGCACATATTTTAACTAAACTGGTACTGCTTATTCCATATACGAGCCAACATAACAAATTTGAAGATTCTAGCTCTTATAGTCTCTGAGATCTAAGCTCTCATACAGACAGACGGACGTGGCAATATCAACTCGGCTGTTGATGCTGATCAAGAATATATATACTTTATGGGGTCTGCTAGACTTCCTGCGACCTGTTACGCACTTTTTTTTGACAAACTAAATAGAAGCTTATACTTTTTAAAAGGGTGTAAAAAGTGTGCCTCTGGTAGATATCGAACTCCAGAACAACACCGCAAGAGTTTGACACTCTAACCATTGTACCAATGCAGCAACAGTCGGATACCTGGCAAATTACCAGTTTTCTTACATAACTCCAATTGATAATTTTGTTTCACTGCCTCTAGTTGCTGCCTCCAACCTTTGTACATACTTTGTACACTGAGTAATATTGATTTTTGAATAACTTCCGAGATTATTATCCGATCGTGATCAAATTTTTAAGGATACATTGGGACCCTGATGCTCGTCCTGTGGGACCCTTATATTTTTTTAACTAAAGGATCTTAAAAATGTATTTGTAATTTACTTTTGTTGTATACAAGTGTAAGTTGTCATCAAATATGTTACTGAAACATTTCCAACATAATGAACAAATATTATAGATTAATTAATAGCTTATTAAAACGTTGAATTGATCGTATATACCCGTTAACCATTAATATGAGAACGGGTGTAGCAACAGTAGAGTTGCACTGATGTCTGATAGACATTTAACAAAAGGTCTAGCAGGATTCGGGGAATATAAAGCAGCGAACTGTTCAGCATATAACGAGTGTGCCATGATGGCTGAAAGTATTGGAGTAAGAGGAGAGACAGAGTCATAACAAAGCGTATACAAGGCATTGTTAGAAAAGCAGCAGAATGCCACCCGTTGCGAGCTCAAACTGTTGTTGGCCGCTACTCAACGCCAGCTGCTGGCCTCAAGCTGCCAAAACAAATAAGTTTTCTGCCGACGCTGCGCCGGTACTGAACTACACGATTACCCGCTTACCGTACTCGTAGCTCTTGCTCTTGCTTGGCAGATTTGTTGATAAAAAGATTGACAGCGTTGATAGCCGAAATAATTAATTGAATGAAAATGCTACAACAAATGCCTTTAATTAGTGTCGGATTTCGCTACTGCTTGGTCAGGCCGCTGTCTGAGATTGAGGGTGTTCTGTCTGTCTGGGTAAATATTTTCTTGTTCTACCCTGTAGACTTCAAATAGAAAAACGAGCATATGAACTTTTGCGTAAGTTTATTGCTCGCAAACTTTATCTAGGCAATCATTTGTTTAGTCTTTAAATATTACAAATTCAATCAACCGATATACTTTAATCACAGCTGTAAGAAATAGCATAAATATCTATTTAATGATAAAACACATTTATTAATTAAATCATTCAACATTCATGTTTTATACTTTTAAAAAAAATTGTGGACACAATCTAATGACACACAAGATAATCCACTTTATAATGACATTAAATATAAATTATATTGTTAGTTATGTAAAGCTTGATAAACTAGTGGATTAATCGGTTTTATGCCAATTTTATGACAATTGTTCAACATTAAGCAAAATCAAGTTGTCCATAGATATCCATAGGCCACATGTGAGAGAACCCGACTGTAAGTGACTCTGTACGTATTCTGTAAAAACTCATAGACACAGGAGCAAACACTCTGCAAGCCTGCGACAGTTTTCATGTTTCAATTGTTTTACTTTTTAATAACTTTTAAGTTTATAATCCGATCGCGACAAGACTGTAAGGACATATCGGGTCCCCTATGTTTATCATGAGTGCAAAAATTTAAGGTTCTTGGCTTAAAATCGGTCATTTAATTAGATTTTTAGACCCTTTACCTTAAAAAAGTAAACAGTTTGTATTAAGTTTGTCAAAATGTGCGTAACAGCCGAGTCATGTCCGTCATGTCATGTTATTCACAAAAAGTCAATTTTGGCACACAAGACAAGCATCTTGGTCCTAATGCATCCTGAAAATTTCATCACGATCGGATAATAAACAGTGTCGGGCCAAAGGAAGAACAAGAGCACATTGACGTACAACGCACTATAGGGTATTTGCCCATTTTAGTGAATTACTTAAAACCTAGGGGCTTATATATAAGTATCTCATTTTGTTACTATTTATTCCTTTTTGAAAAATAAGTCAAGGGTCTCTCATAGTCGATTTCGACTGTAGCCTTTCCGACTGGTTTAAATTTCGTTCTTGATTTTCGGGGTCCCAAGTTTGGGGTCCCTAGCTCTTATAGTCGCTGAGATTTACGGCAAACTGATTGACGTAGCTATACTGATTCCGCTATTAATGCTGAACAAGAATATATACTTTACGGGGTCTTTCAGACATCCATCTGCCTGTTATGCATTTATTTTTTGATAAAGTTAATAAACCCTTGGTACTTTTTTAAAATACAGGGTCTATACATAAACACCTTCCTAGCTGAGTATCTTGCAGTCAAGCAATTTCTACGGGGTCTTTCAGACATCACTCTGCCTGTTATGCATTTATTTTTTGATAAAGTTAATAAACCCTTGGTACTTTTTTAAAATACAGGGTCTATACATAATCACCTTCCTAGCTGAGTATCTTGCAGTCAAGCAATTTCTACAGTAATTCGCAAAGTTTTTATTTTTCCCTATTCACGTGTAATGATGTGCTGGTGTGTTTCAAAATACGAAGCTTCGTATGACTAGTCGACATCCTGGAAGCCAACACTTCAGTGCTTTCTATAGCGAGACGAGTTATGTACGATAGAAGGGGAAACCGACAGGTGTGTTCCTATAGATGTTGTTGTTCATGTCGCGATTTCCATGAAAATTATTCAAGCTGAAGGATATATGATAATTTCCGTCGGAAGTGTAATCAAAAATCGCTTAGACAACTGAGCGTAAAAGTGTTTGCCTACGTACTGTGTGACTACATGTGCGAAGCAGGAAAGTGTACCCTGATATGGAATTTGCTTATGCTTGGTCCTGTCTTTGCATTAACATATTTGAACATACACTATATATATATACATATATATAAATACATATATATATATATATATATACATAGCTGTAGTATTTGTATTTGTAGTTTTTTCTCTCAAATTAGCAAATATATTTATTAAGCAGAATATGGCATCTCTGAAGTTATTAACTACTCCTATACATATATGTAGCGTCTATTATTTAATAAAATACATATACAGTTATTTAATATAGAAACTTAGTATTTGTCCTTATTTGTCGTTTGAACTGATGTTCTCGCAACCTTCCACGTCAGAGGCCGAACTGCAACTCCCTTTGGCGTCTCGGTCTCCGATCATCTTAGGTCACTCGGTTATGGTCATGCGAATTCGCCGGCGAGTAAATTCGCCTAATTTCCCCTTACTCGTTGATGTTGTCTTTGCTCGTTGTTGTTGTCTTTGCTCGTTGTTGTCTAGAAACTGATGCACACAGAGGTTGATGAACACAGAGATATACCACCCCATATATGTTTGTTTGATCAGCATCATTATTCGGCTCGAATTAACCATGTTCGTTTATCAGTCTGTCGTTACTCTTAGCGACATTAAGAGCTACTCCATGTCCATAAATAATCTGATATAATAATATATTATAATATATATATTTTAATATACGAGTATTTGGAAACCATTTTAATTCCACTATTTTACTCTTTTAATTTCTATCGACTTACGTTGCCGTTTCACTTAAACATAGCATACAGTTTGATTATTAAGATTCACAATATTTGGTAAACGGTGACACTAACAGATATGAGTATTTCAACATCTGCCAGTGGCCGAATTTTAATTTTTTCATTCTTTTTGAAAGGGTCCGAGAAAACTTCCTGTCCAGCTGACATGGCGCCAATCGCGCCCATTTACGGTTGACTTGACTACATACGTACTCGTTCATTGTCCGAGTACGTGGAAGAACAGTGGCTTTTTTTTAATAATCCACACTTCCATTGCTTTTTGATCCTAGTCTGCTTTTGTGCACATTAACACCATCAGTTGTTGCAACTATACAAATGCAACATGCATATACATACGACGTACATATGCATCTATAAAGTTTTTTTGTTATTGAGGTAGGCTTAAATTTTTTATACTTTGTATACACATACGAGTATATAATATAATTCCGGCCAAAAACCAAACGATTTAATGCTATAAATTCATATTTCCATCATTTAATTGACAAATGGCTATATGTGGTCAGTAGATTTGTCCTGCATTTTAACTGAATAATTGATAAAACTTTGAGGCAGTGGCAATAAAATGAATAAGTACTTAGTGACTGGTAACTGGTAACTGGTAACTGGCTTAACAATTACGTCAAATGAAAGTGGCTCGAGAATTATTATTATTGATCAATAAGTAAATAACGCATATCGTATTTGTAGCATTACGGAATAAGCAGACAGCAGTACCGTCGACCTCAGCGTCAGCGTCAACGCTATTCCAAAAAGGCAAAAGTGCAAACGTTATCAAAGCCAATTGCTTTCGTCTGTCATTGACGCTGCCGCCGTGATGTATGCAACAAAAAAATGAAATATACAAAGTGGAATTGAAGTGGAATTATTCATGGGATTCCTGTATACTCGCACTCGTGCTTGGGCCTGTGACTGAGCTTGAACCCGATACCATGCCACATCGTCGCAGTTCGGGCGGGACTGTCGCATCGTATGATGATCGTTAGTTGGTTGGATTTTGGTGCACTTCGGTACTTGCTGCTTGTGCACCAGGAAAAGGAAGTAAAGACCAGCGCTGTGCTGTGTGATGACGACGTTGATGCTATTTCTGTGCTGTTTCTCCTACCAGTTTTGCTGTTTTTGTTACTGCCTGATGATGCCATCAGCAAAAAAACAACTATTCCCACTCACGTTGAAACAATTGATGGACTGAATGGCTCATCGGCAACTGGAATGACGGTCTGTCTCTCAATATCTCTACTTGCTTTATGACGTGCAATTCACTGTATTGACGTTTGGTGTTTGCTGTTGACAGCACAAAGTTTGGCTGCGGCAAGCTCTCGTTGACTTTCTAAATAAAACTCGTTTACGTTTTTCAGCAAGAATTAGGTAAGACTTGACCAGCACGCTCCAATAGAGAATTGCCAAAAGTTTCATGTTTAGTAAAAATTTGTTTAATTATTTGTAAGGGCAAACAATTGAGAATCATCAGCTTTGCACGTAATGCGAGTATTCATTGTGTTAATAATTCCCACCAAATATGAGAAGAGCCTTGGCTTTACGAACCAGTCAGCACATTTAACCTGTAATCCCCATAATTTCGTCCATTTTTTTTTGGTACACTTTCAATAAATAACACTGCCAACAAATAAACTGTTATGAATTGTAATTGTCACATTTATTGCTTTGTATGATTAAGCCAATCAGTATAGAGCACGACTGTCAGAAGCCCATCGAAGGGTTTTTATCGAGGTTGGACATCAAAGTATCTGTTTTACACACATTTACAAGAATTTGTAGTTTGTATTAACTTCATATTTATATTATTACATGCAAGCGCATATATATCCCATGTTTTTATCTAATTAAAATGCAATTACTGCGCAGTTAAATGAATGGTAAAATCTTTTATTTGATATGTCGGTTTGAGTTATTTTTATTTTAAGTCGAATGAAAGTGCAAAATGCCACGTCGAAATGTCAAATGTCAAATATTGGCATTTGTAGAAGTATTCATTCAAATATTGACACTCATAAAAGTATTTTTGATGGATTTTTGTAAGTGACAAGCCATTCCATTTGTAGCAGACAGCAATCGAGGGTATTGTTACACATTGCGACTAAATATTGCTAAAAGGGTATATGAAAGCAATTTGTGCAAGTGAAAAATGAATATAACAGACCGAATGAAGCATCTTCAAAATATGTAGATAATTATTTGTATAATCAGAATAATAAGTGCAGTCGATAAAGCTCTTTCATGTTTGACAAATTTTTGTAGGGTTCATTATCAGTATAATTAAGTAAATACATTATTTTAATAGAATATAAACTGAGTAATCTGTATTCGTCGCTTGATCCGATGTTCTCAGAACCTTCCACGTCTCCGATCTTTTTAGGTCGCTCGATTATGGTCGTGCGAATTCGCCGGTGAGTGAATTCGCCGGTGAGTGAATTCGCCTTCGTTGCCTTAACTCGTTGATGTTGTCTTTGTTCGTTTTTGTCTTCGTTCGCTGCTGTTGTCTACGGATTGATACACAAAGGGATTGATGTACACAGGGATATACTACCCCACATTTATAGGAATTGTGCTTGTATCTCGATCACTTTCAGATATTCGGAGGGGTAACGATGTTTGGCTTGCGTTGTATTTATAGTAAACCTGCATATCCAATTTGGTGTATTCGTTTGTAGTTAATAAACAGATTAAATACAGTATACTGGAGGAAGGGTGTTCTTAAGTATTTTATTTATCATATATGTATATACGGTATATACATACAAGTTCATGCAGGGTGTACGATACCGTGTTGTGAAACAAAGAGTTATTTTTTTTGAGTAACGCCGCGCTATGACAAAACCAAGAAGAAAATCCTGTTAGAAACAAGTTTTAAAATTACAATTTATAAGTATATGCATAAAGGAAGCAATGTCGACACCAACTGTGTTCCGCAAGCTGACTGCTTTCCTCGAGAGAACAATTAACATGTATGCGAATGTCTGTGCATATGTGTGGATTTCAATGTGTTTATTTATGAATGAAATGTAGAGTGGGATAGGAAGGTACAATTACAAGGGCTTTTGGTTGATATGTAGTTCCGCTATGCCTCCAAGCGGATAAGCCACGCTCACATCTAAAATTTGAACAATAGGCAAATAAGTAGCGGAGTGGGTTGATAACTTTTTGTGCACATCTAACGTTTGTTGGAGAATATTAACCAAGGTCTTGGCAGGGGAATGCCTTCCCGTTGACCGTATAAAAGATCTTCGTTCCATCATTTGGGGCCTAAAACCCGGCTGCCACATATGCCGCACCTGCAGCCTTGTGGGGCGCCAACACCCTTTGGCAGCTGTTGGTAAGAACAATTACAAGGGCCCATGTGTGTGCAACCCTGTTATAGTGGTCTTAATGAAAGGCGCAAAAATTATGAACTTTGGCCAAAGATGAAAACGCTTTTAATTTGCAAACACTCTCAGAAATTCAACGTATAACCTACAAAAGGTCACCCAAAAACCCACCCCTTTTTATTCTTTTGTCCCCAAAAGGGCAAAAGCTCTGGTTCCGAAAATGAATCCACAAATAAGCACATCAATGTAACAAAAGTAAATAATTTACCCATTTGAGAAAGTTTCGTTCAACTTTTATTCACACTATTCTCTAAATAACTGCACAACGTTGTTGGTTTCCGGTTGAATTATATATATGGACTACAAATGACCTCTTTCCACGACGAAGTTTATATGCACTTTTCTCAGATTTGCACATTTTTAGACTCTGTACTTTAAAAAATTCCAATACTCTATTAAGTATGTCAGAAAGAAATGTACGTAACAGGAAATCAAAGTATATATATTCTTGATCCTCAGGCAAGTCGATATAAACATGAGACTTTAAGAGTGACTAGAGACACCAAATTTGGTAAGTGGGTATTTCTATAGCCAAAACAGGACCCTTCAAAGCCTTGAACTGGTACACATGGCATCGGGGCCCCGATGTGTCCTGAAAATTGTGTTGCAATCGGATAATAAACTCGAAAGTTATTTAACATGCCAAACAGTCGTGAAATACCGTGATCCGTGATATACCCTGTGGTTCTACAGGGAAGCGCTCAAATTCACTTCCGATATAATTCTCTTATAATTCGATTTTTTCAATTTGTGGGAGAAGGGGACGTGGCATCGTGATACATCGTGGACACATCGACAACAAGGTACTCATCTTGTGTGCCAAATCTCAAGTTTCTAGCTACAAAATTCCATTTGTTAAGAGCTTTTTTGAGATTTGTGGGCGAAGAGGGCCTGTCATCCTAAATTAAAGATAAACTTGATCTGTCTGCAAATATTACCAGTGCTGGGAGACCAAGTTCAAGCGTCTAGCTCTTACCATCTCGGAGATCCTTTCGTTCATACGGACGGACCGGCGGACATGGCTATATTGAATCGGCTGTTATTGCTGATCAAGAATATATATACTTTGTGGGGTCTGCCAGACTTCCTAAGACCTGTTACACACTTCTAGCAAACTTTATATATCCCCACTGGGTACAAAAACAATATTACGCAGCGTCGAACCAAAAATAGAAAACAGCTTGCAATGTGTTTGCTCGCGTATGTATGGTTTTACAGAATAAGTACAGGGTCTCCAATAATCGGATTCGACTATACCCTACTTTGGCAGGCGCTCCTACTCTCCGACTTGTTTCCACTTTTGAAATGCACATTTTTGCCTGTACAATTTGTAGAAAATTTAAGCTTTAATTGCAATTGAACGGTATTTAGTATTATTTTGATGTTTATTTAATAAGTATTATAGAGTTAGATGTAATTCACTTTGAGATGTAATTTATTCTTAACGCGAGCGTCTTTTCGCAATTTCGTTTGAGTTTCTCACTAGCGGCCATTTCACCTCGGACTCTCGATCAGAAATGATCTTTTCACCTCGATGTTCAATCGAACATGTAAATATATATCTTTTAGTTGTATCTTATATTTAAGAATGGATTAAGGAAGCTAGATATTTGGCACTTCTGTTTCAGATCACAATATTTCATAGATATTTTATATAATGAATTTGTAATAATCTCCTATTTATGTTATTTAAGATTTCATGAAATGATGCATATTCTTCATTGGAGCGTTTAGGTACATTTTACATTCTTTACATTCGCCTTGGCCTAATAGTATATGCTAATTTTAATATTTTTTCCTTTATTACAGAATACAAATAATACACTTTACATATAAAGTTATTAATTCATAATAATGATACAAATGTCAGCATACAAGCAACTGAGAAAACTAAGAACACAACAAATAAACACACATGATAATTAATTTCACTAAAACTTGCTACTTGCCACCGATTTGCTTTGGTAAACAAAACTGAAGTTGACTGCAGAAACCACGTGTTGAATGTGCCAAAACGTAAACAAACCAGCGAGGAAAATGCCGAACGGAGCCGATGGTGCTGCTAAAGTGCTCGTACCCGAACTACCAATGCGAGCGTACACCCGACATACATTTGAGTGAAACTTTTGGCCAGCATTCGGCGAAAGCTTTATGGGCACGATGCTTTAGTGGCTGCTATGTAGTACAAGCCAGTGCCAATTTCCACTGGCTGCCGCCGCAGCGGCCACGGAAGTGTTGATGTTTCGCCAAAGTGAATGTGCCGTCAGTTGTTTTTCAAACGTTCACGACTCCAGTACACGGAAGCGGTGCAGTACAGAACAAACATAATTAAGTAATTGTTAATTTGTCACAAATCGAATTTTCCGCTGTGGAATAAATTTTTTAAAATATTTTTTTTTTACCTGACTTGTGATTGTTTTTATTATTCTCGCGATTGTTTTGAATAAACGCAAATAAAGTAGTGCGCCCTTTAAACAGCCTTTCATTTTAATTGTCAGTGCAATCGGTGGTCGTTAATAACACTTGGAAGGATAAGCTTGTATTGAAATACAAGATATTTCTAAAAATACAAAATTAAAGCCCGTAACAATAAATTTTATTTATTTACATTAACAGAACATGTGGAAATGCATATGTTAATATAAAGCTTCGCGTAATTAATTCGCGACCAAAACTCGAACTCACTTTGCCGGTAGTTTCAAAACATTTAGTGAGTTTTGGCTGAATATAAGGCTTATTTTAAAATAACAATCCGGTAAGTACTGTGGCTCTTGGTATTTAGTAAATATTTCTTCTGAAAAAGAAACCACAGCCAAAGATTGTTACGAAAGTGTTTTTATTTTCCATTGAATGTAAACGCAATAAAACCATATGGTGTGTCTTTAAAAAAATTCTAAAATTTTTATATTTCAATAAAATTCTATTGTTGAGACAGACAACATAATACAATTTTTAATTTATTTAAAAATTTTAGTTAGTTAATTAACTAAACATTGAAAAAATTAGATTAGATTTACCAAAGAAAATTCTTAAGTTTTTATCTCCAATAAATTAGAGATTTTAACATTACTTAGTACTTAAACCAGCTGATCTAAATAGTTTAATAGTTTTATGAAATGTTACAATTAATAAAAGTGCAGACGATCGTTTCCATATATTTACATTCAACTCTCGTATTATGTCTCAAATTTTCTTTCCCGGATAAACAAAAAAAAGCCGATATTTCAATTGAAAATATTTTCAAAAAACTGCACAGCGTGCAATATTAAAATTTTACTAATCCGATCTCTCTATGAATTTAGCAGCTTGTGAATAAATAATTTATTTAAAGATATTCCAAACAAAGTGCACAAATATAGAGGACAGAATATTCTATATTTTAAAACTGTTGAAAAGTCAAGCACTCAACAAAATTTAAAAATGTAGTGAACAGAAAAATCAAATCTTAGCTTAGCCAGCACAAACACGGATAATTTATTTATTTAAAGTGATGTGGAAATCGTGAACTTGCCGTCACAAGCATTTTGGGAACTTAAAGTTTATTGTCCGCACGCGTGATTTGAATAAAAATGTTTGGCTACGACAACGTGGACGACTGGAACAACTGGAGGTTGTCCGTTTTCGAAATATACGAGCACTATACAATTAAGCAACTACAACACCTTACAAAGTCGTATTAAGAACTTTCAACAAAATATGAAATTGCTGCTCCGGAGTCGGGTAGCTAGCTTCCATATACCCGTATAGGGACAATATAGACACCGCAACAATTACGTGCCGGACCCTCATGAACTTTTGCCAACATGTGTGTTTGCTGTTGTTGATAACTTAATAGCAGGACAATGCAATACTTTCCATTTACGAATAAATGGCCAAGTGTCTGCAGGCTTGTGGAGCGATGCCTGCTTGTATTTGGCCTTAGTAAGCGTGTTTCCCGTCTAGTTATTGCTTGAAATAAGCCCACTTCGCTTAAAATTACCCATTGTCAAGGACTTTTAAACAACTTCATATAAGTTTCCGTTTCAGAAAGTGTGCGCACATTCAGAAACATATTCACGCACATGAGCTCTACAACACTGGGGCCCCAACGATACACAGATACTTGTACTTATATTTACGACGAGTATGTACATATCTAGGAAGAGGTGTCAGAGGAGTAAGCTACCTAACATTTACACACGTGTCAAGTACGTACATATACAAAGTACCTGTGAACGTATGAACTTCAATAGATTGCATTATATTTGTTTTAATGACTAAGTAGAGTAAAAGAAACTTATATATATTTTTTGTTTTTTTCAACGCTTTCTTTTTAAAAAAGTATAAGGGTCTATTAAGTTTGTCAAAAAAAAGTGCGTAACAGGTCTAAGGAAGTCTGGCAGACCCCATAAGGTTTACATATATATTCTTGATCAGCATCAACAGCCGAGTCGATATAGCCATGTCCGTCTGTCCTGCTGTATGAACACGTAGATCTCAGAGACTATAAGAGGTATAGTAACCAAATTTGGTGACAATACTCCTGAGGCCTCCACAAAGGTTAAGTTTGTTTTAAAATATTATCATGCCCTTCCGTCCCCAAAAATCGGAAAATAAATTTTCGAATAAACAAAGGTTGGAGGAAGCAACTTGAGGCGAGGTAATGGCTGCATTGGTGCAATGGTTAGAGTGTCGAACTCTTGCGGTGTGGTTCTGGAGTTGGACACCTACCAGAGGCACACTTTTTTTAGGTTATTATTATTATAAAACTGTATTTATTATTTACAAATGTATTTAAGTTTATACTATTATTTCCTTTTGAAGAATAAGTAGGGGGTTTCTTATAGTCGACCTTGAATGTAGCCTTTCCGACTGGTTTAACCTATAACTGCTTGACTCAACACTTACCCAAACTTTAACAGTGCTCATTAGAATAACTAATTTCTTTAACAAAAGCATTCTCCGAAATTTCATTATGATACGCTCTGCGGTATCTCTGGGCTGTGTACAGGTATCTCGAAGTTCATCACTCACAAATGCAGTGTTTTTTCTAGAATGGTTAGGAAGTGCACGTGAATACTTAGTCAACTATAAGTATTAAACAAAATACTTGGGACTAAAACCAAATGTACTTCCATGTGTTGCACTATAAGTGCAAGTATTGTAGAGATACGGAAAATGTAACGGCCCCAGGAATGAAATATTCGTATTATTAGTGACGCATATCGTGCGCAGTTTCTTTGACTATTGCAAGCAAATATCACCTACTACAACTGCTGGCCGAAAAATTTGCAGCATTTGCTGCAAATGTTTCATATGTGGCAATAAAAACGTGTGACAACAACAACAACAATGTGGACGTGCAACATTAACTAAGCGGCAACTATATCTCTTAACTAAAACTGAGCGTACGTGCTGGTTGTCGTCTGTTTTCCAGTCACTGCAACTAATAGTTACTGCCCTTATTTCCGCCCAGTCAACCTTTTGCCCGCCATTTCAGAGCGTCTAATAACCGGCTGTCTGTAGATACTAAATCAAGTCTCTGAGTATTTGCATTCGGGTGCTAGTTTACCACTCACAGAGCACGTTCCCCGGCCGCCATTAAGCTAGTCGGACTGCTTGTCCAAGTTCTACATTTAGATTATGTGTATTTGCACTTGTAATATGCACTTTTCTTGCAGTCCCAATACGGTGTTTTCCTGTACTCGTAACATGCCCAAAGTCAGCTACTTGATAACTTAAACTTTACTCCATTATTAAATAATACTTAACATTAATTTATTTTAAATAAATGCAAATAATTGCACTGTATGCTAACTTTACTTCAGACTCTCGTTACAAAACGATCTTATCAATATCGAAAAATATAAATTAATTTATTACAATTTTCCAATTTGTATTATATTGCATATTAAACAATAGTTAATTTTAATTTATTTTCAAAAAATGCTAAATAATAACATTGATAGTCACGGATTCGGGAAATCGAATTCTGCATGCTAATTATAACTTTACTAAAGTCTCTCGTTACAAAATAATATTATTATTATCAAAAAATTTAAATTAAATATTGACTTTCATTTGCATTCAAAATTATGATCGCTATTGAATGCCAGTTTGAATGCTTAATGAAACACTCCAGAAAATCAGAAATGTTTGTTCTTAAAATCTTATTTTCAAGATTCATTGTAAGTGCTAAGATTTTTAGGGCACAGCGAACCCAAATACAGAGCACTAAGCACAATATTGGAATAGCATGGCATGCTATGCTTCGGATCAGATGGTAGCAATAGCAATAGCACAATACACAAACGATATGCTATTTGTAATTATTTGCAATAGCAAACAAATTTGGAGCAATATTGGAGCAGATCAAGCTATATTTTCGACTACTGCTATAGTTATGGTCATAGCATTTGTTGAACTGCTCCTGTTGTTGCTCCCGTAAATGCTCCTGATTTATTGGCTAGGATTTGAGTCCGAAACTCCAATTTTCAGCTGATACAGCAGATTCACAAAGAATTTAAAATTGACGTCTCCAACGAACCATTAATACACATTACACACCTTTACATTCGCAGGCTCGCCTGACTTGTAGACTTGTAAGAAAAACACTTTCAATAAGAAAGAAAGTTCGGCACACCGAAGATTCGACACTCTCGCAAGTCCCCGTGTTTAATTATGACTGATCGTTTCTATGAAAACTAAATGATATAGTAGTCTGACAATCAAGTTTGGTCAGGATAAATATGCCATATGGGATTGGTTGGAATCATTTAAAATTGTTTTTTATATTCCCTGTGGGGAATAATAGCAGTTCTGAAGCTAGAGACTTGAAAGTGGCCCACAAATGAAAAAACTAATTACTAGATACTGCCATAGGGTATATTACGGTCGGGTTCCAGACTGTCCGGCTTGTTTTTATGTATATTAATTGAAAGCACTCCGCAAGTTATTTAAAGCACAATCGTGTCAGTGCATGAGTTTTCAAAGCAAGTGTGTAACATATTAGTTATATCTTAAAGATCAGTAATGTATTATCGACCGATTGTTCCTAGAGTTATGTAATATTGTAATCTGATCCGCCTGTTGCCGACATATGTTCTGCCTGCAGCAAAGGAGATAGACTTGTACCAAATCTCATCATGATCAAGAAAACTGGCAATATCGACTCAACTCTTCATCCTGATGAAGATCCCCGTCTGCCAGGCCTACTTTATTGCGATCTACAATTATGGAGAACATTATAATACCCTCTGCAAGGGTATAAATTGTGCTTATAGAATAAACATACAACACAAACGACCTGCCAAGATTTGAAATTATCGAAATTACCCCAAAACACAGCAGATCTTTCTTTGTTCTATTCAATATTATTTACATTAAAATTCGTATAAACAGATTTTTGATTTTCTAAGTAGCACTGAATAAACATAAACAAATACGAGTAGTTTCAAGTATGTACTACAATTATTATGACCACGAATGAAGTACATGTACGAGTATGTACTTAGTTAACAACTTATTATCTAAGCTTCATATGGCAATCCAATTTAGGAAATGTCATAATGCAAATATTTGACAAAATATGTATAAGTTGTATTCAAGTGTATAATGTGAATAACCTTCACATATTTCAACTAAAAAAAAAACGAGACTAGAATGCCAAGTAAATAAGAAATAAATAGAAATAAGTCTCTGAAACAAAAAAATTTACATATTAAATATATATTTTATTGAGCAGACGAAAATATATTTCATAGCTTTCACTGTACTCACGATGACCTTGAAAGTCGCACGAAGAAATACACACTCATGTTTTCTAAATATAGATTGATTTCCACTTCTTAATAGTTTTTTGACTAAACTACTTATAGATATTGAACACGTAACTAAAACATCGAGCCTGACACAAAAAGGGGCAAAATGCAAAGTCATATATTTACATACATACATATGAAATATATGAATATACACATTTTATCTTGATCAGCATCAACCAACTATTGAATTTAGCCTTGTTCGTTTTGTATAGTAGTAAAACGACTAATTAATAAACCTGACAAAAACATTTTTTTTAATTCATTTACATAATTATTTTTACATTGGATATTGCTGGTACTTTTAAAATGGAATAATACTATGAAACGTAGGGAAGCAGTGAAGAAAGAAAGAAATATAATATAACTTGTTTAAATCAACAAACAGAATAAATTGTCTAAAGTTGAAATCATTCAATTCCCCAGTGATATCGATATCGTAAACGAGAGATATGCGGATTTCAATCGTGCAGAAGGTTCGTTTTCAGATCCGAAAACGAACAGCAAATTAATCATGTGTCACTCAGTTTGTGGCAGCGATTAGTTTGAACGCCATAGCTCGAGCACGACTTGTGGGAGAGACTTTTACGATATCTATTGCGGAACTCAAACTTACAAAATGCTCGCTTGTGTATCCGAGAACGAACAGAAAACGAATAATCTGTCCCTCAGTTTGTGGCAACTAATGGCTCGAATACGATAGCTCGAACACGATTCGTTGGCGAGGCGTTTGTGATATTTTTTGCGAACCTTTCAGCATTGTAAACGATACACTACCCATATTAATAAAAAGTAATTCGATGTTGATATTTTTCAGTAAGACTTCGACTGTAGCCTTTCCGACTGGTTTATATTGTATATGTTTATTGTTAACAATTACTCTTTAAATTTTTGGGGTTGCCTTCCTTCCACATCCGGTCTGATCTATTTTGTATAAAAATAAAAATTTTGACATGTCCTCGTCATCCATCGCTAACTTAGTTTTACATACCATTCATATTAAAGTATTACTTACTTCATTTGATTTTTAATTGTTCCCACATAAAGAAAAACAAATTTGACATACATTTTATGTCGTGTTGCGTTCCGAAGCTTATATCTCTATTCCGAACTCTTTTGTTCTGTTGGAACTTAGCTGCGTCTCATACAATGCAACGAAAATGTTGCGCTGAGTTCGTTTATGTCCGTTTTTAACGCGTTCAAAAGCTCGATAGCGGGTGATATGCGGAGCTTAAGCGTCCCCTTGCTATCGTTCTACTTTCGACTCGCTTTTATGTTCAATTACAAAAATTTCTATTAAAAAATTTAGCTAAAAAGCAATTTTTCGGGAAATCCATAAGTCTTGATATACATTTTGTACTTTGTTATTATCCAATTCAACGAATTAATAGAAAAAGACAGTAAGAAAGGAGTAAAACTTAGAATTTATGTATATCCGGCTCGAAAGACCATATATGGTGGACTGTTTCTGGGATTTGCCCATATGCATGCAAAGCAGTAGAAGAAGACATTAAGAAAGGAGTAAAGCATTCGAAATCAAATCCTAGTTTTGGCTAATGTAATAAACTGCAATTGAATACTTAATTATTCAGCTCGATTCTCTAATGCTTCATGCTATGGAATACTTCTATGGGAGATGTCATACATATTATTTATCAGGGGTGCCACAGAAATCACTAGTGAAATAGAATTCAGCTGAAAGCATTTCCGCGCGGAAATTTTCGAGATGACACAAAACTCCGAGAAATTTAATTAAAAAATTAAAGAAAACAGAAGTGGCTCCATATATAGTTCGTTTATGTCCGTTTTTAACGCGATCAAAAGCTCAATAGCGGGTGATATGCGGAGCTTAAGCGTCCCCTTGCTATCGTTCTACTTTCGACTCGCTTTTATGTTCAATTACAAAAATTTCTATTAAAAAATTTAGCTAAAAAGCAATTTTTCGGGAAATCCATAAGTCTTGATATACATTTTGTACTTTGTTATTATCCAATTCAACGAATTAATAGGAAAAGACAGTAAGAAAGGAGTAAAACTTAGAATTTATGTATATCCGGCTCGAAAGACCATATGCATGCAAAGCAGTAGAAGAAGACATTAAGAAAGGAGTAAAACATTCGAAATCAAATCCTAGTTTTGGCTAATGTAATAAACTGCAATTGAATACTTAATTATTCAGCTCGATTCTCTAATGCTTCATGCTATGGAATACTTCTATGGGAGATGTCATACATATTATTTATCAGGGGTGCCATAGAAATCACTAGTGAAATAGAATTTAGCTGAAAGCATTTCCTCGCGGAAATTTTCGAGATGACACAAAACTCGGAGAAATTTAATTAAAAAATTAAAGAAAACAGAAGTGGCTCCATATATATTTCTTTAAATATCTTACTTCTAAATCGGACTAAAATGTGTCACCGCTCACCCTGACTACAAAAATATAAATCGGACTAGGTTTCAAAATCGGATGCCAGCGGATTGAGAGCTGATTCATTCCGCCGATTGTTCGATTCGTTCAGCTGATTGCTCTGTAGCATAGTGAAATGAAATTTAAGTGAAATTCTAGCGGAAGTGATTTCTGTAGCACCCTTGTATGTTTATAATTTTTTGAGTCATTCCAAATAAATTCATAGAATTTACACATCGTTAATATATTTGTCGCACAAAAGTGACTAAAGCTCAGCATATATGTCGCGTTTATTAAAACACAATATAGAAATAAATAATATAATATAGAAACTTAATAATCTTTATTCGTCGTTTGAGCTGATGTTCTAGCAACCTTCCACGTCAGAGGCCGAACTGCAACTCCCTTTGGCGTCTCGGTCTCCGATCTTCTTAGGTAGCTCGGCTACGGTCATGCGAATTCGCCGGCGAGTGAATTTGCCTACGTTGTCTTAGCTCGTTGGTATTGTCTTTGCTGGTTGTCGATGTTTTTGCTCGCTATTGTTGTCTAGGGTTTGATGCACACAGGGATTGATGTATACAGAGATATACCACCCCACATATGAATCAGATTGTATTTATATCCATCTTTGTAACTCTTACATAATTTGCATATGCATAATTAACCTATGACGCTTTTCCACTTTCAATTGTTAGCAAATGTAGGCGCTAAAGCCATCTACAAAGGCAAGCCATAACTATGCATAAGAAAATACTTATTATCATACAATTCAATAATTTTATACACATGTGTTTATTTGCAGGTACTTCCTTAATACTTGACTACAAGAAACTCAACAATGGTCTTTTGCAGTTAATCCGGCATAAACAATGTGCAATTTTAGCACCCTTTAGTGAACTGCTGGCCCAGAAGCAAGTGCCTTTCCTCAGTATAGTATACCATCATTTAACAAAAAGGCATTAGTAAATCAGCTTTAGCTCCATTTATGCTGAGTACATACCAGATATGGATTTCGGAGAACTAAATACATAGAAAAAACATATAATAAATATTAGAAAGATAGTGGCAAAGAGCGAAGTAACTAATTGTTGGCAGAGATGCTACCCGGTGGCAGGGGAGAAAGTGAAATTTGCAGAGCAACTACAGCGCCATTGCCAGTGGTGTCAGGACAACAACAAGGACAACATCCGGGAACAACGCCTAAACAGATGCGTAAAAGTAAAACCAATCAGTCGGGCCAGTCAGTTATGGCCCGCAACAACAATGGCAACAATGGTGGCAGTGGAAGTGTTGTCACATCCTCCAAGGCGCCAACAATAATGACGGCAAAGTCGAACATCGACAGAGGCAGTCGAAGTGCTATAGCCGGCGGCAAGGGTTCAACTGTAGCTGCCAATGGGCATGAAAATGTGGGTGGTTTCGTCGATGGCATCGAGATTTATCTGGGTCTAATCGGCTGGCGTAAGAAGTGCCTGTATACGCTGCTATTGCTTTTAATGCTTTTAATTATTACAAATTTGGTACTGACTTTATGGATACTCAAGGTCATGCAGTTCTCAACGGTAAGCCTAAATGCCACATTTAACCACACCGACTATTTACTTTACAATTCATATTCATTGGCTATTCTAAGGAGGGTATGGGCCAACTAAAAATTGTACCCGGAGGCATTCAACTCTCAGGCCAGGCGGTAATTATGGACATGCTGCGAGCCTCCACAATACGTTCTAGACACGGGCAGCCCATATCCATAGGTAAGTGTTTCAATTAAATATTTTTTTTTAAAATAATTTTGGTGTAGAAATTAACACTCCACTTGTGAGATGTTGTGGCGACGACATAAAAACATAATTTGCCGATTTGGTGGTTGAGGCTCGGGTTCATAACCTGAATCAGTCGGTGAAATTTGTAAAAACTGTTTCGCATTCCCTCCCACCGCACTTTGGTTAAACCAGGTCCCGACAAATTGGTTCCATTTGCCACACGAGTGATAAATCAATAGATACACAGATAGGCAGACAGCGAAAGCTTACTGAAGCCCAAAATGAGCGTTCCAAGTTACCATTCCATATTATGTAACGGCGGCAACTTGTCAAATAAGATCGCAACCAGAGACTGCGTTGCTTAACAGCACAAGATGCACAATTACAGATTAACTTTGCGAGATCTAATGCTTAACCGAAGAAGACCGATGGTAGCATACGAATATACTAGTTAAAGTAACAGACGTGTAAAATACATACAAACGTGTAAAATACTAAGAAACTGGTGGGGCAATAGGAAATGTTATTAAAAACCCACTTCAGCAGCAATAAGTGGCAAGCAGTGTCACACAACGAGGAGTTGTGGGGTGGACTTATGGACGTCAAGTTCTGATATGCACGACAATGATAAAAGTCGTAACAGGAGCTTCTTCGGGAATGTACGTATCTTGGTGTCACGGTGCGTTGCCTGCATGTCAAGATGAACTAGGTTACCTTTCGTGTGTGTGTGTGTTTTTTTTAAAGAGTACGACTGGCTACCTGTGGTGAGCAGTTCAGTCTTATCTAACTTGCTGCGGCAAACCATTTGAAAATAGGGACACAAGAATTACCTAGCCTACTACACTGAAAAATGGGTTTACTGTGTGGAAACTTAGGACAGTACCATCTTTGTCAGAAAACTTGCTGCAAGATGTTGTGCCAACTTCCGATACGCCTATTGAGGTAAAATCTGGGGCACAACTAATAATTGGTTCAGATGAAAGCTTGTTGTCAACAATTGCACAAAGTGCGACGTTACCATGACTTTTACTTAGACCTCTGTGCTACAATTTGTCGAAAGTCTGTTGCAATTGTGAGTGAAATCAGACTGACAACACGAACAATTCAGTATTTTATAATGTTCATTAATACGTATAGCTGAACTTAAATATTTTCTATTAACACCCCACAGAGACGTTTTCTACATTAACTTAACTCTTTCCTCTTTCTGTATCAATTTTATCTTATTCCAACGTCACGGTTGCCCTCACATGCAGAATCATCACGTAATTTTTCAATAAATACACGTGACCCAAACGGCGTGCTCGAGAATCATTTATTCTTGGGTCATGATAAGTTCGAATGCCTGTCAGCGGGATTTCGCGTCAACGACACAACCGGACGAAATTTATTTTCCGTAAATCGAAATGAAGTCACAATCGGGGCGCACGCTTTGCGGATCGAAGGAGAGGGTGGCGCCATCTTCCGGGAATCCATACAAACTCCACATGTGCGTGCCGAACCGGGACGCGAACTTAGGTAAGTGCCATCATAAGTACATATGTAAGTAAGTAAGTAAAATGAATGTTATGAGTATGACTTAATTTAGTTATGCCTATCTACAGTTAAGGCATAGATTGTAATATTTGGATTTTGTACTGATAACAATTCATGCTAGGAGGTTTAGTTCATGACCAACAATAAATCGCATTCAAATAAGGTCCGGCTAGGGAAGGCACGATTAATCATATAATTAACATAAACCGATTATGTTGTTTCAATTCACGATTTAATTGTATCGCAATATGTTTTGCTATTAATCGAATTGTGAATCGATAATTTGCGCAAATAATCGCTTCATCATTGGCGCGTAAATGTTAAAAAAAGGCGACAGCAAAATCAATTTCCTGAGACTATGGCAATAATAATAATAATTATTCCAAATTGAACAAAACTAATATATTGCAGAATCAAATGGGCTATGCATTACATTATCACATGAAACCAGTCGGAAAGGCTACAGTCAGGATACATTAGGACCCCGTTGCTTGTCCTGTGTGCCAAAATACAGGACTCTAGCTTTAATATCGTTTCGTTTATGGGATTTCAAAATTTGGTCAAAATTTTAAGATAAACTTGATCTGCTTAGCCCATAGACGAACCCCCATACCAAATTTGGTGACTCTAGCTCGTATAGTCTCTGAGATCTAGGCACTCATACAGACAGACGGACAGACGGACATGACTATACTCGGCTGGTGATGCTGATCAAGGAAATAAATATTTTATGTGGTCTGCCGGACATCCTTCGACCTGTTACGCACATTTTTTTTGACAAACTTAATAGAACCTATTTACTTTTTTAAAGTAAAGGGTCTAAAAATATCAAAAATTGCCAAAAATGTATGCATATTTAAAAAATCATTTGAATAATCAATTATTTTAATTTTTCTTCGATTAATTGCGATTAATAACCGTTCGGCTAAAATTAATCATGTGATTCAATAATCGATTAATGAATTTTTCTGCCAGGTCCGACGGCCAGAGTTAGGATTTTCAGATTAATCGTTCATATTTGAGTCGTCATTTTGTTCAGTTGTTCATGAACGATAAATAGGTCTTTCTACTCGTTCATTGATGAGACCGGTCAATTTATTCATCAAGGCACAAACAATTTAGTGCTTGTAAATATTTTAAGTATATGACAAATACTTAGCCTTAGAATTAAATTTCTTTTTTTTTTTTTACTGAGTCAATATCTATATATTAAAGAGGCATGTCATAACGCCCAAGGACTTAACGCCCAAGGACTTAACGCCCAAGGACTTAACGCCCAAGGACTTAACGCCCAAAAAAGTTTTCGGCGTTATGTCCGTTTTCAATTGGGACTTTTCGCCCAAAAAAGTTTATATTTCGGACATAAAGCCCCAAAATTATTCTGGTCATAACAGCCAAATATTAAAAACGAATATATGAACGCTAATTTTGAAATTGATAAGTGGCCTCTTTAATCCTGCAACGAGAATTTGAATCATAATTTGCTGCAATTTATTGCAATAACAAATAAAATTACTAATCATAACATTCAGTTATAAATTAATTACAATTTTTAACCAATTAAAATTTGGCGACAGCTGTTATTTTTTTCTTGTCTTGTATTGTAGTGATGTGAATGATGTATTGTGATTGATGTATTTGATGTAAAATTTGATCTTTTACATGTAATAGATAAATAAATGCATAATATTGAATGAAGGGCTTCCGGAATAGAATTCGGAAATTAAAGGCATTACCGATGATGAGGAAGAGAGCGTTCTAAGATATCCTTTAACTGTAGTTTGCGAATTGTGCTGTAAAATCCAGAAAAACACATTATTGCAGCCTTGCAGCCATGCCTAAGTGTGTGATAGTTGCTTGGACAATTTAAAATATACACATGTTCAATCGATGTCTGAACTTGTGTGCCCATTTTGCAGAGCTAAGGTCGAAACTACGATCAAAATATATATATAGATATAATTATTCTTATTTTACATAATATAGTTACTATATATGTAAAATGGATAAAGTATGAAGATTGATGAAATATGAAGAATGAAGTTCAATGAATTATAGATTTGTAATTATACTGTTAAATGGATAATTAAATCAATACTCCGCATCGATTTATTTGTGGACTTGCTTGATGTTCTCAAATCCCCAAAGGCCGAACTCAAAGTTGACTTCTTCTCGCCCCCCCCCCCCGTCCCCCTTCTTCATGATCGTTGTTTTTGTGGAACTCGTGATTTGTAAGTCGTTGTCTTTGACGTCTTTGTTACAACAATCGGCTGGAAAAATCAGCTTCATCAATTCATTTAAATTTGCCACTATATTATTAATTATAGGCATATTATTTACAAGCAAGTAAGAACTCAAGTCCCATATCTTCGCAACCCTTAACAATAGCATACATGTCGCTATTCAAACCATAGTGATCTAAAATGTACATCTGTTAAATAAATATAAACTATCAATTAATTGACAATATCGTAAAATTAAATAAATAATATATAAATAATAAACTTTTAATGTCATCAGTTAATTACTTGGTGTTACTCAATCCAAATTTCAATCGAAGTAAACGTTATAATAAATACATATGATAATCTTAAAGCTTTACCAATTTTTTATATTATCGTTTAATAAATTAAATTATCATATTCACCTATCCAGAAAAAATTACACATATCATAAAACGACTATAAGTATAAATCCTTTGCTGATACGATGAAAATAATGTATTCTTTTCTTGCGGTCAAAACGCCCATAAAATATTTTGAGCGTTATATCCATTTTCAATTCGGACATAACTCCGAAGCCATATTTTCAAGTTTGAAAACAGGTAGTAGTTTCTTGAGGCCAGATCTGATGATTATGGAGGATGAGGAAGCAATTCTAAGCTCAATTCTTCGATTTTTTCCATAGTTAAAACGGCTTTGTCAGATGGAACATTGTCTTGATGAAAAATGATTTTTTTCTTTGCCATATGCGGGTGTACCTTCTTGATTTCGTCATTCACACGATCAAGCAATGCTGAGTAATATTCTTTGTTGCATTTTTCACCCTTTTTATGATATTCGATGTATATTATTGGCGTGCCCTATGTGTCAGTCCGGTGACTTTTTGAACGATCTTATAAACAAGCCGAACAGTCGGCACCCCGACCGTAATGCCCTTTGGTTCTACAAGGCCCCGCTCAAATTCACTCTCGATATAAATCTCCTGTCATTCGTTTTTATTTTAATTTGTGGGCGAAGGGGGCGTGGCATCGTGATTAAATTTTCTGGTCCACCTAAACATATGTATGTATTTATCATGTGTACCAAATCTGAAGTCTCTAGCTGTAAAATTGTTCTTGTTATGAGGTTTTCCGATTTGTGGGAAAAGGTGATATGTGTCATCATGTGTGTGAAATCTGAAGTTTTTATAGTTATGAGATTTTTCTTGATTTATGGGCGAGTGGGACTTGACATCCAAAATTAAAGGCTGTCTCCAGCACTTTGGAAAATTCCTGCCAGGAATTTGCAAGTTATTCCATGTGTGTGTGGAACATAACTAAAAACTGTGTGTCCATGCACCTAAAAAGTGCAAGATAACTCTGATAAATCAGCTGTTTTTTGTAAACAGTGCCAATTGTGAAAGTTAAACTAAAATTAAAAAAGGAAAATAATGGACTCCGTCGATTAAGTGATTGAGTTGGTTGCGGCATATATTACTGAAAAAAAGGAGGAGGGACAGCGCTCACGGAGGCGCCACAAATGTTCACAATTTTTCCCTCCATTTTTTTCGCTCTCAAAATAATTGTAAACAATATATTCCTGAGCTGTGGATCATTAGTTCTCAAGTTCACACACGCTATCGATAGGTCAACTATCGATATGAATATGTGAATTTTGATCATGTTGCTGGATACACAGGCCAGGAAAATGTAAAATAAAAATTCCTGACGCAGTTTTTTTTGTATGAAGTTTGCCAGGAATTTTGACTTTCCGCGGTGCTGGATACACGGCTTTAAGATAAATTTGATGTGCCCGCAATTATTAGAAGTGCTGGGAGACCAAGTTCAAGCATCCAGCTCTTACAATCTCTGAGCGCCTTTCGTTCATACGGACGGATAGACGGTCAGACGGACAGACGGACATGGCTACCGACTCGTTTGTTGATGCTGATCAAGAATATATACATATATTCTTTATGGGGTCGGCCACGCTTTCTTCTTCCTGTTACCTACTTTTAACAAACTTAATATACCCACACAGGGTATACAAAATTAACTCAATTAAGGACTTCGACTCTATGTTAGTAGATATTTTTTAACAGGAAGGATCAGAGCTTTTTCAGATTGAAATTTAACAACTATCATCAAAATGTTAGCAAGTCATTGAACAAAACGGAACATACTTGACATAAATCGGACCAGGCAAGCCGTAATAAATTAACTTGGAAAGTACGGTAAAAATAATGGAAACTAAACAAAATGAACGATGTAGTTCATAAAGAACTGAATAAGTTCATTCGATCATTTTAATGTCTCGTTCATTTGAACTTATTCAAAACGAAACGGAAACGGTCTAAGATAATCTAAATATGTATATGTATATGTATCTATGTATAGTCGCACATCTTATAAAACCTATAAAAACGTCATTTACTTGAATCCTTTGCTTGAATCACCAGCTACCATCTGTTGAACTTGTAGTTCATGTACACGTTGCAATAACAATGCAAGAAATTCACTTGAATACAGCTTTTACTCTATTCATAGAAAACCCAAACTTAACACATACACATAACCAAGATTGAGTTCTATTACAACCGATTAGTAGCTTGTCATAAAGCCCAATTAAAGTGACTGAAATAAAAAACGAAATTGGTGGAATGCCACAGCAAAATTGTCAGTAACAGTGTTGAAATTCAACAAGAGTAATAAATTTCGTGGAATTCATATCAGACATTTCACCCATAGTATGTACATACATATGTAGGAATATACATATTTATATGTATGTATGTATGTGTGCTCGTACCAAACACATTAGCCGGGCATGGAAAAATCTCCGAAATAAAAAATTAAAAACAAACACTTTCCGGGCGCCCGTGCCGCTACTGCTCAACTGTGTATGTCAACGTCACCATCACCTTTGCGTCGGCAACAACAACAACAACAATCCAAACACAAAACACTGCCACTCATGAGGTGTTGGCATATATGTATGTATGTACAAGTATGTATGTATGTACGAGTATGCAGCTCGTTGAAGAGTGAAAATATTTGCACATGCTCTCTCGCATATATACGCACATGCATACACACCTTTGTATGTACGCTTATAGCATATATATGCATGTGTGTGGATCGCCATCGTCATTGAAATCGGCATCAGTTGCGATGCAATGAGTGAGTTGAAAAGCGCTTTGGGGCAGTGATTTTTATACCCTGTGCCCATTGAAAATGGGCAAAAGCGGTATAATGAATTTGTGTGAATGTATGTAACAGGCAGAAGGAAGCATCTCCGACCCTATAAAGTATATATATTCTGAATCAGTATCAATAGCCAAATCGATTGACACCTGTCCGTCTGTCTGTCCGTCCGTCTGTCCGTCCGTCCGTCTGTCCGTCTGTCTGTCCGTCTGTATGAACGCGTGGATCTCAGCAACTATAAGAGCTAGAGACTTCAAATTTGGAATGTAGGTTCCTGAATACCATACGCAGATCAAGTTTATTTTCAATTTTCGATACCAAGTCCCGTTGGTTTTAAAATTGGAAAAATCACCATAACATAAGCAATGTTAAAGCTAGAGACTTGAGATTTGGCACACATGATAAAAAGTGTAGGCTTTATGTGTTTGAAAATTTCATTGCGATGCCACGCCCCCTTCGCCCATAATTTGAAATAGCTGATAACATGAGCAGTTTTATAGGTAAAGACTTAAGATTTGGCACACATGGTAATCATCCCACTCCCAATGTGTGCTACAAATTTCAGTAAGATCGGATATTGAACTCAGAAGTTATTCAAGAAACAAATTTATGCAGCGCAGCATAAGCGTTGCAGCGCAGTAGCAGAGCAGTCGACGCGTTTGTTCATGTATGTTTGATATGCCTTTCGTCTGCTGTGGCGCTAAACATAAACAATCAACAGCCGCAGTCCAGTGTTGCCAGACTATCGCAAGCAACCTACTCTCGATGTAAGCAAAATCGACTTCAAGCGATATATTTAAATCCCATTATAATAAAAAAAAACTTTTCTTTGAAGACCTGCACAGGGTATCCTACTGTCGCGCCCGCTCGACTGATCGGCTTGTTTTTGTTGCTGTATGCGTGAATCGTTGGTTTTACATTGGGACATTTGTGGTGATAACTCGCCTTATTCAATGACGACGGGGTGCACTATGTTTGTCAATGCCGACTATAGGTTTGAGGCTGTATCTGTGTATACGGACCATTAACAGCAGCGCGATGCTTGTAATAACGTTTACATTGACAAATTTGCTGATGGCCGGTTTGTTTTTTCATGAAAATTAACAAATTGTCTGTTGATGTGCGGACCGCATTTGACAAATAAGCTGTAGCATACAAAAAAAATAAGTAAAATGGTATAATTTGTATGTACATACATGTATGTATGTATGTATGAGTGAAAATATATATATATATTTAAATTTAGGTAGTACCAATTTGTCTCGTTATGCTACATATCATATGTTTAGTAATTCGTTTCTCATGTATATATGTTCTTTTTTAGACCCTTTACTTTAAAAGAGTAAAAAGGGTCTATTAAGTTTGTCAAAATGTGCGTAACAGGTCGAAGGAAGTTCGACAGACCCCATAAAGTATATATAGTCTTGATCAGCATCACCAGCCGAGTCGATATAGCCATGTTCGTCTGTCTGTATGAGCGCCTAGATCTCAGAGACTATAAGAACTAGAGTCACCAAATTTGGTTTGGTGGTTCGTCTATGGGCTAAGCAGATCAAGTTTATGTTTAAATTTTGACACGATGTATACTGAAAATTTCTTTGTAATCGGATTATAAACACCGGAGATTTGAGGCAAATAAATTTTCGAATATGCATATTTTGGAGGCAGCAACTTGAGGCAAGGAAACTGTAATTTGCCAGATAATCGACTTTGCCTGCATTATGGTTAGAACTCTTTCGGTGTGGTTCTGGATTTTGACACCTACCAGAGGCACACATTTTTATAGGTTATTATTCTTTTTAAAATTTATTTATTATTTAAAAAATTATTTAGGTTCATACTATTATTTCCCTTTACTTTAAAAAAGTAAAAAGGGTCTATTAAGTTTGTCAAAAAAAAATGTGCGTAACAGGTCGAAGGAAGTCCGGCAGACCCCATAAAGTATATATATTCTTGATCAGCATCACCAGCCGAGTTGATATAGCCATGTCCGTCTGTCCGTCCGTCCGTCTGTCGGTCTGTCCTGCAGTATGAACACCTAGATCTCAGAGACTATAAGAGCTAGAGTCACCAAATTTGGTGACAATACTCCTGTGACCCCCGAAAAGGTCAAGTTTATTTTAGAATTTCGCCACGCCCTCTTCCGCCCCCAAAAATCGAATTCAAAATTTTTAAAATCCCATAAAACGAAAAATATTAAAGCTAGAGCTCTGAATTTTGACACACAGGACGGGTATCAGAGTCTTAACGTATCCTGAAAATTTCATCGCGATCAGATAATAATCTTGGAAGTAATTTCAAAAAAAACTTAAAATCCCATATAATGGTCAATTTTAAAATTGGAGCCTTGAATTTTGGCACACAGGATAAGCATCGGGGTACTAATGTATCCTGTTAATTTCATCGGGATCGGATGATAAACTCGGAAGTTATTCAAAACTTAATATTACTCAGTGTCGGGCCAAAGGAAGAAGAAGAGCATATTGACGTTACAACGCGCTATGGGGTACTATTAGTGTCACTCCTATTTCCATTTTGAAGAATAAGTAAAGGGTCTCCTATAGTCGACTTCGACTGTAGCCTTTTCGACTGGTTTAAAAATAAGTAAAGGGTCTCTCATAGTGGTCTTCGAATGTAGCCGTTCTGACTGGGTTTTCCATAATTTAATGGATGTTTTAGAGAATGACACACAACAGAATGACACATAGAGATTTATCTACTTCGTTGAATGATTTATATCTCGATTGACTGATATTGTAACTCTTTCTTCCGAAGTTAGCCCTAGCCACGACCGATTTTCTGATTTTGAAATTAATCAAAAAATGTGCGATACATAACAATATGCAGTAAAATTATAGCTTCTAAGTCTTTTCTAATAGTTTCTATATACGGATAATTGATTTTAAATTGTATTTTTGTTCGATTGGCACAAAAGTTAATAATGTACTGACTCAAATTTTTTATTATTTTGTTAAAATCATTGCAGACTTGAGTCCCCCACACGTCAATTAGAGCTAACAGCAGCCAAGGACATTAACTTGCAATCTCGAGCCGGCGGCATTGAACTGATAGCTCTGGAGGATGTCAAACTACGTGCATTAGACGGCAGTGTAAGTATATAGTTCAACTTTTGTAACTAACTTATGCAAACTACGACGAAATTCTAAACTAAGCCGAGCTTATATCGGACAATAAATCCAATGTGTTTTTTCTCCCATTTTTGCTTTGACATCAGTTACGCTTGGAGTCATCGAAAATATTAATGCCCAATTTGCGCACAGCGCAGCCACCAATATTGGGATCCGCGCAGAGTCGTGATCACATGCACCGAGTCTTCCAGTTGTGTGCCTGCTTCAATGGCAAGTTGTTTCTAGCGGCACCACATTCAATATGCGCCGGTGACGATTCCACAGTTTGCAGATGATTGGCTAAGCTGTCAATGCGATCGTGGGAGTAGGAAAGTGCCACTATCCTCAAAAGAATCTAAATTCATAGAACTGCGACCGCTGCATACGTTCTCATACATAAGTATAACCATATGTTTTACATAGCCATTAATTTACATACATACATACATACGTGCAAATGTACTAATTACATACTATAATGTGGTATACATATATATTATAGAAATACATCACATACGAGTACGAGTACTCGAACGTACATAAATAGAAGTAATACATCATAGTTGGCGTCTGCATGATTTGTGTAATGTTTAACACATACACACACACATACTTATATAGATATGTATTTGACAAACATATACATTATTATACCCTGTGCCCATTTAAAATGGGAAAAAAAGGGTATAATGAATTTGTGAAAATGTATGTAACAGTCATATGGAGGTATCTCCGACCCTATAAAGTATATATATTCCTGATCAGTATCAATAGCCGAGTCGATTGACACCTGTCCGTCTGTCCGTCCGTCCGTCCGTCCGTCCGTCTATATGAACGCTTGGATATCAGCAACTATAAGAGCTAGAGATTTCAAATTTGAAATGTTGGTTCCTGAATACCATAAGCAGATCAAGTTTAAGTTTTAATTATCTATATCTCACCCCACGCCCACGCAAATCGAAAAAAAACTATCACAGCCTAAAATTATCATATAACTCAGTTTAACTTAACAGATAGTTGAAGTATAACATACATATGAAGTATGACCCACAAATAAAAAAGTATTAAGGAATTTGTTTTAAACCCATGACCTAATATTTGAAACAATAAATACATCAAAATACGTATTCTTTAAGATCTGCACTTGGTGTCCTACTGTTGCGCGCGCTCGGCTGATCGGCTTGCTTATAAATGTTTTTGTATAAATTAATAAGTGAACATATACGCGTGCATACTCGTATATATGTAGATGTCTGTGTGACAAAATAACTTTCCAAGCTTGCCAAGCAAACTGAACTACAAGAACTATTTGCAATAAATTATATATATTTAATTGCATCAAATAAAATGATATAAGCACAACATTCATTTGTACGTATGTATTAAATAGTATTAAAAGAGAGGCCTATACAAAATATTTAATTTAGGAGTTTAAACAATAAAGAACCTACACATATAAATAGTTAACTCGTAAGTATTCATATCCTACTCAAATTCACTACACGAGATCTGTAGATATTTATGCATGGAAAAATATAGTTGCGATCGCAGTTATTCTTAGTTAATAATTGGCTAATTACAATATCAATGTCTATGGATGAAGGTCGTTTCCCAAGTTAACGGTAATGTTACTCACAACTCGATATAATTTTCTCATATTCACGATGGTGGAATTGCCTAGCAAAACATCGGATCTACTTGAGTGAATTAATTTGCCATGAATATGAGAACGCGGGCATAAATCTTACTGAATTGTACTAAAGTTAAACCATATTTGAAGATAGAGTGTAGCTTACGATACAGATATTTTTTGATTAAACAAATAGACACATTATACAAATGTATGAAAGAAATACTGAACTCGAGAACAAAATCAAGAGCTTCTAAGACACTGGCATGTTGTGTACTAACTGCAATATATAAGGAATCCTTAAATAAATACTACAAATAAGAGTATATAGTCTTAAGTGAAAGATCTAACTTATAGGCACATATAAAATTATTTTCCGTGTGAGAACCATCTTTTGACAAACAGGACCAGATTAAGGTTTACCCACTTAAGTATCATATCCGAATAATTTAATTGAGCTGATTCCCATCGTACGAGATTATATACGATAAAGCAAAATACTTACATATACGATATCCCAGTGTTAAATGTTCAGAGTTATACATGTACCTAAAGTTGTATTGAATCGTTCAGATTCAGTTCGATCGAACGACTGATCTAAATCTCCGACAGTCGTTCATTTGAGTCCTAATCTCCTTCTATTTGTTGTAGTTCATGCGACTCATTTGAGTCCCATTCTCTTTCACTCTGATTCGATTCCCAAAATGATTCTCACGTTCGATTGACTCTTTCAGTTTCAGTTTAGCTCTTTCGATATCGACATATAAAAATGAACGGTAAAATGAACGTTGCTTGTGTATCACATTTCTTTTTAGACCCTTTACTTTAAAAAAGTAAAAAGGGTCTATTAAGTTTGTCAAAATGTGCGTAACAGGTCGAAGGAAATCTGGCAGACCCCATAAAGTATATATATTCTTGATCAGCATCAACAGCCGAGACGATATAGCCATGTCCGTCTGTCCGTCTGTCCTGCTGTATGAACGCCTAGATCTCAGAGACTATAAGAGCTAGGGTCACCAAATTTGGTGACAATACTCCTGCGGCCCCCGAAAAGGTCAAGTTTGTTTTAGAATATTGCCACGCCCCCTTCCGCCCCCAAAAATCTTAAACAAATTTTTTGAAACTCCATAAGACAAAAAATATTAAGGCTAGAGTCCTGAATTTTGGCACACAGGACGAATATCAGTGTCCCAACGTATCCTGAAAATTTCATAGCGATCGGATAATAATCTTGGAAGTTATTAAAAAAAAACGTAAAATCCCATATAATGGTCAATTTTAGAACTGGAGCCTTGAATTTTGGCACATAGGACAAGCATCGGGGTACTAATGTATACTAATTTCATGGTGATCGGATGATAATCTCGGAAGTCATTCAAAACTCAATATTACTCAGTGTCGGGCCAAAGTAAGAAGAAGAGCACGTTGACGTAACAACGCGCTATGATGTACTATCTATTAGTGTCACTCTTAATTCCGTTTTGAAGAATAAGTAAAGGGTCTGTCATAGTCGACTTCGACTGTAGCCTTTCCGACTGGTTTATTTTCAAATACTAAAATGGCTTAAAATATTTCCGAGAAGAAAATGCACGGGAAACGCGTTTATTGTAAGGTGGCAATAATTATCAGTGTGGAGGATCAATCAGTAATTTAAAGCTGCGGCACTCAACAATTAATGTGGAGCGCCAGCCACAAGCAGAAACAAGCTCATCTACTGCTAGCTCAGATGGTCGGCTAGTAAGTATTAATTGCTGGTCAGTTATTGCATTTTATTTAATTTTATTTATAAAAAAAATGTAACCAGTCGGAAAAGCTACAGTCGAAGTCGACTAGGAGAGACCCTTTACTTATTCTTCAAAATGGAAATAGGAGTAACACTAATAGTTCCTATAACGCGTTGTAACGTCAATATGCTCTTCTTCTTCCTTTGGTCCGACACTGAGTAATATTGAGTTTTGAAAAATTTCCGATTTTAATATCCGATCGCGATGAAATTTTCAGGATACATTAGGACCCTGATGCTCGTCCTGTGTGTCGAAATTCAGGACTCTACTTTTAATATTTTCGTTTTATGGGATTTCAACAATTTTGTTCTCGATTTACGGAGGCGGAAGGGGGCGTGTCAAAATTTTAACATAAACTTGACCTGCTTACCCCATAGACGAACCGCTTTACCAAATTTGGTGACTCTAGCTCTTATAGTCTCTGAGATCTAGGCGTTCATACAGACAGACGGACATGACTCGGCTGGTGATACTGATCAAGAATATATATACTTTATGGGGTCTGCCGGACGTTCTGCGACCTGTTACGCACATTTTGACAAGCTTAATAGACCCCTTTTTACTTTTTTTTAAAAAGTAAAGGGTTTAAAAAAAAGACATGGGCCAACAAATAACAACCAGCGTTATTGATCGGCTACCAGCGAATTGGAAGGTGGAGTAAATATAGTAAATAGCATACAAATTTAAGCCAGACAGACGATAAAGAGAACAAATGATTCGTGAACGATAAGGGACTCATATGACTAGAGTGAACGAGAACGAATGAAAACGAACGAAAGACTCAAATTAGTTCGTTCAGTAAGAAATGAACTACTGAACTAATTCAGTGAATCGAACTAAAAAGTACAACTTTACGAGTTTAAAAAGCTTTGCCCTGATTTAAATAATATGTTCTCAGTAATAATATTATTTTATTTTACCATATATTCGATGATATATTCGTTTCTTACGGACAATACTTTTCTTAACAATTTGCGCTTCTCAAATGTGTAAAATATGTGCATGTAGCTACGTAAATAAATACAATACTAAGCGATTGTAATATTATGTGTGTATATATAAGTATTAATTATGCAGAACACTTGATAAATACGTATAAGTATGAAAAAAAAACTCTGTATCAATTGCTTACATAACACATAGCAGACAATTATCAAAAAACTATAATTAATCACAATACGAAGACAATGAAATATCATCCAATGAATTATAAGAGCTATTTATGTAGAAACTATGAATATGGATATAGGATGTTGAAATATTGCCGTTAAAAATATATATACATATGTACGATATGTATGCCATTAGAGTATATAATAGAATATTTAAAAAAAAAAATACAAAAATGCTTTTAAATGGGAATTTACGAGTATATTTGTACTATTCTTTGTTAATAAAATAGATGTCTTTTTTTTTGCACGATAAGTTTATATACATACAAAATAAATACATACATATATGGAAACCATATCAGCAATATACATTTATATATACTTATATACATATGAATTTAAAAATAAATACATATGAATAAAACAAATAAAAAAAATCTATATAAATTAGAAAAGAAATTGACAAAGAAAGAAAGCAAAATTCTTACTGCTGCCTCTTGCAATTGGCTGGATGAACAGTTTTTTTATTCGACGACAAGGATTTTGCGCACTTTTTACAGCAAAGCACTCAAACAGCGGCAGGCACCGAGGCTATGACTCAAGCTGAGCGTTCGTTGGTTAACGCCTTCTAGCACCACTTCAATTGAATTCAATGGCATTTGAAGTGTTTTGTGGGTGCGTCATCTAAGCGAAAGCATCAACGAGGAAACTCTACGCTCGACCCTCGAAGCGCGCCTGGTGTTCGTCGTGCGGAAAATAATTTGTGGGAGTTGCCGACGAGGATCCGAAGGCAAAAACACAACGCGGACGACTTTCGTTGGGTAGGACAGTTCGTTTTAGAGGTTCGTGAACGCAAATTGAGTTATTTTTTGAGCCAATTTTCTGCCGAGTCAAAATAAGCTTGGTATCTGTTACAAAAAGCTCTGTGAATGCATTCAAATAGTGAAGGTGAGCGATTATACGAATATCAACACTACGCTACTATCCTGATGCTCAACATATGTACATTCCCACTTAAAAAAATTTTATTGTGCCTCAATTAACATTAACATTATACCCGAGACTTTACTGAATTACGCCGCAAAAGTCAATTTCCCAATTATAATGCAATCACAATTGTGCTTACCCATCCAACTGTAAAGCACGTCGCACAAAGGTTACTCGTAAACCAATAGACCACACTGAAAAGGGTAATGGGAAAGCTTTTGTTGTGCACTCGTACTCTGGTTGCTCTTACTGGCACCAAATTGTTTTAACGAATCAGTTTGAGTGTGAAGCAATAATAATTTATGCTGATTAAGCGATGAGTAGCTTGGAATAAAATATATAAAAATAAAACATAAACATTTCTTGTAAAATGTATAACGGGTAGAAAATATACAGATGCCAAATTGAAGTTAACTATGCATATTAAAACCATATTAGACACTTTTAAAATACTATTTAAACCAGAGCTCGCTAAATATATTCAACCAATTTTTCATATGATGTCTGCTCACCGAAAGAATCGAGCAAAAGTAGAGAAAGTAGACTCGCTCAATCTCTCAACAGAACACTTTGTTTTGTTTCTCTCGTGTTTTATGTTTCATGCTGATCGGCGAGAAAACACACGAAGCTCTCTTGCGACAACAATATAAAATGCAATATTAATTAATGTTTAATTTTAATTAAATATTGTTAAGATTGCCTTATGTTCAAAATCGAGTTGTGTTTGAATTTCCATCATATTCCGTTGCTTTGTTTAAATAATATTTATTTAACTAAAAACTCTTTCTACCTCGGCATTCGACCAAGGTAGGGAAAGAAGCATTATAGCAAACGTCAGTTAAGTCCTTTTAATACATGTTTCAAACTTTGGATCGTCCATCCATACCTCTCGAAGCTTTTGCTTTTATTCTTTCGGCACTTTTTGGCATTAAGTTGCAATTAGCACGTTGAGAAAAAATGAAAATGTAAATGGCCAACTAGAAATGGTAGGAATATTGTACCTGTAAATCGATAAGTTTATCGGTTTCGAAAATAGGATTTCTGGTATTTTTAATTTTGTATTTGCTACTTTATATGCGATAACACAAACCAATAAATATTTTACAAGTATATTTTTATTTAAAACTGAAAAAGCTAAAAAATAGCTAAATGATTTTTAATAATTGCCAGAAAAGCAGGAGCCTGCAAAATTAAGTGGTTTCCAGTTTTTTGATTATTGAAAATAGTCAGATCTAGCTAGAAAATAGCCAAGTTGGTAACACTGTCTGCGAGCAACAGTTTTCTTTGTGCCTGCCTGCAGAAAGGGACCACTTCTTGCGAGCTCTAATTTAAACTTAAAACTACACTTTGCTTAATATTTTGGTTATTCTCGCTCAATTATACATACAAATTTCAATGCTGCACGCTGTGTGTGTGTGAGTGGGTGTGTGTGTGTGTGTGTGTGTGTGTGTGTGTGTGTGTGTGTGTGTGTGTGTGTGTGTATGTGTGTGTGTGTGTGTGTGTGTAGGCCACTTTGTACGTTATACGAGAATGTATTTAGTATTCCATTAATATTCTAAAAGCCGCTTTTGTACTTTACTTCGCATCATTGGCGCAGTTGCATGTTGTTCCTTTTTTATCCACATGGCATTTGGTGAGTGTGTGTCTGTGTGTTTACTGCCTAAAATGTTAAGCAAGTAGTAATCACATAAAATTTTCTAATTACCATACCAACACACACATAGTGAGCTATGGATGTATGAAAACTTGCCGCAGCGACGCCTTGCGGTTCCTGATGGTGATAGGCCAGCGCTTTGGGGCTGGGACTGTGGCTGTGACTGCGGCCCTGTTTGTGGTTCAAACCTCGGGGCTGATGTTCTTTTCCCACTATACGAGCATCTACTTAGTTGGGTGGCGCGACCTGCGTGTGCACATGGATATCAAGTACTAGTTAAAATTTCAATGCATAACTCAGCTGTAAGTGGCGCTTGTCTTAAAATTTATATGAATACACCTCACAACAGCATATGCAAACAGGTATAAATTTTTTAGGCAACCCGACATCGGTACGGGCAGTTAACAACCAAAGTCAAGTGTGTCTCCATGTGTGTGTGTGGGATCTGGCGCAACAGTTAGCTAACGGTTTGCTGAATGGGTGAAAACTTGCAGCAAGCTGACAAATTAAGTATGCATGAAAGTGACTGGGACACACGGTTGCAGTTAATAGGATTGGGGCTAGAACCATGGAATCAAATTAATTGTTTCATTTATATACAAAATACCCATGTTGTTGTTGTTGTTATTGTTGTGCTTACAAAAGCACCAGCATCTACACACACAAACACACACACACACACACACACACACACACACATAAAGAGAACAGTATGTCACTTCTTACATACATTTTTGCATATGGAGATGGGCATGGGCATATTCACTGCCTTAAACGACGCGTCGTTTGAGTGGGCAATTACGCAAAACTGTTTTATGTTGTCAACTCTTAGGTATGCGTGTATCAGCTTACATACATATGCATGTATATGTAAGTATTTGTCAGTCGGTTTCGATGAAAGTCATGGTATTAAATTCTCGACTTTTTTATTTCCTGTGTCAGTAATAATGATGCTAACAAGGTGAGTGCTTGACTACGAGATTCTCTGCAACAATGTCGGAAAGGCTACATTCGAGGTCGACCATGAGATACATTTTACTTATTCTATAAAAAGGAAATAATAGTAACAAACCCTGATGCTCTTTGTGTATGCCAAAAATCAGGACTCTCGTTTTATGGGATTTAAAAAATTTAGATTTACCTAGGCGCAAATACAGACAGACGGACGGTCGGACATGACTCGTCTGTTGATGCTGATCAAGAATATATATACATTATGGGGTCTGCCAGACTTCCTTTGACCTGTTATGCACATTTTTTTTTTGAAAAACTTAATGGACCCTTAATAGACTTTTTAAAAGCAATGGGTTTAAAAAGGTGCTCCTACAGTTTTTGCACGTCCACGTCTGTCATTCAAGGTAAAATCCGAATTTGGATCCATATTCCTGTATGCCAATGACTCCTACGGTCTACAGAGTACTCATACACTCACAAATAATTGAAAATACTGCAGTTGCAATGGGTTTTTTTTTGGAGAAGACTCAGCATAATCGCGACACAAAATATACATATCCACTAATTTGAACAACATTTTAAAAAAGACGTTCACAAAAACGAAAACGTTGCACACTTCAACCTGAAGTCATTCAACTTTTATGTTGCAGTGAACTAGAGTTGTGTCAAATCGTTCGGATTAAGATCAATTGAATTGAACAATTCGTAAAGGGATTTGAGTCACTGAACGAACAAGGCACTTAACTACTGAACTATATGCATGATTAGTTCTTTCATCAAAAATTGAACTACTAAACTAAATCTTTCAATTGAACTACGATTAACAACTCTACAGTGAACCCATACCAGAATATATCATAAACAACCAAGATGAGGAAGATGAGCAGGAGAATGATGAAGATAAAAAAGACCGTTTTTATTTGAGTTCACAAAATGCATTAGATTCAAGCGATTAATAAATGTTTCAGAGTAATACACATTAATGACTAATACGATGATTGCACAAGAGGGTCAACTTTAATTTTTGTTCATTAAAAGGTTAAAGTCCATTTTATTATTACCAATTTGTTCATACAGGGTTTAGTTTAAATGTCATGCTTTTGAATTCGATATTAATTTCGCATCATTTGACCAAAAATGATTAGGTAAGAAATCTTAAATAACATAAAATACATAGAAAAGAATTGAGAAAATAAAAAAATGTTTGATTTTAAATTGAACCAAGGTTCGAACCATAAAGCTGGGGTTTAAGGGCTCTTAAGAATGGTTGGCGAACCAAATCGATATCTTGCTTTATGGTTCGTCCACCGATCCATATTTTAGAAGAAGTCGGTGAAGTAACTTATAAGTCTATTATTAAATCAGATAGACAGAGCGAAAAAATCAAGTATTTCGTACTTAAATCGACACATTATATACTTGACTTCTCACTGAGAATGAAATTGCTGAAGTTAAGAATCTCGATCTTAATTCAAGTACGATTGCTTAAGTCCGAAATTTTAAGTATTCAGTATTTTCAAACTTAAAAGTGAGTCCGAAGCATACTTGAACTAAGTACATTCATTCTTTATTTAAGTACAATTCACACTTGTTCTAGGTCCCTTAAATTTTGTAGCTTAGTACACAAGTATCTCAAAATACAAATATGATTATGGAATTGTGTAAGCATAGATTGATTGTGCAAAATGTTCTTAAAATAATACCACACGCTGCCTAATAAAATTGTCGAAATTATTAGCGTGGGTGTTAAAGACTTTCAGACAGTGTGAAAATTGGCGAAGACTGATTACAGAAAATTTTCCTCCTGTCGAATATAGTCTTAACTTCTCGATGCCCATTGAAATGCTCCTTATAGCAGACAAGCTAGAACCATTTGGGAATTCTAAGGAAAAAATCGCAAAAATGATTTAAGTTTAATAAATCTTGACATAAGATGTCACAAACTTGTTCAGTGGGCATTCGCTGTGATAATCTGTTTCGAGCCCGAGTTCCGAACTTATATCTAGAATTTTCATACTCATATCTAGTAAATCTGGAGTTCTACTTAATTCAAGATTGTTTACTCTTATATCAAGAATTTGAGTACTTGGTCTAAGAATTTGTTCACTCATATTCAGTAATTCGTACTTGTTTTAAGTATGGATTTTAAAAATGGGAAATACTTAATTCGAGGTCATTCGTACTTAATTTAGTACGGCATATTTCGCTCTGTGTATAACATGAGAAAATTGTTTGTGCTTTGTATACAATTATAAATATGCATACACCCTCAATTGCATATTTACGTAGGGTAGCTCGGACAGGCGCTTGAAGAACAATGACAATTGGTTCCCTAGCACTTATCGTATTACATATGTATATAAAATAATATATGTATATGACAAGCTTTAATCGCTTATCGTATTTGCGTAATCATTTCGTTATTAATGTAATGTGGGTTCAAACACACGTTGAAGAAAAGCTTATTCCGGTTGATTGATTGTCAAATACCTGTAACTAGAATAGTGTTAGATGAAACAAAGCACATCGAAACCCTTGACTTCTGTGTATGTATTTGAGGTTGTGCTTTTATACTCGTTTGTTACAGAATCTATGTTGACTTTTCAAGTCAAGATGAGATTGTCCTATATTAAATAAAGGCATTCATTATATCAGAATAGCCTTCATTAGAAAAAATATATTTTTATACCCTGTGGGGGTATATTAAGTTTGTTAAAAATATGTAACGGGCAGAAGCAAGCATGGCCGACCCCATAAAGTGTATATATTATTGATCAGCATCAATAGCCGAGTCGATATAGCCATGTCCATCTGTCCGTCGGTCTGTCGGTCCGTCCGTATGAACGAAAGGATCTCAGAGAAGGTAAGAGCTAGAAGCTTGAACTTGGTGTCCCAGCACTGTTAATTTTTGCAGGCAGATCAAGTTTATCTTTTTTTTTGGATGCCACGCCCACTTTGCCCACAAATTAAGTAAAAGTAAAAGTATAAAACAAGCAATTTTGTAGCTCAAAACCCTCATAACAAGAGCAATATAACAGCTAAAGACTTCACATTTAGCACACATGATAAATATTTTGTGGTCAATGTGTCCAGAAAATGTTATCACGATGCCACGCCCCCTTCACCCACAAATTAAGTAAAACCTCAAAAAGCAAGCAGTTTTGTATCTCAAAAACATCATAACAAAAGCAGTTTTGTAGCTAGAGACGTGAGATTTGGCACACATGATGAATATTTTGTGGTTAATGTGTTCAGAAAATTGTATCACGATGCCACGCCGCCTTCGCCCACAAAAATTAAAAAACGAATAACTAGAGAATTTAATCTGGAGTGAATTTGAGCGGTTTCCTGTAAACTCACAGGGTATATTACGGTCGGGGTCCCGACTGTTCGGCTTGTTTTTATTGTCTAAAAGGGTTTTGTAAAGAGAATACAACAATTGAGATAGTAAATGAAATAGTAAGAACTGTCAAAAATTGTTGGATATGGCATGGGCTAAATTTCAAATATCAGTTAATTAGAGTGAACAGTTTATTATATTTATAAATATATATTTATAATATTTATGTAATATGTAACAGTAACCAAAATATGTATTACGAGTAATAGACTAGTTTATCTACTTATAGTTTGTGGCGTTCCGCTATCATAGTATTTCCTTGCTGCCTATTTGCCAACAGCTCGTATACGTTATACGGACATTGTATAATGCATTTATTAAGTTATTAAATTGCACATACGCCGTACATATCTCAGGCTTCACATTACAGCTGGCGTCTAAGGATACATACATACAGAGTATGTGTGACAGTGTGGTTTTACCCTTTCAAAGTGTTACTGGTACTCGTAGTTTAGTGGCAGTACGAGTTGCAGTAAAGCGCGCGTATATACTAACGTGGCTTTAATTTATTTGCATGCAAACAGACAATGTTGTTGGTAGCTCAAGTAAACGATTTGCCGTTTGGATGGAGTAGTACTCTGGTAAGAAAGTTGATAGACCCTTCAGTACCGTGCAGGCCTTCCACAAGCATGAAGTCAGATGTGAACGTTAAGTTTCAGGCCTGAAATTGTAATTTCCATCAGGAGCTTTCGAAACATGAATTGAACACAGGCAAGACGTTGGGCCTCAGGCCCGATGCATTTGCTTACCGACCATGCCGGAATAGGAGGTGAATTTATGTTCTAATTCATGTCTAAATTCAGGTCAGAATTCATTTCGGCGTTCGCTTACCGATTCTGCCTGAATGAATTGCTTCAATTCTGATATTATTAAATTGTTTTATTATTTGATTTTACTTTAGTTATTTATTATTGAATCTTATTTTACTTAATAGGTATTATTTCAATTTGCTTTATCTGTCCGGAATTCTGAAGTAGTAATTAATGTAAATACACAAATTTACCTATTAAATTTTATTAAGAACCTTACCAATTAGCGCGCTGCTAAATTTAGTAAATCCATTACTACATCGTGGCCTAGGTAATTAATAGTGTTAATCTATTGGGCAACATTATTTAAATCATAATGAAATAAAATCTTAATAATGCTTACCTTAGATTTTACGATGCTTTCATTAATTATCACTTAACTACCACGAACTTAAAATAAAACTCATTTATAACACAAAATAATGCAACACTTGAATGCGCAGGTAGACTTCATACTTTATTGTGTCTGTTGTGTCTATTGTGTTTTTCGCAAGAGCATGTGCACAGTTATTAAAAAGAGAGTAACACGCTCTCAATACATGCCGCTTTCCGAAACTCTGTAATTTTGTATACATCAGCTTATTTCGACCACTTCGGCGTTCGCTTACCAATTCATGTCTGATTTCACTCATGCAGGAAATCAGATATGAGCTGAAAGCGATCGATCCAAACCGAACTGAAGGGAACATACATACACTTACTCCTACATACAAACATACATAAGTTTATACGAGTATCAAATGAAAGCTGCTCAGTTGGGCAGCTCCTTGGCGTATGCAACACTTTTGTGTTGTGCGTGAAGTAATGGCAACAAAAACAAGTATAACTTCGTAGTTGTAGTAGGTGTCTGAATGAGTATTTGCGTCGCACGGATGTCTTATCGGTCGGTTGCGATGACTGCACCAGTTTCAGAGTCAGTTTCAGTTTCTGTCTGCCGCCATGTGTGGGCGACCAGCAACTAAACGAATTTATGTCGTAATGAATGTCGGTTGCCGCATATCACAGTGCCTATCTGCGGTTTCTGCCCACATCACCACCACCTTGACTTTTAGCTGGAAGCAGCCTGCCTGCCTTTTACTGTCTGATTAAAGTCAGTCTTGTTTTTTTTTTTGGCAATTCGTACAATTCGAACAAATTTCAAAATAAGTATTTTTCTGCTTACGTGCATATGATAAAAAAAAATACTACGTATTCGCAGACAACTTATCAGACAACGAACAGAGTTTAAAAAGTTCATTTCCCCCTTTTGCGGCAGATAAACCCCAACGTGGTCCGTCTCTCCACAAGCTAAACAAGCTGAACAAAAGTGAAGCAATGGCACTACCCATGGGTGTTCTACAATTTGCTGTTTAAATTACGAGCTGTTCATTTTGTGAGTGCCGCGCTTAACTGCTTCCTCTTGTTTTAACTCATTGCTGTAACTGTCCTTGCCCTCCTCCTCCGCCCTTTTTTGCCACCTGCCTGCCACTTTTTGTGCGCTTTTTACGAGCTGTTGCCGGTGCCCGCTGTGCGCGAGTGCGTGTTAACAGGCAATTAAATCCGAATTACATTTTTGCTCCTTTTTGCATGCCATTTGCTTCATGTATCCCTGTGTATGTGTCTGTATGTGCACTTAAATGCGTGTGTGAGTTGGTTGCCTTTCAAAAGTCAAACGGCAGGTGTGCCGACTGCCGACTACCACACCATACCGCAGAGCACGATTTGTTCCCAAATGGCAGCGATAAGACGAGCAAAAGTTCAAGAAGCCAACTTGCCCAGGGCCTTACCGTTCTTACAGTCCTTACCGTCCCTGCGACCATTTGCACGTGCTAATTAAAGATAATTCTTAATTGCTGCCGACAAATGAAGATTTATGTCCAAAGTATTAACTAATCGAATCGAATCGAATTGAATTGAACCGAGTTTAACTACGATTTGGCTTTAATTGAATTGAACTGCCCAAAAAGGTCAAACAAGTTATAAGCTGAGTGCTCGTATCGCCACAATAAAGGGGTGGCCCTAACTATAACCATTTGCATCATAATGTCAAAGGCATGGCCCATGAACCGCAGAAAGTTAACTCAATTGAATTTGGGTTGCTCGAATCACAAAAGTGACTTGGAAAAGAAGTAAAAGTATTTCGTTTTATATGTGCCTAAAATGCACAGAATGAAAAACTTGGTAAACGATTATCATTGGAGAATGCGTTGACACATCAAATCAGCCCAGCAAACCTCAAACATTTTGGAAGTTCGACTCGGTTCGCGGACCGTTTTCTCATACATCTAGTTTTTGTTTCTAACCTTGGTTCAATTTCACACAACAAATTATACTAAAGATATTCCACAAATTGCTTTAGATTTGCTTTAGGTTTATTTTAGATATCACAGAGCGTTGTTAATTGCTGTATATTTGGCTCAGTATATTTGGTTAGATTAGATTTCGATAAAGCAAATCATAGGCTCCAAAGCACAAAACTCTAAAATAAATCAGACGGTTACTTATTCTATAACAAGGAAATTATAGTAACAAACTTAGATACTTGTACATAAACCTTGAGGCTTTAATTAATTCCCTAAAATGGGCAAATACTCAATAGTGCGTTGTAACGTCAATGTGCTTTTTTTCTTCCTTTGGACCGACACTGATTAATATTGGGTTTCAGGATACATTGGGACCCCGATCTATGTCCTTAGTGCTTAAATTTAAAGCTCCAGTTTTGAAATTTATCATTATATGCGATTCAAAAAATGTTATTTTCAATTTACGGGGGCGGAAGAGGGCGGGTCAAAATTTTAACCCAAACTGGTTCTGCTTAGCCCATAGACGAACCAACATACGAAATTTGGTGCATTATAGTCTCTGAGATCTAGGCTCTCATATAGATAGACGGACGGACGAACAGACGAACATTGCTATTCGGCTGTTGATAGTGAAGAAGAATATATACACTGTATGGGGTCTGCCAGACTTCCTTCGACCTGTTACGCAAATTTTTTTACAAATTTAATGCACCCTTTTTTAAAGTAAAGGGTCTAGAACAAAAAATATATTTTTTAAAGCCTAAGAAGAATAATAGTTTCCTTGGAGAATATAAACTTTTATTGAATATGCTTTATCACTTCATCTTATATTTTCATGCTACTTATCTACTTAGCTGCTTTTTTATCCGGAACTTTCATATTTCCATAATAATATTTATTTATTTGCGAAATAATTATATAATTATTACACCTTGAAATGCATAAAGCTTACAGAGCTCTCCATATTGGAAACACAACAAAATGTAAACAATCACCAGGCTTGACAGCGGAATTTTCATCCAAGAGGGCCATCACACCAGAAATTAAATCTAAATCAAATCTAGGCCAAAACTAAATCAATTTATGGAATACTTTTATTGTTTTCTAAGCTTTTTCAATATCCTCTGATTTGTTAGCCATTCAGTCGTGGAGCCAGCGACAGTAGGTGGCCCTGAGCAAGTCTTTGTTGTTGTTTTTGGCGCACCAAAGATTTAATATCCTTGCAGTACCCTGTATTCAATCCATCCGATCTTTCCATTGGCAACTATATAACATTGTTGTCAAATTCTAACCGGATTTTTCTCAGAATGTTAAAGACAAATCCAAACACACAATCACTTGGTTTGTTTACACATTTCAGGACAAAATCTTCAAGGGTATAAAAAGGAGACCGTTTCGGGCTCGAGGGTAAATAATTTCAAAGATTCCGTTCATGATCCGTTTTGACGCCTTGCACAAAATAACTATTTCCTTTTACGAGTAAATATTGAAATATAATCAGATGTAAGAAATACATAAATATGTTTACTTCTATTTTATATAAATCTACATATACATACAATGTATAAAATGCCATGGCTGAAAGTCACTGCAGCTTCATATCATTAGGAAACGCAAATGAAGCTATTTCACACACTACACACACACTCATCGAATGTAGAGAAAGGGAAGGAGGACGGCGTCAGAGTAAGGAATGTGGACACACCCAACTAAATCCTTTTGTATACAAACATACGCTCCGTGGCACGCCGGCATGGGGCTGAAAAAAGGGGGCGAGTTAACTGTTAGTCCCAATGTGGTGTGAATATTGTGGGGTTAACGGAAATCAAATGGAAAACTCATGCATCGCACCAAAAAACACTTTTCCGAACGCATTTCTATTGTCAGCGGTACTGTCGTGGCTTTCTGTGGGTAGAAAACTTTGCTGTGACACTGTGACCGTATGCGGATACGCGCCTTTTGTTTGTTCGCATTGTGTGCATAGTTTTTGTCGTTCTTCCACTGTAAGCACTGCGAGAGTTTTCTTTTATTTTGTTTTTTTTTATTTATAGTATAGTATGTGTGTATATATATTATTTTTGAGCAAGCGGCAGCAGCAACAGCAGAATCTGAATCTGAATCTGGATCTGAGGCAGCAACGCCGTTCACTTCATTTGCCTACACGGAAGAGTCAAGGAGTACTTCACATTGCCGGCGGCGGCTGCCATTGTTACGGCTTCTGCGGCTACGGCGGTTTCTACTGCTGCTGCTGCTGGTGGTGCTGATGTTGCTGATGTTGCCGCTGCTGCTGCTGTTGCTGTTACTGCTGTTGCTGCTGTTGCTGCTGCTGCTGCTGCTGGTGGCAGCAGTGGAAGGACCAACTTTTGTCGCTTGGTAATGATGGCATTTTAGCATTGTTGTTATTTCTGTTGTTGTTGTTGCTAAAGTTTTGCACACAAGTTTAAACAAAGCAGCCGCCAGCCACATAAACAGTCGACAGGCACTGCGTTGTTGGGTCAAACAACAGTAAGAGCAGCTGCAGGAGAAACTGTGACTGCGACTGCCACTGGCTGCCACTGGGTGCCACTGGGCGCCACTGGGCGCCACCTACTGATGTCATTGAGGCCGACCCAATGTTGGCACCCACAAAAATAGCGACGCCTGTCAAGCTCAGTTATGGCCAGGCACTGTTTGTGCAACAACACCAGCTTTTGCCCATTCGTTTGTCGAATAATTAATTTTTTACAGCGACATTAGCTCTATGCTATAAGAAGTGGAAGAAGAAGAAGCAGCCCTGGCCACCGACAGCTCTATTATACATATGAGTATACACATAGAAAAATAGCATGTGCTGAAATTAACGTCGAATTACTGTTAATTAAGTTTATTTAAAATTATAATTCATAAATTTGAAACAAATAGTAATATTATTTTTAAATGAGAAAATTATCGTGAATCAAGTAAAACTTTAGGTTGACTACCAATGGTTATGAAAATTACATATACATACGTTTTGAAACGTTGTTTCCCAGCGAATACTCACAAAGCAAGTTCGTAAAGCCTTACATCATAATTTCGGCAGTCAGTTTTTAAATTTTTTAAGACTAACTGAAAGCCCACAGGTCGCTTCCAGGTCATATCTGATTTCCTGCATAAGTGAAATCAGACATGAATGGTAAGCGAGGACCGAAGTGGTCGAATACAAAATGAGAGAGTTTCGGCGAGCAAGTGTTGAGAGCGTGTTACTCTCTTTTTTAGACCCTTTATTTTAAAAAAGTAAAACGGGTCTATTAAGTTTGTCAAAAAAAAATATGCGTAACAGGTCGAAGGAAGTCCGGCAGACCCCATAAAGTATATATATAATATATAATTGGCCATGTCCGTCTGTCCGTCTGTCTGTATGAGCGACTAGATCTCAGAGACTATAAGAACTTGAGTCACCAAATTTGGTATGGTGGTTCGTCTATGGGCTATTCAGATCAAGTTTATGTTAAAATATTGACACGACCCTTCCGCCTTCGTAAATCGAAAACAAAATTTTTGAAATCCCATTAAACGAAAATATTAAATTAAATTAAATTAATATATTAAAGAGTCCTGAATTTTGACACACAGGACGATCGTCCTAATGTATCCTGCAAATTTCATCGCGATCGGATTATAATATAGGAAGTTATTAAAAAAAAACTATAAATCACATATATTGGTCAATTTTAAAACTGGAGCATTGCATTTTGGCATACAGGACAAGCGTCGGGGTCCTAATGCATCTTGAAAATGGGATAATAAACTCGGAAATTATTTAAAACTCAATATTACTCAGTGTCGGGCCAAAGGAAGAAGAAGAGCATATTGACGTTACAACGCGCTATGGGGTACTTCGACTGTAGCCTTTATTACTGGTTGATAACTGTGTACATACTCTTGCGAGAGCAAGAAAAGTGCGATTTTTTAAAAATCAAATTGAACAGCAATTTTAAAGCTTAGTCCCTGAATTTTGGCACACAAAATAAATTGAGGAGACACGATGTGTCCTAAAATAGAAATCACTTGATTTTTTCGCTCTGTGTATACACTTAGTTACCCTTTTGCTTTGCTTTTGTTTCATCCGCTTCTATGAGTATAAGCTACTTCCGGAAGGGGGGATACAATAAAGTTGTGGCTGGAAATGGCTGGAAATGACCAATTCGGATACAATACTTGCTGACGTATATAAGAGTACTCATAAACGAGCTGTTGTTTCATCAGGCGCTCCATTTGTGCTGGCTGATGTTTCTCGCACTGATAAGTATTACTTAATTGAAACATAACATTAGCGCCAATTAACTTGTCAGCTTCATTAAATACCAAATTTGCGCGCCTCACATTATTTTGTCTTCTAATCAGCTTACGTTGTGTGTCCTCAATTTTTGTCGCTCATTCTCATACTCCTTCTCGTACTCGTATCAGAGCAAACAATTTGCCACACGGACATTAACTTTCCTTAACTTCACGGAGTTGCAGTTAGCTGTCCATTTGGCTTAAAGCTTGCGCAATGCAAAATGAAAGCGGCTAAGACGAGTTGCAAGGACGTTGGCTATCAACCCACGATTATAAATGCATGTTCTTCATTTGATAACTTAATTGGTTTATAGTATCGAAGTTTATGTCAATTTTGGCATTTACTAGTATATTCCATTGTGATTACTTTGTTCCCAATGACTTCTATTGGCGAAATGATTGTCGTGCTTATCGTTCTGTTTAGTACATTTGGTTTTATTAACTCTTTTGCATGACATGGACGTGTTAGCTCTAAGACAAGTCAAGTCAAGTTTACTGAAACGCTTAATTACTGTTCTCGTTCCAATTCCCATTGCCAGTCTCATTCTTAGTCTCGTTTGCGTTGATGTTCCCTTCCTCCTGAATCGGCGGCCAGAGACCGTGCCATGACGTCATTAAGCTTCAATTAAAATAGCTAAGGTTAGCATGAGGATTTTTAATTAAAATTCACTTTGTAAATTATGCGTTAAAGGATTTTCCTAGAGCGTGACATAGCTGTTGTTGTTGTTGCTTTCATTGATGTTTATTGCACGATGTTAACAGCAAATATTTGAAAGAATTTTAATTCAGGCTAGCCCTTTAAATTTAATCCAAGCCATCAATATATCGTGTAATTACATATGTATGTACGAGAATATAGGCCACAATAACGCATAAGACACACCCAACGTAGTGTTAAATTACGGCAATGCTAACCAGATTCTTAACGAGTATAATTATTATTGTAGATATTTGAAACTCAACGTATGTATAACCTGTGCATATTTGTAGAGCGAATGGTTAATTAAATAATAAGCTAACAATATTTCGGTTAGATAAGCGAACAAGGAGATTGACAGAGAGGCAAGCGGAACTGTCGAAACCCGACCGACGAACAGACAGACGGACGGACGGACGGACGGACAGACTTACGGACGGACAGACGGACATGGCTATATCGACTCGGCTGTTGATGCTGATCAATAATATTTTTATATACTTTATGGGTCTGCCAAAATTACACATTTTTTATAAAAAACTTTTTAGACCCTTTACTTTAAAAAAGTAAAAAGGGTATATTAAGTTTTACAAAATGTGCGTAACAGGTCGAAGGAAGTCCGGCCGACCCCATAAAGTATATATATTCTTGATCAGCATCACCAGCCGAGTCATGTCCGTCATGTCCGTATGTCCATCTGTCCTTATGAGCGCCTTGATCTCAGAGACTATAAGAGCTTGAGTCACCAAATTTGGTATGGCGGTTCGTCTATGGGCTAAGCAGATCAAGTTTATGTTAAAATATTGACACGCCCCTTCCGCCTTCGTAAATTGAAAAAAAAAATTTTGAAATCTCATAAAACGAAAATATTAAAAGTAGAGTCCTGAATTTCGACACACAGGACGAGCATCAGAGACCTAATGTATCCTGAAAATTTCATCGCGATCGGATTATAATCTAGAGAGTTATTAAAAAAAACTTTAAATACCATATAATGGTCAATTTTAAAACTGGAGCATTGAATTTTGGCACACAGGACAAGCGTCGGGGTCCTAATGCATCCTGAATTTCATCGCAATCGGATATTAAAATCGGAAATTATTCAAAACTCAATATTACTCAGTGTCGGGCCAAAGGAAGAAGAAGAACATATTGACGTCACAACGCACTATGGGGTACTATTAGGGTTACTCTTATTTCCTTTTTGAAGAATAAGTTAAGGGTCTCTCATAGTCGACTTCGACTGTAGCCTTTCCGACTGGTTTAAATTACAGGGTTCAACCAATAATACTATATTTTTTCACAAGACTTTGTGGGTCTGTGCCACACAAAGTTACCGCTTACATACGAGTATTTTTTACATTTTTGAAAAGTTTACAAATTAAAAAGATTTTTTGCATTTATTTTGAATTGATATGTAAATATCTGACCCTTCAGACTCAACTGATTTTGGTCAAAGAGCAGATATAACATTTTTTCTGACCACCAATGGGACAGTTATCTCGACAAAATACAAACATACTGGTGCTGGTCATGGTGCCCGCACTCGTATTCTGCAAGGCGTTTTCATGCCCGACATTGACATTCAACAAACATGTTAAACTCATTGACAGCGAATAAAAATGTCAGTAGGATGCCGGCAAATACTCGAAGCAAATAAATAAAGCGAATGTGAGCAAACATTTGAGTGTCCATTTTTTACGAGCCGCAAATAAAACTACACGCAAAAGGAAAACATGACACAAGCAAACAAAACTAAAGGCAATCCAAGCCAAACAACACAAGCACGAACCACACACTTGACAGGACGCCAAGGAATATAATGAAAAGACACATACAAGACTTGGGGGTAAGATTGAGGTTGAGGTTCAGACTGGGATTGTTACTGGGAATAGGGACGGGGTTAAGTGGGGCTCTATGGGCTGAAAATCGAACGGAAAAGGTATAACATCGAAAAGAGTAGAAGGCAGGCAATGCGTAGGGTAACTGGAGTAAAAATGCTCTGTGGAAGGTGGTAGGTATGTGTGCGCATATTGAATTGTATGAGCACATTATCTACATGTTTACAGCCCAATTTGATTCCCCTTCGATTACCCAGCTCTTCGACTGCCATTCAAACTCCAGCTCTAGTTTCAGCCCCGTCGATTTGACCGTGCCCTTTTTTTTTGTTGTTTTGTTTTGAAAGATTTGTTGCCTTTTTCTTTGGCGGGTTCACAGCTCGACGCCAATTGACATTGATGTTAGCGCAAAACGCAAACGCACCCACAGACATTGTCATTGCCCTCTTTCGATTTCCGTTCAAGTTTGAATCCATACGAGGAGAATAAGTGAAGTTATATCCTGTGAGCTCTGAGCTTAGCCTGTTATTGCCATGCCCAACAAACACGCATTCTAACCCACTACGAGACCGCTAGTAGCAAGTAGCAATGTCTGCATTGCGTTTTTATGTTATGTTTACTGGCTTTCTTACGACTTCCGAGGTAGCCCTAATAACTGATGATTGTGCGATTTTCCCCGCCCGCCTACAATCAACATGATGCGGGCTGCCGATCCCCTCTATTCCCTTTATTCCCACTCCCCCAATGTACCGGCAGCTGTCAGCGTTTCTGTTGGCATTGACCCCCTAGAGACCTTAACGTACACTCATAAATGTCTTTCAATCATAATGTTTCAATAAGTCAAAATCGATTACGAACTTCATATGAAATTTATTGCACTTTCGCAAATATGACATTGGCTGCCTGTGTATACAACATTGAGGGGTCAATGGGATTGTGAATATATGTATGTATATATATAAATATATATATAAGTACATATGTGTATGTTCTCATATGTATGTAAACAAATAATATATATGATTGTACTGGACGCCGGCCTGGCGAATGACGGCTCCTTGTGTGCTCGTGGCAAATTGCACACGCGTGTAAACCACACATTTTTTGATCGTTTATCAGAACGTGTGTTGTATGTTGGGCCCCTTAGCTCTTGGTCTGGTTAACGGAGAGTCGAAATCGACACACACATAAACTAAATAACCAGGAGCAATATGCCTAAATGATTAGTAATATGATTGGCAGTGCCTGGTCATCACTCTGTCAGCTCTCACCTATGTAAGGATTTTTTAAACGACTCGAAGTTATTTTATTTATTAATTTATTTACTCAGCAGTTGTCTGCAGTTAGTCACAAGCTACCTCATAGCTGAGAAATACTTGTGAGTACTTGAGTATGTACAAAATGCATAAGTGCTTGCAATCTGAATACAGCCATGCGTATGTGTCTGGTGTACATAGAGCGAAAAAATCGAGTAACAAACTTGATTTTTCACTGAAAATGAAATTAATAAATTCAAGTATTTTGATCTTAATTCAATTACGATTTATAAGCTCCGACAATTTAAAACTTTAAGTATTCTCAAACTTGAACCAGTCGGAAAGGCTAAAGCCGAAGTCGACTATGAGAGACCCTTTACTTATTTTATAAAAAGGAAATAATAGTAACAAACTTAGATACTTATATATAAGCCTTGAGGTTATAATGAATTCCCTAAAATGGGCAAATACCCTATAGTGCTTTGTAACGTCAACATGGTCTTCTTCTACCTTTGGCCTGACACTGAGTAATATTGTGTTTTAATTAACTTCCGAAATTATTATCCGATCACGATGCAATTTTCAGGATTACAGTTCAAAATAAATGAAAAAATCTTTTTAATATGTAAGCTTTTCAAAAATGTAAAAAATACTCGTATGTAAGCGGTAACTTTGTGTGACACAGACCCACAAAATCTTGTGAAAAAAATATAGTATTATTGGTTGAACCCTGTTATTTAAACCAGTCAGAAAGGCTACAGTCGAAGTCGACTATGAGAGACCCTTTACTTATTCTTCAAAAAGGAAATAAGAGTAACCCTAATAGTACCCTATAGCGCGTTGTAACGTCAATATGTTCTTCTTCTTCCTTTGGCCCGACACTGAGTAATATTGAGTTTTGAATAATTTCCGATTTTAATATCCGATTGCGATGAAATTCAGGATGCATTAGGACCCCAACGCTTGTCCTGTGTGCCAAAATTCAATGCTCCACTTTTAAAATTGACCATTATATGGTATTTAAAGTTATTTTTAATAACTTCCTAGATTATAATCCGATCGCGATGAAATTTTCAGGATACGTTAGGACCCTGATCTCGTCCTGTGTGTCAAAGTTCAGGACTCTACTTTTAATATTTTCGTTTTATGGGATTTCAATATTTTAACATAAATTTGATCTGCTTAGCCCATAGACGAACCACCATACCAAATTTGGTGACTCAAGCTCTTATAGTCTCTGAGATCTAGGCGCTCATACGGACAGACGGACAGACGTACGGACGGATAGACGGACAGACGGACATGGCTATGTCGACTCAGCTGTTGATGCTGATCTAGAATATATATACTTTAGGGGGTCTGCCAGACTTCCTTCGACAAACTTAATAGACCCTTTTTACTTTTTTAAAGTAAAGGGTCTTAAAATGTGGTTTGTTAGACGATAGAGTTTTTAAGCTTTTAATTAATATTCAAATAAACATTGAAATCATATCGGTATTTCGAAGCCGAAACGTACACAATACAGGTTACCGGAACGAGGCCGACATAAAAGATTTTGCGTAACCGGTAACCGAAAACCGAAAGGCGACCATAACCGAAACCGAAACCGATACGGAAACCCAATTGCGTTTCGGTTTAATTCGCTGTAAAACATACATACTATGCATATCTAGATCTACTTTAGCACGTAATATATACACAGTATTTTTGCAAGAGTATAATGTTAGTTTAAGCCACAGCAAATAGTTTGGTCAATGCTTTAGCATTTTTGCTGGACAGCATTCAATGACTACACGCTTCACTGGACAGAGCGCTAATCAACTCATGAAAAACCGTTTTGTCAGTCACAGTATATTCATATGCTTGCACACACAAATGTATATATGCATGGACGATATGCTTGTACATATATATTTTTGGTGCGGGCAAAATACTACTATAGAGTCAATGGTCACAACTGCTTAGTGAGATGTGCGTGATAATGCAATCAAGCGGAAGCTAGTCGGTGCTTTAATTGATAATGGTGTCAGCATATCGGGGGAGTTGTATTTCATGTTATTCTTATCATTGATCCACAGATTGGATTGATCGTAATTGAAAGCGAGACTGTGGTCTGAGTGAGGCAAGGTATGAACAAATGGCAATAAATATTTAGTTATTTATTTAATATTAACCAATCGAAAGGCTACAGTCGAAATCGACTCTGAGAGACCCTTTACTTATTTTGTAAAAGGCAAATAATAGTAACAAACTTAGATACTTATATATGTAAACCTTGATTCTTTAATTAATTCCCTAAAATGGGCAAAATACCCTATAGTGCGTTGTAACGCTCTTCTTCTTCCTTTGGCCCAGAACTGGGCAATATTGTGTTTTGAATAACTTTCGATTTCATTATTCGATCGCGATGAAATTGTCAGGATACATTAGAACTGCGATGTTTGTTCTGTGTGGCAAAATTCAAGGCTGCAGTTTTCAAATTGATCAAAATTTGGGATTAAAATTTTTAATAGCTTTAATATTTCTCGTTTTTATGGGACTTCAAAAATTTTGTTTCCGATTTACTGCGGCGGAAAGTTGAGTGGCAAAATTTTAACACAAAGTGGTTCTGCTTAGCCGATAAACGGACCAACATACCAAATTTAGTCCCTGTAGCTCTTAACGTCTCTGAGATCTATTTTGACCCCAAGAAAGTGGGGACAAGTGGGGACTTTAGCAATTACAATCTTTTACTTAAGATTCAAATATGAAAATTTGAATCCCTGATGTTTTGTATATAATTACGTACATATGTATAAGTATTACTTACTTAGGTAACTACGTCACAATACTCATAATAGCGCTCACACGTACAATGGTACAATGGTACAACTAAAAGGAGGTACCCATCTATTGTGTAGTTTGTAATTTTGCATTTTTTCCATAAACATTTGCTCGGGACACTGGCTTTGAGCCAAGTGCGCTTTACCACTTTTCATTTCGTTTCTTTCGGGTTACTTTGCTTGGGTTTGCGCAAACAAGCAACGCTTAATCAAAATCACACGCGACGCTGCTTCGCATTGCGCAAACAGCAACAATGGGCCATAAAGTGGAGCGCACAGCGACCAAGGCGGCTTAACGAAAGCAGCAAAGGCAGCAAAGGTAGCAAGAGGCACGAGGAATGAGGCACGAGGCACGAGGCACTCATTATTTTGAAATTTTCAGCGCGCATTTCAGCGACTTCCGTTTCCGGTGGCAATAGCAGAGCAAACGCCACCCATAAGAGAATTAAATGCAAAGAAATACTAGACTAAAGCTGCAAAGAGCCCACTGGCTGTTATAAATTATAATTTGGCGACAGCAGCTGGTGGCACCCCCAGGTGCCAGTTGCCAGTCGCCAGTTGCCAGTTCACAGTTGCCAGATACCAGATGCCAAATGCCAGTTCCCAGGTGCGTATCACCTGCTGTTTTTTCCTAATGAATGCGGCAATCCTTATGTGCAAGTACTTACTATGGCTAGCCAGGCCAACGTTGCTGTTCTTTTTACCGCGATTAAATAGCTAATCAGACAAAAAGCTGCGTGCTTTAACACCACTCGTAATCGAGGCTAATATTGCTGCTTAGCGAAGTGGCGGGAAAGTGAAAGGATTTTGTTTGCAGGTCTATCTTGAACTTGAACCTGGTTGAGCATTGCCATTACAGAAACTGTGGCAGCTGGTGTTGTTCCGACTGAAAAGACCTTCAGCCCTTTAGTGGCATAATAGCGACATTCCGCATAATCCCAACTGCCAACTGACCGAGAAGGCAATGAAAAGCTTTATAATTGCGACTTTTCACGGTTGTCAGCAACTCGTCTAGCTAAACACAAATACTGCAATCACAATTCTAATGACAGTCACAATGCTGACACTCTCAATCTTAGTCAGCAATTAATTTTATCATTTTATTATACAAGTACGAGTTTTGGTTACTTAAAGGTCTCAAAAAGATATTACTCGTAAATATTGTGTCCGTTTTCTTGGTTTTGCTACTAGATTTTGTGCATTCTTTTTGTTTACTAGTGGTAAAAATGAAATCAACCCACTAAGTGGTTTTAGATATAATTATAATTAATTTTTCTAGATTAATTCACTGTATTCAACAGTGTTAGTTATGCCAATGACTTATCAGGCGGCCTTCGTTTTATGTAGCCTCAAATCTATTAAGGTAAAATTAATTTTCTAGATGCCTTGGTCAAACACATTGAATTCTAATGATCGCAGACCTGTAATTATGAAGGTGTTGCATGAAATGGGAAGATTGGTTGAATGCGGACATTGTAAGGGCACTTAAGTAAATATTGTCAAATCAAAATCAAATAAAGACATTTAACGTCAATTATGTCATGGCATTACGCATAGTCCAGCCAATTTTTTACACTTTTTTAAAGTAAAGGGTCTATTAAGTTTGTCAAAAAAAATGTACGTTACAGGTCTAAGGAAGTCTGGCAGACCCCATAAATTAGATATATATTATTGATCAGCATCAACAGCCGAGTCGATATAGTCATGTCCATCTGTCCCCTTGTTAGTCTGTCCTGCTGTATGAACACCTAGATCTTGGAGACTATAAGAGCTGGAGTCACCAAATTTGTTTTAAAATTTTGCCACGCCCCTTCCGCCCACAAAGAATCGGAAAACCCCGAACAATACCAGGCATTAAAAAGATACAAATTCCAAATTCGGCATACATAAAGTTTAGTTTAATTGCAATGTGTACTGGAAATTTGAATAAAAACCGGAGATATGAAGCAAATAAATGTTCGAATATACAAAGGCTGGAGGCAGCAACTTTAGGCATTGAAACAAAATTATTAATTGCAGTTCTGTAAGGAAACTGATAATTTGCCAGATAATCGACTAAGGCTGCATTGGCGCAATGGTTAGGGTGTCGAATTCTTGCATTGTGGTTTTGGAGCTCGACACCTACTTAAAGGCACACTTTTTTTTAGGTTATTATTATTTTTAAAATATATTTGTTATTTACATACTTTATTTAGGTTTATACTTTTATTTCCTTTTTGAAGAAGAAGTAAAGGGTCTCTCATAGTCGACTTCGACTGTAGCCTTTCCGGCTAACTTTAAATTATATTTTGGATTTAAATTCAATTCATTGCTGTCTGAAAGACGAAGAAGACTTAGGTTATATTAAAAAATAACATGATTACACATCTGAAATTAATATTTAAATAGATTATATTTGTTTTACACAAGTTTGGCAAAATCACCAAATTGTGGTGGGATTTTGACAAGGAATCGTCAACACTGCTCGTTATTCAAATGAATCCAAATCAAAGTCGATAAATGCAACGATTACAATTACATTGAATTTCGACCTTGCTTGTAATTTGCATTCATATTCGTTCAGTTCGTTCAGTTTTCAGTAATTCTGATATTTCTGCATTTTTTTTTTTATTAATGAGAACATCTGTAATTTTGGTCACCAGCCTGTTTCATGAGTGTTGTTGATGTGTGTGTTTGGACCGCGGTTGCGTTAGTATAATTTAAATATGATGCCGGTAGTCACGGGCTTCTACTACTATGTATACACGTCCTAATGCATATGTAGGTATTTTGTGAAAGTGCACATCGAATTACGTAATTTGTGGTCTGTCGACCAATGCTTCAACCACAATGGGTAACAGTCAAGGGACACAAAGAAAGGGTGTATGTACGAGTATGACACTGCTTTGGCAGGTGGCGGATAAAAAACCAGATCAAAAAGAGCAAAAAAACAGTAAAAAAAAAGAATATAAAAATGTGTAGAAGGGCTTACAATGATGGCAAAATGAGCTGGGCGTAAACTGCCACAACAAAAACAACAACAACTGGCAGTGATGGGGTCACACTGGTGAATGTTGTTGCATTGTGTGTCTATGGCAATGCTGCTTAGCCTCACAAACAAACGCAATCATGAGCATGTGTCTGTGTCTGTGTCTGCCTGTATCTGCATCTGTATTTGTGTGTAGGTTGGACGCTTGCATGGCGACTGGCTTCCGTTTCCTGTTTCGTTGCGCTTTCAACTCAACTCGAATCCTGTTTGCCGTTTAATTAGAGACACGCACACAACAGAAGAGCAGCCTCCTTCCGTTACGTGCACTGTTGTATGTATGTATCAGTGTATATATATCTCGCTCCCGCTCTCTCTCTCTCTCTCTCTATCTGTAAGTGTGTGTGTGTGCTGTTGGTGTTGGTGTGTGTATAGATTGTGATTGTGAGCGTATAACGATGTGGTAGGTAATCAGAAACTGCTTTTAATTATTCAAGGTTCCATTCTGATGAATGAAGACAACAACAACAACGATAACAGCGGCAACGCCAAACTGCGCAATAAAAGCAACAACTGCCGCATCCCGTTAAAGAAACTGCCTGCCATCGTTTGTGCTTGGCATTAAAACAACAGCAACAACAACAGCAGCAACAACAGAAACAACAACATGACGTTGAACCAAAGGGGATTAAAATTCACAGCTAACAACAACGCAATGGGGCCGGCATGGATATCGGCCGGTCGGTCAGTGTACTCTTCCAATGTACATACAAACATACAAACTATATACATATGTACATATGTATGTACATACCTACGTACATGCATACATACATCATACAAACATACATACATACATAAACATTTGCATACATACATACAAACATATGTAAGTACATAAGGAAAGCTTACAGATACTACACTCAACTCTTGACTATTTCTGTTGTTGCTGCTGTTATTACCGTGCGTCAAATATGTCTGCATACACACATATTCATAGCATAAATATACATTTAAAAATTCAAGCATTGGTGGGTACAAAAGCAGCTCTGACCACAACATCGCAGCCACCGCCGCTGCCGCTGCCAAATATTCACTACTCCGCACAACAATCGACCAATAAGAAGCAATACAAATACAATTAATCCACCTGCAGAATGAACAGACAATGTACGCGAGGGGATTTCCCCCAAAAAAATTATATACTCTCATGGAGAACGATCGAAAGTTGGTAGGAAGTATTTAAAGCAACTGTGATTTTAATGTTGCGCTCAATAACAGAATGTGACCTTATCAAGTTGCCCATGCGATCAGATCTCAAATTCACTTAGGACACAATTATACTCAACATACTCGTAACTGCACTTGGTAAGCTAAAGCTTTATATAACCAAAAGACAAACAAGCAGTTGATACTAAAGTAAAGTCCTTATCAAAATTATAAGACTCTTCGTTTTTAGACCCTTTACTTTTTGAAAAAAAAGTAAAAAAGGGTCTATTAAGTTTGTCAAAAAAAAAATGTGCGTAACAGGTCAAAGGAAGTCCGGCAGACCCCATAAAGTATATATATTCTTGATCAGTATCACCAGCCGAGTCGATATAGCCATGTCCGTCTGTCCGTCTGTCCGTCCGTCTGTCCGTCTGTCCGTCTGTCTGTATGAGCGCCTAGATCTCAGAGACTATAAGAGCTAGAGTCACCAAATTTGGTATGGTGGTTCGTCTATGGGCTAAGCAGATCAAGTTTATCTTAAAATTTTGACACGCCCCCTTCCGCCTCCGTAAATCGAGAACGAAAATTTTGAAATCTCATAAAATGAAAAATATTAAAGCTAGAGTCCTGAATTTTGAAAAACAGGACGGGGATCAAGGGGACCTAACATATCCTGAAAATTTCATCACGATCGGATAATAATTTCGGAAGTTATTCAAAAAAAACTTAAAATCCCATATAATGGTCAATTTTAAAACTGGAGCCTTGAATTTTGGCACACAGGACAAGCATCGGGGTCTTAATGTATCTTGAAAATTTCATCGCGATCGGATAATAAACTCGGGAGTTATTCAAAACTCAATATTACTCAGTGTCAGACCAAAGGAAGAAGAAGAGCATGTTGACGTAACAACGCGCTATAGGGTACTATCTATTAGTGTCACTCTTATTTCCGTTTAGAAGAATAAGTAAAGGGTCTCTCATAGTCGACTTCGACTGTAGCCTTTCCGACTGGTTCATAAATATTTTTCACATCTAACGACATCTAACTAAAACAAGCCGAACAGTCGGGACCCCGACCGTAATATACCCTGTGGGTCTACAGGGGTCCGCTTGAATTCAATCCCGATCTAATTCTCTTGTAATTCGTTTAAATTGTGGGCGAAAGGGCGTGGCATTACGATGACATTTTCTAAACATATTGACCCCAAAATATTTATCATGTGTGCCAAATCTTAAGTCTTTAGCTACAAAACTGCTTTTGTTATGAGCTTATTCACGATTTGTGGGCAAAGGGGGAGTGGCATCCAGAAAAAAAAAGATAAACTTGATCTGCCTGCAAAAATTACCAATACTGAGATCCTTTCGCTCATACGGACGGACAGACGGACCGACAGACAGACGGACATGGCTATATCGACTTGGATATTGATGCTGATCAAGAATATATATACTTTATAGGGTCGGCCACGTATTCTTCTGCCTGTAACATACTTCTAACAAACTTAATATACCCTCACAGGGTATAAGAAACACATCAAAATACAAAATACAAATAACAAAATAGTAAAGTATTTCCACACATTTTATTTCAAATTATTAATTGTTGTTAATTATTTTTAAAAAATTAACAATAAGTGGGAATTTCAACCATATAAAAATTATAAGACACGCTTGGCTTAAGTACTTAGTAGCTAAGAATACCTATTTAAATTATTGAATTTCGATAGTTTAGTGATATATCAAAGATCATCGGTTCTTGCCAACATCCAAAATACTCATGGAATCTGCCAGCTCTAGCTGAGCCCATTCCCTTAAAATTGATGTTGTGAGCTCATTAACATTTTCGTGCCTTGTGTTTTCCTTATATTTACACACCGCATTACTAGTATACCATTTAATCGACCGAACACTCCTTTAAAACGTTTTTATCTGGCAACATGTATGTATTCGGGTTTTATCTTGCATGAAAACATAAGGATTTCCCCGACCAGTGCTTCAATTTTTTACATAATCTTGAGGATTTTTTAAGAAATCGGCAATTTCGGTCGATTTCTCTTGATATCTGGCTCACAGTCCATCCAGACTTCGAATAGGCAAGAATGGAGCCCTGCTAGCCTTCTTTATCCCGAAGCAATGTTGAGCGACTCATTTTATTTAACTATATCTATATTACTTTTATAAGCGATAAGGTATAAGCTCTTCTAGGTATAAGTGTTAGTATAGGTACTTAGTGTAGTAATAAATACATGTGAATACCACATTAATATACTTAACATCATATCTTTAACATAACATAACGGATGTCGATGAGCAATATTCTTGTTATTATTATGTCTTATCTAAATTTTGCATCTAAATTTTGTAGATTTAAAAAATGTATGTTACGTATTCGATTTTCAATAATTGTAATCATAATCATTCCTGTTTTCTTCATGCAAAGAAATATCAACCTGTGGAAAAAGAGATCGCATTTGCCAAGTAAACCGAATCAAAAGTGTGTCACTTTTGTCACACTCTTACCATTAATGCCAGGACTACATATCTTTCTGTCAGAAGGGTGAAATGTACACATTTGTTAGGGCAGTCGTTGAAACTGTTAAAATGTTGTGCATTAGTCCTGCGTTTGGGTCCTTATCCTCCATCCTCCACCCTTCGTTCATCCAGGTAATACAGCTAATAAAGTTAAGAACACGGCCCAGTTTTTAAAGTGAACATTTTGTAAGTTCAGTCCGGTGAACGGTCAACGGTTTTGTCAGCTTTTGTTGTTAATTCTATTTACTTAAAATGCCCAACTCTTCTTGGCGGCGTTTGGGCCCGCAAATATTTGTTTTATTAATGAATGCACGGGTAAATGTGTTTACCTTGAGCTGAGACCAGCCCACAGGCGTTGATGTGATGACGATGACGATGACGATGGCGACGGCACAAGTAATTAATTTTTCAGGAGGCTCGACATTGAAAGGCGATGCTGGGAAATCAATAAAATGTGCGTTGGTCTCGCTTAAAGCACTGCAATTGTTGAATTTAAATGGGAAAAGTCAAATCGCTGCATGTTTAGGCTGCAATTCTATGTAGTATGGATTCATTTTGGAGGTCACAAGACAGATGATGCTCCGGCTGACTGGTCAAGAAATAAAAGAGGATTAAAATGAAAAGAAACGACAGTAATACTACTATCGACATCAACAAAAGCAGCTGCGTATGAATAACTTTTTCAGAGCTCATTGACCGTAAATTACTGCCGCAAATTTTTGTACACATGAATTTCCACTTAAATCCAATGAAAATGTTGAAACAAATGGCAAGCGGAGGAGGGTTAAAGGAGTAGAAAGCACAGCAAACTGTTTTAAAATGTAAATTTCGTTTGCAAGCCGGCATTAAGGCCAATAAACAGCGTAAATGTGCGCCATTTTATACGAGTAAATGCGCAACGTTGCTCTGCAAAGCAACAACGCAACGCAACACAACACAGACTTCAGCACAAGATGATGCATGGAGTAGTACAAGAATGAGTATGAGGGGAGATGTAGTAGTAGATGGATGAGGGACAGAGTAGATGGTGTGAGAAGGCAAAAGTAAAAGCTGAAGCCAGAGTCAGAGTCACAGTCAGAGCTGGAGCTGAAGCTGAAGTCGGGGCAGAAGGCAACTGTATCCACTTATACTCATTTTATTCAAGGCATTAACTTAAATTGAATTAAAAACAAATTAATTAGATCCCTCATAAAAATGAACAAGATGCGAGTTAAATAAATATGAATTTTGCCCACAGCATGCAATATCGTATAATTTAAATGGCTTGTCAAGCGTTGAAGCAAGGAAAATGTAGTCGAGTCGAGGCGGAAAATGACTCCAAAATAAGAGAATATTAGCGCTTATGTTCCATTTTTAAGTCAGCTAAATGGCTTTCGTAATTCACAATATTTTATGCTAATTAGCCAAGAAATTTTATGGCTTTTGACACACCTGTGGTGTGGCTAATCTGCTCTACATTCGGAAGCCATTAATCAAATGGCCATGACATGGACACTTTCTATAATAACATATTTATTTTACACACTATTTACACAGCATTAAAATAGAAAACAGAACAATCTAGGCTAAAAATCAAAGTTACAGTAATCTATTAAACTACATAAAAGGTTATCTTTGCACGCCAACGATTTTAAGGCCTGTATTTAATTTTCAACTGATGGTTTCTATGATAAATAAGTATTATATAGTAGTTCAATTGTTACCACAAATATTGGCAGTATAAGTATTAGATACTATTGTCTATTGTAAATATTCTGCGAGACACGTTGAACTATTTAAAAAAACAAAAAATCTGTTCACACTAAAGTTCCCTAGGGTCACCGGGTCCATTTTCAAATCAATTTTGATTGCATCGAGAGAAGCTTGTGTGCGATAGTCTGGCAACACTGGACTGGGACTGTTGATGTGAAAATTGTTTTTTGCTTAAGTTTTATAATTATATTATAACCATAAGTTTGGGTATTCAGTGCTTGATAACTCCTAAAGAACAGTGCTGGAAAATGTTATCATATGCGCTCTCGCTCTGCAGCTCAATGTATAGCGCCACAGCAGCCGACAACGAAAATCATCAGATTATCATATGCGTTCTCGTTTGAGCAAATGGGATTTTCATATGCTCTCTCGCTCTGGCCAACAATTATGAAAAAATTGATTTAAAACTAATTCTTTAATATCTCATTTTTGGGTCGATCGGCTAATTGCTCAGCGTGAGTTATACTTCAACTATCTGCTGAGTTACACTGTATTATCTGAATATTTGTGTTATCGATTTGCGTGGGCGGTGTTTGAGATATCGAAAATTGAAAATAAACTTGACCTGCGTATTATTTTCAGGTACATACATTCCAAATTTGAAGTCTCTAGCTCTTATAGTTGCTGAGATCGACCCTTTAATACAGACGAACGGACAGACGGACAAGTGTCAAGTATCTCGGCTATTGATACTGGTTCAGATTATATGTTCTTCATATGGTCGGAGATGCCTCCATCTGCCTGTAATATACATTCACACAAATTCATTATACCATTTTTTCCCATTTTTAATGGGCACAGGGTATAAAAAGACGTGCTATGCCAAGTTTCATCAATTTAGGCTGCAGACAGAGTACAAGCTGAGACGAGGATGAAGTCGAAGACGAATCTGAACCTCAAGACAAATTGCTTGCGTGCGAAAGAGATAGTAGGTGTACATAGTGCAAGACGAATTAGTTGCGTTTTTGTTATGTTAGTCGCAATAGATTTGTCATCAGATGATGGGCTGATGTTAAACTAAAGTTTGTTTTTGAAATTAATATGTAATTAAAAAAGTTAAAAGAAAATGCATCCCATTATTTTAGGAAAAATTTTTTTGGCAAATTTAAACATTTGTACAATTGCGTCAAAATGAAACCAAATTTGTAGAGTACACCAGATTAAAAATAAGCACAGTTGGATCAATTTTAATAGAACTTCAATCATGCCTGCTGAAAGGATAATTGTGACACACATTGAGGTAATATATAGTATAAATATACAAGTCTAAAATATATTTAAATTTATTCTTTTAATTATATTTATTTCTCAATATAAACATACTTATAAGATATTTGTTTATTAAAACACAAATGACCAGTCGGAAAGGCTACAGTCGAAGTCGACTATTAGAGACCCTTTACTTATTCATCAAAATGGAAATAAGAGTAACACTAATAGTTCCCATAACGCGTTGTAACGTCAATATGCTCTTCTTCTTCCTTTGGTCCGACACTGAGTAATATTGAGTTTTGAATAACTTCCGAGTTTATTATCCGATCGCGAAGAAATTTTCAGGATACGTTAGGACCCTGACACCCGTCCTGTATGCCAAAATTCAGGGATTCGTTTTATGGGATTTCAAAAATTTTGTTCTCGATTTACGGAGGCGGAAGGGGGCGTGTCAATTTCTTAAGATAAATTTGATCTGCTTAGCCCATAGATGAACCACCATACCGAATTTGGTGGCTCTAGCTCTTATAGTCTCTGAGATCTAGGCGCTCATACAGACAGACGGACAGATGGACAGACGGACATGGCTATATCGACTGGGCTGGTGATACTGATCAAGAATATATATACTTTATGGGGTCTGCCGGACTTCCTTCGACCTGTTACGCACATTTTGACAAACTTAATAGACCCTTTTTAGAGGTAGGTAGAGTGTGTCTGTTTTATATATATAATTGTTTACATTTTCTGCGAATCAGAAAGTCTTGTAATTCGCCATTGCATTGTATTTATGCGAATTTTACGCAAACTCGTGACATTATTAAAATACCCTCAGCAAGATAAAACAACACCCATTCATTCATACTCATATGCATAGACATATGTAATTGGGCAAATGAATCTTCGTTCAACCTTCGTTCAAATATATATGTATGTTCACATAAATAAGTATTAACCAAATTATTGAAACATTATTTAAGAATCCGAAGTTCATGAGAATCACAGGGGCATTACAGACAGATGTACAACAATAAGTATAATCCAAAAGTAATTCCACTAATAGGATTCATAAAAAGGATAACACGCAATAAATAATGGCAAGAAAATTTTCATAATTGAAAATGCTCAGCACGTACGTATTCAATTACTTGTTGAACTTACCGCTCAGAGCACCATTCCCATTGCCATTCGCAATCGCAATCGCCAGGTCCCCCATTCTTATCTGAACTCATGCCCATCTCAATCCTCATCCTGGCCCATATCGACCACATCCATATATACACATACATACTTTCGCCTCTCTTGGCCATGGCCCTGGCGCGCTTCAGATTGTGATTGCGAACGAAAATCATATTTTCTGTTATTGTGGCAAAATGAGATTATTAAATGGGTTTTGGGTAAAACCCAATAAGACGGCGCACGCGGCAGGGCCGGATGAACAGACGGCAAAAAGTAAACATTGCCACTGAGACAACTGTCTGCCCCATCTCTGTCCCTGTCCCCACCTCTATCTCTGACTCTGCCTCTGACTCTGTGTGTGAAAACGTAATGGGTTGTGGTCGTGGTGTGGGAACGTACGTGATGTGTATACATTGGTCTGTTACATGCCAACCTACAGTCATAGGAACAATCAGACAGTCGGACAGCCAGACTGTCGACGGTCGACGGCTGACGGTTGACAGTTGACTGTCTCCCAACCATCGCTATATCAATGATGACTTTTCAAGGTTCATTTGCGAGCTCCTCGTACCACCCAGTCACCCAGCCATCCAGCCACTCAGCCTTTTCATATACTGAAAGCTACACTACGAATGGCATCAGTTGTCGAGGCTGTGTCTAAGGCCGCCTGTCTGCAGCAATTTGTAGACATTTTCTGACGTCCCGCTACATCTATATGTATGTAATACATATAAGTATTCGCATCCGCAGCTGTGGTGCTCGTATCTGTTGCTCTTTGTGATCTAATATCTATATCTATCGTATGGCGAGTCTAGAAAAAATTTTAAGCGCATATAGCACGTGTTGTTTGCCTTCTCAATTGTGTCATGATTATGTCTGATGGAGGATTGTCATGAATTGTGCCACACAGCATGGAGCCACAGGCAGTGCCACAGCCGAGTGGAACCACTTAGCAATGTCAGCGTCAGTGGCCAAGTCGAGGCTATCTCTGGCGGCACATCCAATAAATATTTAAGTCATAGTCATCGGATGTGAGGTTTGGCACCATTGACCTGCCTCTGCGCGACATACATATATATATCTGTGTGTGTGTATGTGTGTGCGTGTGTGTGTGTGTGTCTGTGTGTGTGTGTGTGTGCTAGCCATGTTGTGTCAACCGTCGCACAATTTGGCCTGTGGTCAGATCCAGAATAAGTAAATATAGATAAAAGTATTTATATGAAGCAATAATAGCATATAAATTAATATGTTAAGCAAACCAATAAAACATTTTTGAAATCCTTTTAATCTATCGATTTTCTTAATTTTTAGTTTGCTTAAAATATTATTAAAAGATGAAGAGACGTATCCTAAGGTCGTTACAGTACACATCAATTTAACTAAAAACATACTAAAGTGTCACAATTAATATGAATCAAGACGAAACGAATATCCGCTTTAGTTTCGGTTTCGGTTATTGTCGCCTTCTCATTTAGAGTTAATGGTTACTTAAAATATATTACAGGGTGGGGCAAAATTTATCAACCTATTGGAAAATGCTATTGAAAATTTTGTTTCCAATTTTACACGTTTCATACCAGTTAACGGCTTCAGAAATGGCAAGGCAAGATAACTTAAGTTTAAAAATTTCATATTTACTTAGACATTAAAAAGTTGTATCTTTAATATTCGCAAACGTCAATTAAATTATATTAAAATTAAATATGTTTCATATAATTATCTATTTTTTTCATCAACTTAAAATCAATGATTTATATAGTGCATTCAAAAATTTGGTCAAAATACAAAAAAAAAATATTTTTCATATTTAATTAAGAATTGTCAATCGGATTTAGCTTGTCAGATATTTTTTTTAAAATCAAAAATGATTGATTTTTATATAAAGAATATTTTAACTAAATATTGTAGCGAAATCTGGGCGCAGAACGAGGACGACTTTGTCACGTTTAGTCGATCGGTAAGAAAGCGTCATGTAACTCTGGGAAGGAATAAGTAACACACAACGAGGTATTGGCCAGATTGGCGACCTTCTATTTCTTCTCATACACAACACGCGGCTCAATAGAATCATGTTCTCCCATGGTTATAGCCAAAAAGAAGAAGAAGCTTACAATTAACGGAACAATTGGCAGCAAGTGATGAAAATTGCCCATGTATCGATAGAAATCGATCATCCATTGATCTGCAATAGTGAAAAAACTGACGTTGGCGCGAGGCGACATTCGCTACAATATCATTATACCATTGCAGATATATCATTTATAATTATTATAAGTTCGTCCCCTATATATATTATAGTTATACTTATTGTCTTGATCAGCATCAACAGCCGAGTCTATATAGCCGTGACGTCACACAATTGGATTCTAGGTACCGATGCTGCCAACAATTATCTCCTTCTGGCCGTGCTTGTAAATATCGTGTAAATGTTACCCACAGACCTGAACGAAAATTTACAGACGGAAAAGCGGAAGCGATTTAAAGTTATCTTCGAATTGTCCACCAAATCGTAGGGGGCGAGCTCCCCAGGATGTATATCCGACTCGAAGGACCAATGTTTCGTCTGGCGGTAGCTGCTTTAATTGCCGTCTTTTCGGCTTCGCTATACAAATGCCGACCGGATCAGACTTCTATATCATATAGCTGCATAGAAACAATCGGTCGAAAGTCATACTTTACTATGACAAACTGTCTTGTTTTTGTGTCGTATTTCAATAAATTTCACAAATTATGCGTTTCTATTATTAATTTAATGTAATTTACGTTGTTTTCTTTCTCTAGGTGAACTAATCCAGCATACACTAATTAGAAGGTTCTTATTGATGTTGATACGCGATGAGCAGACACAATAAAAAACCAAACCTTAATTTAAGAGTAATATGTGTGATTTCTCTACGAGTTATTCAAAGAAACTCATGTTGGGGACTTTGGTTGTTAATTGTGGGACCCATTGGGGCAGAAGCTTACTCTTCACATCGAAACCCAAAGAAACTTACAAATTACACTTCAATTGTTGGGCGACAAACAAACAGAAAACGAGTGCAAAGATAAATCTGACAGGATAGAGGAATAAACACAATTTCTAGCAGTGATGTCAGGCGGAGATGGAGACAGAGGCGAAGGTGGGGCAAAGCTTATGCAAATCATTTTGCAATGAGCAGTCGACGAACATGACTTTGAGTGTGCGGAATGCGAGATTCGAGATGCGAAATGGATGCAGGTAACGTTGATGTTGCCGTCGCCGTCGCCTTCGACGTCGCCGGAATTGCAGCGTAAGTTGTTGGCGCTGAAAATTAAAATTCAAACAACGACAACGTGGCGTATGGGCAACATTTGCATTTTCAAGCTTCACCTTTGCAGTGACTTTTGTCACACCTGTGGTATGTGGTGTGCGGTGTTTGGTGTGGTATGCTGCCTTCAGTTCTCGTGGTTGTGCAACGCACATTCATACATACATATGTATATACTCAAGGTAGCTACAACAACTACAAATACAAATCTAAATCTGAATCCAAATACAAATACAAACGGCTGATTACAAACGAAAATTGAAAATCTTAAGCACTGCCTTATTGAAATGACAACGTCAGGCTGTACGATGAGCAGGAGGCACCTCAATCAGGGGGCAAAACTTTATTTCCAACAGCTGTTCCGACTCTTCAGAGTACGAGTATTGAGTGTATTCAGAGTACTTTAGAGTATTCAGGGTACTCAGAGTGTGGTTGTACAGAGCCACGTGTGTTTTCATTTAAAATAAACTGGCAATGTTTTATTTTGTTTTTGTCGCTCTGCCGGCAGAATTCACTGTTGATTGTTGTTGTTCTTACTTGCCAGTTGGCAGTTGTCATTTGCTATTTGCCCTTTTGCGTTTGTCTAGCGCAGATAAAGTCTAAATTATCTAAACTCAAACTGATTCTGATGCCACGCATATTAATGAGATGGCGAGATCAAAAGGCAACAGCACGAGTGCACCAAAGGCAAAGAAAAGTAATAAAGTTGCGGTTAAATTAAATTGTGCAAATGTATCGATAAAGCTTTATGCACCCAGTCATCCACGAGTACGGCATGTTATTGGGGACTTAGACTTTAACTTTTGTTGGAATAGGGGACTGGTCGGCGCTGCTATTGATGCCATCATTGTGCCATCTGGCGGTTTACTAAAGTTGCCAAATGACAGAATGAAATGGCAACACAATTTATACTGCGGTAAAGAATCCTTAATGTGCATACATACAAAAATATTTTAAACGCTACATTATAACAGATATAAGTATATTCTTTTGGTTTCAAATTGTGCTCAACAATTGCCACTTTATTTCTAGACAAAAATACCAGGTAGCTTTCAGTGCACAGTGCACTTTATGTATGGTATTTAATTTAAAACGTACTGACCACATATCCATAAGTTACTTGAACTCCATCTGCATAAAATGATTCATACTAAAGAGCCTTCATATCTGTTCAATGAGTTAACAAACAACTTGACTTGCCTCAGATTTAAACTTATAATCTGGGAGATTAATTTCCTTATGAATGCAGCTATAGGTTCCCATCAGTTTGGTTTGGATCCATCGCTTCTAGGTCATATCTGATTTCCTGCATGAGTGAAATCAGACATGAGTGGTAAGCGAGGTCCGAAGTGGTCGTAGTAAGAACCAGTCGGAAAGACTACAGTGAAAGTCGACTAAATCGTAAATCGAAGACAACATTTTTGAAATCCAATAAAACCAAAAATGTTAAAGCTAGAATCCTGAATTTTGGTACACATGACGAAAATCAGGATTCCAATGTATCCTGAAAACTTCATCGCGATCGGATAATAATCTCGGAAGTTATTCAAAAAAAACTTTAAGTCCCATATAATGCTCAATTTTAAAATCAGGAATCATGATGACTGATCAGAATTACCTGTTGAATGAGCCCATTGTGACTCGTTTCATAATTTATAAGATGAAATTTACTTGTAGTGCGGGAAAGATATCTTTAATAAATATAAAGAGTGCTATTTAATTGCATTAACATTTTTACAAAATATCATAATATCTAGTTATAGTACTTGATAGAGTTGTTCATCGTAATTCAATTGAAGGATTTAGTTCAATTTTTGATGAACGAACTAATCTTTTATATAGTTCAGTAGTTTAGTGCATTATTCGAATGTCTTGGATTCGATTCACTGTACGAACTAAAATGGGATTTGAGTCACAAAATTAGTATAATGGGATTCGAATCACTGAAATGACCTACAATCAGAGATTTAGTTCGTTCCTTCACTTTAGTGATTAGTTCAATTGATCTTAATCCGAACGATTTAATACCACTCTAGTATTTGAATACATGCTTAGTATAATAATGGATATTGCTACCTATGACCTGTATTGATTTTGATTGTTAATTATTAAGCTTAAACTTACTTGCAGTGTGGGAAGGCTATAATAAATATATATATTAGCCAGTCGGAAAGGCTACACTCGAAGTCGACTATAAGAGACCCTTTACTTATTTTTCAAAATGGAAATAGGAGTAACACTAATAGTTCCCATAACGCGTTGTAACGTCAATATGCTCTTCTTCTTCCTTTGGTCCGACACTGAGTAATATTGAGTTTTGAATAACTTCCGAGTTTATTATACGATTGTAATGAAATTTTCAGGATACATTATGACCCCGATGCTTGTCCTGTGTGCCAAAACTCTAGCTTTAATATTTTTCGTTTTATGGCATTTCAAAATTTTTTTTCTCGATTTACGGAGGCGGAAGGGGGCGTGTCAAAATTGTAACATAAACTTGACCTGCTTAACCCATAGATGAACCACCATACCAAATTTGGTGACTCTAGCTCTTGTAGTCTCTGAGATCTAGGCGCTCATATAGACAGACGGACAGCCGGACAGACGGACATGGCTATATCGACTCGGCTGCTGATACTGATCAAGAATATATATACTTTATGGGGTCTGCCGGACTTCCTTCGACCTGCTACGCACATTTTGACAAACTTAATAGACCCATTTTTACTTTTTTTTAAGTAAAGGGCCTAAAAAGGAAAGCTGTAATAAATCAGTAAATGATTTATTTAATTTAGAATAGGATTTATAATGAATATTTGTGTTCATATTTAATTGTCGTCCGTTTGATAGACACACGCTTAACCACAGAGGCACAGACACTCTTTACTGAACATAACTGATTAAAATGTTGGTCACAAAACGTATTAACATGTCGACTACAGGAGTTTTCATCCAAAATACTATTTAGCACCGGTCGACAGGCGACAGTCGACATGAAACGAGGGACCATAGACCAGGGACGGACAGAAGAGGAGGACAAAGACAAATGCTGAAATAAGAAATAGCAAAAAGACTGTGACAAAATCAGGGAAAAGAAAACACCGCAGCAAAGGCAAACATTGAAACAAACAGACAAAACAAATAAGCTAAGCATAAAAGTTTATATTGCGGTCGATGATTCACTTCAACACAGTTACAACGGCCACGACCACGAGTCAACGTCGACGTCGACGTCAACGTTTTGCGGGAACAGTAACAGGCATTGTGGTTGCCTCCAACTCGACCTCTCAGTGACGTTGGGGTCACAAACAATGGTAAGGGCTCTAGCTCGGTGTTTGCTGCTCGGTGCTCGATGCTCGGTGCTCGGTGCTCGGTTATGGCACAGCTGCAGTAGCGCCATTCAAAAATTTTGACATTTTACGCTGCCGCATGAAAGGTCCATGTGGCTAGGCTGTGTCTGCTACGGTTCCTGATGTTGATGCGTGTTTACACAGGCCGCAACGCATCACCTTGGGTGGTAGTGTGGCTGTCAGTATCTGTGTGGGTGTGGGCGTCTGTATGGGTGGGGGGTGTTGTGATAGCAGTGGCTCCCGCCTGTAGATTTTCCGAAACCCATTTAGTTAATGGATATAATAAATTTTTCTACAAATTGAAACTCGTAATTTCCATTGTTCTCGCGCTGCTGTGTGTCGTGTGTCGTCGTCAAGGATGTCCTTTGCCTCCGTTTACTTATAAGTACGTACTCGTCCTTGTACACGATGAGGTGCGGTGTTTTGGGGTGCGCGCAGTCTGTGATGGCAACGGCTGCTGTTGCCAAATTTTACTTGGGTCGAGACCGCTGTCGGGACCTTGTTTGCTTGCTTAAGTCTAACCATAAAACTAGTTTTAATTACGTTAAGTATTTTGACTCAGTAGCCCACATAGCGCATAAGTGACAAAATTAGTACTCTAAGATGCATACGACGACTATTCGCAATTGGCCAATACTGCATATTCCCCCTACATTGACCCACAGGTGAATAGAACAGCTGTCGAAAATATATTTGGGTAGAAGAAGAGAGACCCTTTACTTATTCTATAAAAAGGAAATAATAGTAACAAACTTAGATACTTATATATAAACCTTGAGGTTTTAAATAATTCCCTAAAATGGGCAAATACCCTATAGTGTGTTGTAACGTCAATGTGCTCTTCTTCTTCCTTTGGCCCGACATTGAGCAATTTTGTGTTTTTAATAACTTCAGAGCTTATTATCCAATCGACATGGAATTTTCAGGACACATTGAGACCCTGATGCTCGTTCTCTATGCCAAAATTTAGTTATATGGGATTTCAAAACATTTGTTTTCGATTTACGGGAGCGGAAGGGGGCGAGTAAAAATTTTAACATAAACTTGATTTTCTTAGCCCGTAGACGGACCAGCAGCAAATTTTTCGTCTCTAGCTGTAATAGATTTTGAGATCTAGGTGATCATACAGCAGGCAGACATGACGGACATGACTCGACTGTTGATGCTGATCAAGAATATAAATACTTTGTGATGTCTGCCTGACTTCCTTAGACCTGATACGCACATTTTTGTTTTGACATGATAGACCCTTATACTTTTTTAAAGTAAAGAGTCTAATAATACATTTCGGTTTAGGGACCGGTTTCGGAATTATATTTGAAAAGGTTAGTTTCGGTCACGCTTCCGGATATATAAATATGAATATATAAATTCACGTAAAGATAAATAATTACGTTCTCCATACTTTCCATTATTATAATTGAAATTTCACCAATATTCAAATGCTTGGCCATGATTCAGAGAAACAAAGATGTTGAAATGAATACCAGTAAAAATATAATATATATGAACAGTGGTTACACATAGTACTAGTGTATACATATGTATGTAAGCAGCATAGATATACATATTTATAACTACTATGTATACGTCTGTATAAAGGGAGCGAAAAAAGAAGCATAAGAAGAAGAAGAAGAAGATGTAGGTAAGGTTGGAGATGCGAAACAAAATTTGTTTGTGCTCCTTTGCGTCCCAGGCAGTTCTTGGCTTAATGTCTGCTATCATAAATCTTATGCTGGTGATGTTTAATTTGGCAACTGTAACTCATGTCGACTTAGACCGACCTTAGTTTTGGATATGCCTGCGCCCTTGTCGGCCGTCCGCTCCGTCATTATGTAGTATGTATACACGTACATGCATATACTCGTATAAATATTTTTACTGTAGACCGACTGCAAGAACAACAAGAAGGAAGGACACGTTTCACTGTTAGACAAAAGATGGATTGTTATCGCTCAAGATAACAGCACACCGAGCTTGGTTTGGAATGTACCTGTACCATCTTACCTGGGCCTAAGCTGCGCCGTAATTTCATTAGTGTCTAAGCTGGGGTAATATGAGGGCAGCAAGCAGCTTGCCCACAGAATAGCTAAAACTTTGCCGTTAGCTCTAAGTACGTGCAAATTTTTCGTCGGAAAATTAAGAAAACGACAACTTGGTTGAGGCAGGAGGAGCTGCCATCAAAATCAGCCTTAGCCTAACGTCTTAGACACAAGAACAGGGACATACAGACAGACACAGACACAGACAGAGGGAGCTACCCAGGCCCAGTGTCAGATCAAAGCCCACTTAACATTTTTAGCTCCACTCATTCGTCTTGTCGAGGGTAAACCAAAGTTAAGGATAATTTTCTTGTTGGTAGCGTTGCAAGCGCCAATTTGGCTATTGTCCCTCTCACTTCACCTCACCAGGCACTCATTTAAGGCGGCAGGACTCACATCCTTCCACATCTTTCAGTCATGTGCCATGTGGCCGAGAATCGTTGAGATACTACACTTGGGATCACAATTTAAGTGTCCAAGGGAGCTGAATTTACAATTTAATCTTGAGAGGTAATTACGAATATATAAATATTTTAGTCTTGCGAATATTGTAAGTGTGGATATTGCTCATATCATCCATTAAATACGGATTCATAAATTCTCTGTACGCTGTCTAAAGGGTGTTAATGCGATAACAACACTGAACATAATCGTAATGTAGTTTTTTTTGTTTTTCTTTATATATGTATTAACATTTATGAGTCATTTAATAAATGATTATTTACATACTTATGTAGGTTGTCGGTATGTATATACTCCATTGTGTGAATTTTACATACCGGTTGCATTTCACAGTGGTCGAGCTTGTATGGAGAGAGCGGTCAAAAATACTTCTACTTGATATAGTTAGATATCGTTAGATATCGTAATTAATTGTTTGCCAAAATTCTATAAAAATCTCCAAGCCCCCAGCTCCTAAAAGTATAAAATGCCGTATGTATGTAAATTGTAGCAGGCCGATAGTCTGTTAACATTGCAATACTCTGTTAACCCTATCATCACTAGATTGTATACCCCACCATCACTAGATTGTGTATACTCCCGTCACTAATTATCCAGATAGATAAGCTATCTCGCTTTAACCCGTTAAAACAATGGAGAGGGACCTAGATTGATCTCGCTCTAAATGGAGTTGTGAAATACAGCGGCGTGATGCCAGAGGCAGTCCTTTGATACAGACAAAATAAAGCGAACGTCATAGAGAATAACTGCGTGTTTCATTCACATTAAATGATTACAATATGTATGTATATTATTCAAGCAAATCAAAAACAGATTTATGCTTAGGTGGCAATTTTCTCTGGCCCGTTATAAACGGGTCGGATGTTATCAATAAACGGTTTAATAAATCTTAATTTGTCGCCACACGAGAAGATTTCCGTGTGTATTGAAAACGAAATTTTTTATGTCTTTATATCTCGACACTTTCAATTGTAACAGGACTGTGAATTATAATGTTATGCACTGTAAATGGATGGTAATACCACGAATATAGTATATAGTGTTGTATAGTAGTAAGGTTCTTCTTTTGACTATATTAACGGCGAATGGCTCACATTGTTCAATACTAATATTATATCCTAAAGATATTGCTTGCAAGAATGTAGCACATCGTCCAATTAGATATTGATCTAAGCCAGTAATTTAAGCGGACAAGTCAGCGTTATTGAAAAACTCTCTTGCCGTATTTCCATAATTTCACTATCCACTTCCACCACATTTCGGCCACATTGAATGGATCTAATTTGCCAGACTTGTAAATCAAGTTTATATGAGATATTATTATATATATACAAGAATACATTTTAATAGATTGACATATTATGAGATAGTATTGACACATTTCTGGCTAAATTTCTGACTTGTTTTCTTTTTTTTTGGCTAATGGACCGACCACTGTGCATTTGTGTGAAATTTCTTTTATATCTATCTATATGGAAAATGCAGGCAAAAATGCAGTTAATCCTGAAAACCCGATAGTGAAAGTCGAGCGTACATGCAACATGAAACATGGAACTACTACTATGCAGCAGACAGAACAAAGAACATAATAAACATTATATTATTTACGTACTGCATATGGGATGCGATGCTTTACAAGCTGACATTGCTGGTGACATGCAATTGTTAAATGCACAAAATGAAATGATTTAATTATAACGGACAATAAAACAGGAGAATTCGAGTAATTCAGCAATGGCAACTGTTAGGCTTGTCGTTAATTTTAATGTGGCCATCGTACACTTCTGGGCGTTATAATAACCACCAAATATGCCGAGCAGACGGATTGATCAGCAGTCAACCAATTAGCGTTATAGTCAGTCAGTCAGTCAGTCAGTTAGTCAGTCAGTCAGTTAGTCAGTTCACAGATAGTCCTACACCAAAACCTATGTAGCATCAGTGAATTGCATACAATACAAAAATACAAACACAAATACAATACGGCAGCACATAACAATTGCAATTAAAATGAGGCCACAAAAATAACAAATGCATTGAGAAACAAAAACAATAACAACAGACAACATACAGCAGACAAAAGACAACAGACAGAATACAATAGCACATATCCACGTTTGCTATCAGCCAATAAAATGGATGTGCAAAAACGGAAATAATTCACGCCAACAAAAACAGCAAACGGCAATAACAAGCTGTAAACTGTTAAACAATTGATTAACAACAATTAGCCGCTTATTAAGTTATAATAACAACGCTGCCAACAATATGCCATAAAATAAATCTTTGCTGTGACAAAAAGCCAAAGCCAAAGCCTAGCAATGGTGTGGCTAACACCACAATCGTCGCCTCGTCGCGTTGTCGCGTCGTCGCCCTCCGGCAACTCTATCGGTTAGAATGCAATGCACATAAATTATCCACACGAACACGTACACACATACACACACCCACACACACACCCACACACACACCCACACACACACCCACACACACACACACACAAAGGGTGTGACCCAGCAAAAATATACGCATTTTTGATGAAGCATATTGGGGGCATGGGGCAGGTTTTGTGGCATTAACAATTTAAATTATCGCCGTCTGCTGTCTGCCGTAGCCAATTATTCACGCATTGTGCGTAGTCTTTTTTGCAGCTAATGACACTCTTATCCACCCAAAAATAGCCAAATACACGCACACATTCCAACTCGTTGCACTGCATCCCGTGCCACATGCTCCAAAACAGCGCTCCCTACTTCAGCCAATTTTAGAGCGGACACGCGCCGGAAGTTTACACTCAATCAGCACATCAAGAGCATCATCGGATATGGAAATATGTATATGTATATAAAGTGACATTCAAAAACGAGGGCAGTTCAATAGTCGACGTCATTTTGAATACTCCACACTGTGGCTTCACCTGCAACAGAAACAAAATTGAATTCCCTTAGATTGTTGGTCGAATAAAATGAGCAATATTGTCATTAATGTCCTAATGTTGTCAGCAGAATAAATTTCAGAAGCTGTGCAGGGTATTGTCTAGTCAAACATTGTCTGTACTAGAGTAGCTCTACTTTTAAGTACGAGTAAACAGTTTTTCTTTAAGTAGATGAGAGTTGTTTTCTCCAAAAAGTGTAGCATACTTATCAGCTTACTGACTATTTAAAACTGCAGAGTTCGACTTTAATTTCAATGTAAGAGCCTCGGCATGCAAATATTAAAACAACACAGGCTGATTTAGAAAGGTAGTGGAAAAGTGATGGACGACATCCCAACCACAAACTGGCCAACAAATGTGAAAAGTTTTTGCTGTAATTTCCGACACATTAGAAACAAGCTAGAGGTGTTGCCAATTGGAGCGATCAATAATGTAAACTCGCAACTCAAACTCGCAACTCAAACTCTAACTTAAACTCAAACATCTACTTGCATATCTTCATGTTGGGCTAGCTAAATGGGGTCCGAAACTGACTAACAGCTGACTAACAAACAAACACATTGACACTCATTCAAGTTGACCTTCTCAAAAGTAATTAAAAGTGACCCTCGGGTCTAATGCATGGTAATTATTCAACGCAGGCGAAATATGCAGATATATATTTTTGTATGCCACGATTTATCCTTTCCGAGTACAGTTGAATAGAAATATAGTTATAAATGCAAGGGAATGCTCTACTAGCACATACTCTGCAAACTAATGCTAAATTAAAATAGATTAAAACTTGTTAAAAGTGCTATCGTTAGTAAATTCAATTATAATAAGCGTTAAGTATTCTTATCTATATCTATATCTATATATATATCTTTATCTTTATCTTTATCTTTATATTTATCTTTATATTTATATGTATCTGAATATTAGTCTTTGTCTTTGTCTTTATCTTAGTTTTATCATTAATCATAAATCATATGATTTATCTGTATCATTATATTTATCTTTGTCTTTATCGTTATCATTATTTTTTTCTTTAAATTTATCTTTATCTTTATCGCCACATATTTTTCTATGTAGTCAAGAAATTGAACTTACTGCAAGGAGAAAGGGACCCCAGTCTCATCTACAAATTGCGCGTACCAATAGTTTTGCACACGTTCCAAAGATATATACACAAGCACACAAATATACATATACATATATGTATACATACACACATAAAGGAGTATGCTCAAAGCTGCAAACATTTTGGTTAACGACACTTTTAATCTGTCCAAAGGTATTTAAACTTGGCTAAGCCTCAACACTGACTGACATTTATGGTTTTAAAGCAAGTGTCAAAATGTTTGTTGACGACGATGAGCAGAACGCATACTTACATACATATATACATACCTACATTTCCCCCAACATATAAAACAACAACAATACCAAAACAAACAAGAGGAGTGGTAATTTATTTTGCCTTTTGCAAACGTCTGTGTCGGGTAACAACTTATGGGTGGCCAATGGCAAAATACAAAGGGCAAAAGAATCAAGGGACAGTCGACAGGAGACAGGAGAATGACCGACCTCGAAGTTAAGCATTTGTGCTGCATTGGTATATTGCCCCACAAACGACCAAAATTCAAACACAAACACACACACTCACTGCCATAAACACATCCACGCACAAAAAAGATACAGACGCAGACACAGATACAGATACAAAAACACAGATACAGAGACACGTACACGCGACCTTTGCGGACAGTTCGACATTAGGCGGTGATTTTGTTACAGTGTCGTCTGCTGCTGACAAGATTTGCCACCCAAAAATGCTAAGCGACAACAACAACAGGAACAACTAACCCCATTCCTCAATCTCATAAGCTAACAGTTCCAATTCAGCCGTGTCCATGTCCGTCCATTACATAAACTACATATGGGTGTGTGAATATATCTGAGCTCTGTGGGCTTCGTGAGTTTCTTTTTTGTAGCCAAGCAGCCATGAGATTTAATTGACCAAGGGATCATAAACTTTTGCGCAACGATGCTGAAAACATTTGACCCTGATTTCATGAGTCAGCATTGCCTTTCCAAGACTCATTTTCACAACTAATAAGCTAACAGGCATATAATGTGTTTATTAGATATGCTAAGCTTACGATAACGCAGATCTGTGACTTACTTAATTATTGAAGAAAGCATTCACCCCGACCACATAGTATTATTATGTCAACTTGTAATTCAATCAACTATCATTGAGAGGGAGAACTTTATATTTGCCGAAGATATTAATAGATAATAGACGGATACAACAAAATCGGCAGAGCCCGACAGTTAGAGACTATATAATTATTTTGTTTACAACTCGAATACACACGCAAACAAACACACTGCTGGAATTGTACGTTGTAGTTTTTAGAGAAGCTAAATAGTTTTTTAAATAACTTCCGGCTTTATAATTTGATTGGAATTAAATTTTTAAGACACATCGGACCCGAACGTTTATGTTAAAAACCTTGAAGGTTTAGTTTTAAAGCTGATCTTTCAATTATATTTTTGTAAATTCGTTTTGATTTTCAGGACGTGGCGTAATTTGTCTGGTTTTATTATTATTATACACATTATATTTCTTACAATAAAAAATCGTATTTTATATATCAAGTCGTCCATATGACAGATGTATGCTAAAGTAGTCAAATATTGGTAATTTATTGCCAAAAAGATCCATACTAAATATTATGCTCCAACTGTTTTGAATACAAATCGTCCAAAAAAGAACACAACAAAATGAGTTTTGTAGTTTGAACCTTTTTGGGTATAATTAATAGAGTATATACATAACTTCGACATTCGTCAACCGATTTTTATAAACGATGGCTTGTTATTCTCAATTTATTTAATTTTTTAAACTTTAAAAGCATCTACCATCAAAACGATCTAACTGATTTTAAAATCGTGTATGGAAAAGTTATAGAAGAGCTGATAACCTTTAAGAAGAAATAATAAGATCTCTGAAGAAAAGAGTCTGTAAACTAGTGTAACATTAAGAGAAAAGGCTGTGCCACTGGCAAGTTTTTCACTTTCAACTGAAAATATAAACACAATGCAAATCTCTAAATCTTGTTTCCCAATTGAGCTTTTAAAAAAAATTAACATAACTCACAGTAACTCGCTTTACCAGCTTTATAAAATGCTTTAAAATGTCTTTATTGAAATCGTTATCTACGACTTTTTACCTTCTTTTTGAAATGCTTTAAAATCTTGTTATTGAAATACGACTTTTTTCGAGTGTCTGCGAATAAATTGTAAAGCTGTGTGTGGGTTATTTGAACAGAATATTTTTGACTACAAACATATTATTATAACTGCATCAGGGAAGTAGAGCTCGAATTTGCAGAGCACAGTAGTCCCGAAAGGGAAGTAAACTATAAGTTGATTTGAGGTTAATTCAAAACGTGTAAAAAGGAAATGTACGTAGACGAGAGCGCGCGTGTCCTTGATGTATCACTTCCGGTGTCTGTTAACTTATGCCATAAATACGCACAACGACCAACAGCACACGCGCCAAGGCAATACCATCGCATATTGCCATCGCATTTGCCCCAACTGGGCCGTGTCGGTCTGGACCGGTCCGGGCCAACTGGCTAAAATGACGCGGCAGTGGCCGCACATTGAAACCATTTGATGGCAACACGTCTTTTTGGTATTTTCACACGCTTGAGCATCACATTGGATTCAACATCACGTTTTAGTGATGCCCCACACTTGCATAGCGGAACCGCCTAATATGCTTACGCTCCCAGGCGGAGGTATGGATGGTGGGATGTTGAAATGATGGGATGATGGGTGGGTTTGGAGCCGGAGCCGAAGCCGAAGCTGAAGCTGGAACTGGAACTGAGGCGAGTTGATAGACGAGCGCGGCGTTAAATTGAACCCTTTTTTGCTTGTCGCTTTAAAGCGCAGATTCATTCACCTACACTAACATAACATTTCGGATGCACATACAAACTTATATGCATGTATGCATAGTTATACACATAAATACTCAAATATACATACGTACATGTACGAGCGTACGCCTAAATGCAAATGTTTTTATCGTATATAAAGAAGACAAGCCGGAGAGTCGGGGCGGCCCCGCCAGTAGGGTGCCCTGAGCCTGTCTTCTTTGTTATATTTGGCACGCCAAAGATTTCATACCCTTACAGAACCCTAATGCACTTCTAAACCGATCTTTCTTATGGCAGCTTTATGCTATAGTTATCCGATATAATCCAAATTTAATCAGGATGTCCAATACATGACCAGATGCATTATCTGTAAGTTTGGTTGAAGTATGTCGACAAATAAAGTTTGTCATACAAAAGTATGATTTTCGACCGATAGTTCCTATGACAGCTTTATGATATAGTGATCCGATCCGGCCGGTTCCAACATACGTACTGTCTGCAGCAAAAAGACTGATAGACGGACATGGCTTTATCGACTCAGCTGATCAAGAATATATATACTTTATAGGGACATGTCTGCTCTCATGCTTTACACATTTCGTGACAAAATAATAATACCCTCTGCAAGGGTATAAATATTATTTTCCCCCTTTTTTGGGTTGACAATCCGGACACTTAGTTTATTTAGGAAATTATAATAAGCCACTCTGCGGCGCCTAATACAGTGACAGTGGTCGCAGCAAAGCAAAACTTTAATACTATGGGTATCAAAAGTTTGGTCAGGGTGAGATTTGCAACAAATTGTTTGCAGAATGTTATTTCACCATGTGCGTGCTTCGTGTTGTACGTTATAAACTACTGACTTTCTGCTAGCCATCGCACCACTTCATTGCCAAATATTTTGTTGAAACTAGAAATGTCCGTTGAATGTCGCAGTCTGTTATACTTTTGCTTTGGATATAAACAACAACGATTCGTGGCATACAAACTCCGGCTTAGTTGGGAGCTAAAACTTTAAAAGATAATTCTGCTTCCGTATGTACATACATACATACATAATACATATCTTATTGCTCCTTCTGCGAGTTCATAGTACTACATAATTTATAACTGTATCTATGTACTATTTCCCCACACCCTTGCCTCCCTACTCATGATTGACATGTTCTCGCTAAGAATACTAGACTAGTATTTATTGGGTATGTCGAAGATGAAATACTCTTGCAGAAAAATATATACAATGTGAGTGAAATTAACCAGAATGATACCTGAAATAATCTCGAAATCGTTAGCCGATATTAACCTTTTAAATCTAGTACACAAACCGGAGCCTAAACTAGAGTTGTGTCTATTGTTTTGAATAATGAACGAATGAACTACTTCAGTTCTTTATGAAGTACATCGTTCATTTTGTTCAGTTGATCTGTTCAAACTTCGTTCTTTTTTCTTTCTTAGAATTTCTTATCATTAGAATTACATTTAGAATACATGAAGGGCCGTAATAAGATGGAATTTCTTTATTACTTCTACATTAAAAGCATAAATATAGAAATGAAATCTTAACGCCAAGTGGCATTTGTCATGTATTGAAAATAATTAGTGTTCAATTCAGGACAATTAAATACATTGACCGACAAAAAGAGCTGAATAGAAAGACCAATTCATCGTTCATGATCAACTTAACAACTGAACTGCTGAACAACTTAACAGCTGAACAACTGAATAGCTGAAGAGCTGAACTACTGAACAACTAAACAACTGGACAACTGAATAGCTGAACAACTGAACAACTGAAAAACCAAAAAGCTGAACAACTGAACAGTTGAACAACCGCACAGCTGAACAACTGAAAAAATGACTGATTTAGCTCAAGACTTAAAATTTAACGATTGCATTTATTCGGCAAATTGAACTAAAAATGCCAACTCTAACCTAATAAAAGATTTCTACCGGAAAAGTTCCAATACATTTTTCCAAACATGTGTAGTTAATTTCTAATTTTGCATATTAAAAATGTTCTTTAAATATAAGTACGGTTGATCTGGATAAAATACGTACATATTAATACAGCAATGTTCCTTAGCATTTTGAAGTTTATATACATTATAGGGCCAGACACGAATCCTTCAACGCGTTTCACATTTCGTGACTAAATTATAACAACCTCTAAAGGCTAATAAAAAGGATAAATAGCACTTATTCAAGCAGTTATGGCTGTACCTATTTATTTACTTAACTTAGCGTCGCGACGCGTCTCACAGTGGCTCGATTTCATTCTACTTTGCAAATATCATATCTTTTGATCCAAATAAGATATCACTAAAATTTAAATGTAATTAATAGAAAATTCCCGTAGCTTTAAAATGAGTTTAATATTTTAAATATCGGACAAAAGACAATTTCTCAACAAGTGGTCAAAGTGGAATTTTGTGTTCAGGAAAGTTTATACGATGTATTTCCGTGAATCAACCCATTAATCTTTTCTTGTAATTTATATATATATATATATATACATATATTTAAATATATATATATATACTTTTAATTCAAAATATAAGAACATTAATCATTCGCTTTAGAATCGTCCCACCTATTAGTTAAAATTAAAAAACTGATTATTGATTGAATCATTTGATATTAATCCATCGCAAATATGAACCATTTTTTATAAAAAACCATATTAATATAAAAGCGGAAAAATTTTTTACGTTTGATGGGCTCTACCGCCGAAACCGTTTGCCCAAATTGAAAAAATAGACGGACTTTGGACAATTCTCTTACTGAAACTCTAACTCAAACTGCATTTAAGGATTTTCCAGGCCCAATTCCCTTTATGCCACGTGAGTCTCGTGAATGAGCCACTGTGCGTCGCAGGTTTCGGACTACGCCAATTGGTACAGTGAACAAATTGTATGATTCCCGCAGTGTAGCAAGAAAAGATATGACAACAGTTAATAAGATAAGCCGCGAGCCTCAGTGCAACTAATGCAATTTATTCGCATCAGTAAGAGAGCACAGAGCTGACAGGCACGGGGAAGTCGAGTGTAGCCGATAGCAATCTGAAACTCAATCAGCCGTGCAAAAAATTCTCCGAGCAAATGGATCTGTTCATACTTATAAAATTGCAGAGGTATTGGTGTTTTATACACGACAAAATGTAATTAGAACCGCTCCAGGTTGGCTTAATAACAATAATGTAGTTATGTTGGATTCAGGTATACATTTAGTGGTAGGAGTGTCTTGTGTTATGCAATTGCACTGCTGCAGTATTGAGCGCAAATTAAAATAAAAATGTAGATACATGTACAAAAATTAGTGCATATAATGACTATTAAATTGATGATTGATATTACATGAAAAGTAATTTTAGAGCGTCAGAAATCATAATCACTAATAGAGATACAGATGAGATATTAATAGATACATACGAATGTGTATTTTAATACAAAGTGATACCTCATTGTCTAATTATTTTCAAAATGTTTTGGAATGCATCGATCATACTACCTTGCTACAATGACAGCAACGTTAATGTTAAAGTATTGTGCTGCAATAATATTAAAGTTAAAGTTAAAATTGCACCGAAAAGGTACCTGAATCCATTTGAATGTCGGCATAACTTTTATAATAAATTTCACAAGCTCGCTCGGTGCCGAGTGTATAATATATTCATTGAGACCCGTATTTCGTCTGCCTTTTTGCCATTAAAGTCAGTAAGAGTTCAATAACACAAGATAATGAATTTTCAGAACCATAGCTTTAAGTAATATTGAATGTTTCCTTGTTTTTTGTTGCAAATTTTGCCAATGACCCAGACACAAAAAAAGAGGAAAGTAAACGTGCAGATTTAATAAAAGATACCGGTCGTAATAAAATTAGAAGTTAAGATACAAAGTTTAGAAAAATACATTTATATATTGATATACCAAAGCATTCAGCTATATCGTTAGAATTGTTTCTAAAATATTTATAATTGTGCCAGTTAATCGTTGATTAAATGTGTTCATTGTATGTATTTGTTGTAATGTATTGATCAGGAAGAAGGAATATATACATTTATATAATTGATTGAGCAAACATAACTCAGATTCCAATATATTAGCTAGAATAAATAAATAAAATTAGTGAGCTTCACCAGGCACAGAATTTTCAAGATGTAACGCTATTTTTGGTAGTGAATTAATTATTATTGTCATTATCATACTTAATTGCATCAAGTGCGGATATATGTGGGAATGGGTCTGGTAACGCCGCTCAGCCTTCCCACCACAGCAGGCTGCGGTGAGAAAGATTGTGTATCGAGGTGAAAAGAGCAGTTCTGATCGAGAGTCCGCGGTGAAAGGGCTACTAGTGAAAGACTCTAACGAAGTGGCGAAATAAAAATTACTTTATAATACTTATTAAATAAACATAAAATAGTACTTCATACTTAATCAATAACCCGAATTTGACATATATAACAATAGTTATTAATGTTTTAAGTTTATTAAGCTCCTAAAAGTATACTGTAATTGTTAAAATGTTAAAGTGTAAAATTTATAGACACAATTAAGACATAATTAAATTTAGTAACAGGTATTTCATAGTCAGGTCCTCGAGAAAACTTATTTATTTTTAGACCCTTTACTTTAACAAAGTATAAGAGTCTATTAAGTTTGTCAAAATAGGTGACTAACAGGTCTAAGGAAGTCTGCCAGACCTTATAACGTATATATTTTCTTCATCAGCATCTACATCCGAGTCGATATAGCCATGTCCGTCTGTCCGGCTGTCCGTCTGCCCGTCTGTCCATCTGTCCGGCTGTCTGTATGAGCGCCTAGATCTCCGAGACTATATAAGCTAGAGAGATAGCTCTAGCTAGGCTAAATATAACCAGTTTTTCCTCAAATTTTGCCAAGCGCCCTTCAACAAAGCTTTTGAAATTCCATAAAACGAGAAATATTAAAGCTAGAAACCTGAATTTTGCACACAGGAAGAGCATCAGTGTCCCAATGTATCCTGATCGCAATCAGATAATAAATTCAGAAGTTATTCAAAACACAATTTGACTCAGTTTCGGGCCAAAGGAAGAGAGAGAAGGAGAGCACATTGACGTACGCACTACAGGGTATTTGCCTATTTTAGGGTATTAATTAAAACGTCAAACGAATTAAACAAGATATTTGGATACAGTTTTTTGCATTGTTTACAACTCAATTCTATTCGTTTATTACTATTATTACCTTTTTGAAGAATAAGTTAAGGGTTCCTCATAGTCGACTTCGATTGTAGTCTTTCCGACTGATTTTCTGTGTATCCAAAATTTGCAGAACCTTGATCTGTCAAAAGCGATACAGATCAAGAATTATTTTTTAATGTGTTCACCTTTTACATCTCATAATACCTTGTTTTGTCCATTTTACAGGTGTGCAGTAAAAACTAAAGAAAACAAGCCGGATAGCCGGCTCCCCGACCGTAATATACCCTGAAATTCCCATTGTATAAATTCAAATCGATATTTAGGGAGCACCGTGAGGTGGAGTGTAAACTTAACAAAATTAAAAATATATATATTTATTGGATTTTCTAATATTTTTCTATATTTTCTTGCATTATTTTGAATTTTTTAAATTAATGTATTTTATAATTTTCTCAACTTTCCATTCTATTTTTTTTTAATTTTCTTTAATTATGTTTGCATTTTTGCACTTTTTAGGTTTTTTATAGTAGGCGTGGTCTGCCCATAGTCTACGTTCTAAATGTAGTGCTTCTAGTTCTTACCATCTCTGAGATCATTCATACGGACAGACAGACGGACATGGCTATACCGACTCGGCTATTGATGCTGATCAAGAATATATATACTTTATGGAGTCTGCCAGACTTCCTTAGACCTGTTATTAAGACGCGAAGTATACCACCCTTTTTACCTTATTCAGTCGACACAGGGTATAAACAGTGTAGCGCAAACTCCCAAGGGAGAAATAATTTCAATTTCTTTGAGATTTTTGTGAAACGATTTTCTTTTTCTCCCCATTTACAGGTTGTGTGTAAAAAGCTGTGAAAGCTTAAGCAGTGTTTATGCCTGTTAAATACGAATCAGACAAAGGTCGGCTGGGTATTATGCTTATTGTGCTTTGATAGCTTCAACTGGTCGTTAAATAAATTTCCGGCGGACGGGCAGACTTGTGTAGACTGTGGACAATTAGCCCTCGGCTGGCAAAACAGTCAAAACAGAACAGAAATCAAAAGTGTCATCACATGGAGCGCCAATTTCTGGTCTTGGTCTGCTTGGCAAGATAGAAGCAGTCTCTGCCTATTGAGGCAGCTTGTCGTATGAATAGTTAATGACTTGTACACAAGGATGCCATGCCCTTAGCTATTGGATGCCGCCCACATATTGTGCAACTGCTTTCAGCTTAAGTTCATGGCTGCTTTTGTTTATCGACTGCACCTGGACGTGGTTGGCAAGGTGTTGGACAAAGCCTTGCTATGCAGATATGCACTGACTCTCCTATCCAACTTGCTTAAGACCAAATGCATTCCCCAGGACTTCTCCAGTAAAAGCTGTTGGTTCCATCATAAGCATTAACAATGCCGGACAGCCGGGTCGGAGTTGTGTTGTAAAATTTTGCACTGCAGTTTATGCAAAGTTGCTGATAGCAATTTGCAAATTTAATGGCGTGAACAAATTCAATCAATGTATGCAAACAATGACACCGACTTCGACATTGGCAATGGCAACATTGGCCTAACACTTTGCCTATAATTTTGTCTCTCCCTCTTTCCCAGTGTCTGGACTAAAGGCTATCGTTCGACCAGCTGCTTCTGTTGTCTACGAGTATTGGCAATCAAAATCGGCTGCCTTTGCCTGTTTGTCAGTAAATGCATTTTAGTTAAAACTGCAAAAGGCAACAATAATCAATGTTTTGGCATCGTCTATTGTTGATAAGTAATATGTCTGATGTCTGCCGTGTGCCCTCTGCTGTCGACTGTGTGATGTCTGCTATCTGTTATCTGCTATCTTGAGGCAACCAGCTGCAAGCCGTCATTCATGCAACCAGACCAGTGTTGTGCCATAATTGTTTACACCTGCTCACTGATGATGTTCTTGGCACGCATCAATGGGGACAATTTAACAGGTGTACGAGTACTCGTATACATATATATAGTATAGTTATTGCTGACCGCGGTTGTTTTGTTATTTAATAGTATCTATTAAAACACGCACACATCAGTTCAGAATTTAAAAATGTGGCTTAAGCTTTTCATAAATATGCGTATACATATAAGAATACATATTCCCGTGTGTATCTCAGCATAATTACAGTGCGATAAGAGAATAGAGTTCTCTTTACTAATTCATCATAGATCTATTTTCACTGCAGTAGCACTATAAGCACTGTGAAAACACAGTAAACACTTTAAATATGGTAAAAAAAAATAATAATAAAGAAAAGTGGACACATTGTAAAGCTGGAAGGCACTTGTGAAATATGTATGCAATTTTGTGTGTGTGTTTGTCTCTATAAAAGTGCCCATACACAAATTTGTCTTTCTAAGCGGATATAATGACAACTCAACTTAAAAACTTGGCCAAGAAAGACCAAAAAAAACTAGTAAGAAAAGTGAAGGAAATCCTTTGTAAATTATTACGAAAAGCAAGCTGCAAATTAATGATAAGGAACACGGCTCATACGCAAAGGGAGCATTCACACACATAAGTCTTTTCCAACATAGAAACATAGACGCATGTCTGGTACACAAGAAGGACACTTTGCTGCGATACCGGAAGTGGAAGTTTTTAGCGTTTGAGACCCACGAAAAAATTAGTACGTACATAGTAGAACCATGAGACAACAATATGAATACGAGTAGACTTGTCTGTGCACACAAACGTACGTGATGTTAAGAGCACTTTTATTAACTCCACTGTGTGACAAAATCACTAGTTGTACGTTTTGAGCAATAACAACGATTTAGTCGACAGATACTTTTGTCCTAGATACTGAATAACTTACCAGTATATCACTCGATCGTGATTACAATTTTCAGTACAGATCGGGACTTTGAAATGGAACAGAACAATTTTTAGAGCCTTTACTTTAAAAAAGTATAAGGGTCTATTAAGTTTGTCAAAAAAAAATGTGCGTAACAGGTCTAAGGAAGTCTGGCAGACCCCATAAAGTATATATATTCTTGATCAGCATCAACAGACGAGTCGATATAGCCATGTCCGTCTGTCCGTCCGTCTGTCTGTCCGTCTTTCCTATTGTATGAACACCTAAATCTCAGTGTTTGGTGACAACACTCCAGAGGCACCCACAAAGGTCAAGTTTGTTTTAAATTTTGCCACGCCCCCTTCCGCCTCCAAAATCGGTAAAAATCCCGAATAATACGAGTAATTTCAAAGATATGAGTCCAAATCCAAATTCGGCATAGAAAAAGTTTACTTTCCTTCCGATGCTTCCTGAATTTCATCGCAATAGGACAATAAAAACCGGAGATTTAAAGCAAATAAATTTTTGAATATATAAAGGTTGGAGGAAGCAACTTGAGCCAAGGACACTGGTAATTTGCCAGATAATCGACTATGGCTGCATTGGCGGCGCAATGGTTTGAGTGTCGAACTCTCGCGGAGTGGTTCTGGAGTTTGACACCTACCAAAGGCACACTTATTTTTAAGTTATTATTATTTTTAAAATATATTTATTATTTACAAATTTATTTTAGTTTATACTATTATTTCCTTTTTGAATAATAAGTAAAGGGTGGTCCTTCCGACTGGTTTGATTTGTACTATATAAAATTATAAGCAAACTTAGTCAGTCTCCACATAAAAAAACTCGTACCATCCCTGAAAGAAATCTATTCTTACAAACAGAGAGACTGTTCAACCATACATATAAATGCTTTATGGGACCTGTCACACCTCTTTATGCATGTTATATTCATTTATACACATAGACAGAGGGTATCAATCAAAAATTTAAAATTACTTAGCAATACATTAAACTCCTACCTGTTACCGACATATTTTCAGAAACTTAATTGACCCTTAGTACTTTTTATTGCCAGGTATAACTAACATATCGCTGTTACTCGTAATATGATTTTATTTATTCGCTCAAGTTAATAAAAAAATAATGGAAAAATTAGCTATCGTGACTTTTTTGCATCAGTTTCTTGCATGCTTCAGATATGTATGTACATATGTATTTGTGGGGAAACCGGAAACTAACGTTTTGTTAGCTGCAAGTTTTTGTTACACCTATTGCAGTCACAGCTACTGACGTGGTACTAGTATGTTATTTATGACCAAGTTTTTTTCAGATTCCTGTCAAATAGCAGGAAAAACTATTTGGTAAATGTTTAAGATACTTTTGAAACATATTATTGAAATCATAAGCTCCACAGGTTTTTAATCAAAACAAAAAATAACAAAATGTTTCCCTCAAAATTTGTTGTCTTTTTATTGTTCTTAGCACATTATCTTCTGGCCGAGAATTGTAGCAACGTCAAGGAACTTGAGCCAATGGAAAATAGCTATGAGAGTCTGCGCGAGCGACGTTCAGTTAGAAACAGTGTTAACAGTGACAACGAGTTGGCCATGGCTAACGCACTACAAGTTCAAAGCGAGACAATTCAATATAAGAAGAAACTCCGTCAAATAATCAACAACTCGACGAGCTTGAACAACGTCAGTAATAATGATAATGATTTCCAATTTCTAGTTACCGGTGGTTACCGACCAGATAAAAATCTTCTAGTCAAATACGTTGTGTCGATACGCACAGTCAAGGAACGTAAATTCTTTGGCGATAATCATTTCTGCGGCGGAGCTATAATCTCCACGAAATCTATTCTAACGGCAGCACATTGTCTTTTTATTGGGTATGTGAGAAACCTTACGTCCTCTTAACAAGTATATAACTCAATGTGACTTTCTGATTGGCTGAGTGACTGATAATGGATTATAATCATCGCACAGACCTTGGGAGTAACTTTTTATACCCTGTGTCCATTGAAAATTGGCAAAGAAGGGTATAATGAATTTGTGTGAATGTATGGCATCTCTGTATGTATGGAGGCATCTCTGCCATATAAAGTATATATATTCTGAATCAGTATCAATAGCCGAGTCGATTGACACCTGTCCGTCTGTCCGTCCGTCCGTCCGTCCGTCTGTCCGTCCGTCTGTCCGTCCGTCTGTCCGTCCGTCTGTCCGTCCGTCTGTCCGTCCGTCTGTCCGTCCGTCTGTCCGTCCGTCTGTCCGTCCGTCTGTCCGTCTGTATGAACGCGTGGATCTCAGCAACTAAAAGAGCTAGACACTTCAAATTTGGAAAGTAGGATCCTAAATACCATACGCGGATCAAGTTTATTTTCAGTTTTCGATATCATGCCCCGTTTGTTTTAAAATCACCGTAACATAAGCAATGTTAAAGCTAAAGACTTGAGATTTGGCACACATTGTAAGTATCCTACTCTCAATGCGTGCTACAAATTTCAGTACGATCGGATAGTGAACTCAGAAGTTATGCAAGAAACAATTTCATGCAGCGCAGCAGATGCGTCGCAGCGCAGTCGCTGCGCCGCGGCGACGATATAACGAACGAAAAGACGCGTTTGTTCATATCTGATTGATTTAACTTTCGGCCGCTGTGGCGCTTAACATAAACAACCAACAGCCGCAGCTATCGCAAGCTACCTATTCTCGATGCAAGCAAAATCGACTTCAAGCGATATATTTAAATCCCATTACATTGAAAATACTTTTCTTTGAAGACCTCCACTAATCGGCTTGTTCAAATTAGTGCCCATTGAGGGTCTAGTAAGTGAGCACGAAAACGAGAATATTACACTTCAATCGAAAAAAAGAAGCAAACTGTAGATTGCAACTAGTTCTGTACAGTGTTGCCATTTTAGCTATTTTATTGCTTGATTAAGCTATTTTGAAATAGCGAAAGCTAGAACATTTGATAAAGGGCTATTAGCTAGAAATGTAGATATTTTCAAAAATGATTTGTCTAATTTTAACACATTATTCCTAATTCATTCTTCACCCTGAGTAAAATAGTTTCAATATCTTCTAAATTTATTATCAGATCGGGATACAATTTCAGGAGACATTGAGAATACGATACGTATCATGTGTGACGAACCAACATACCAAATTTGATGACTCTAGCTCTTATAGTCTCTAAGATCTAGGCTCTTATACCGATCGACTCGGCTGAAAATGCTGTTCAGGAATACATACAACTAATAGAATACTACAAACTTAATAGACCCTTATACTTGTTTAAAGTACAGGGTCTAATAAGAAATATATAAAGAAATAAATAATTAAATAAATAACTAGCTAAATAAATAAATGTCATATCCAATCCCATCTCTTACAGTGGGGCTAAATTGCGAGCCAACCGAGTGAAGATCGTTGCTGGCACTCCGCGTCGACTCGTACAGACCAAAAATACTCAGGAATTAATGGTGGATAGAGTAAAGCCGCATCCAAAGTACTCTCCCACGCATCTTACCAACGACGTTGGAATTATTAGGCTTAGAGATCCGATACGCATTAACCAAGACTTTGCCACAATTGTACCATTAAATGACCGGGATCCAACGGCTGGACTGCTGTGCACAGTCGTAGGATGGGGTACGGTTATTCAGGTAGGTTAATGAGTACATATTATACTACATAAGGACAGGCTCTCATTGGGTGGAATGTGATTTTTTGTAGTACGGGCCTGCTCCCGATGAGGTAGTCAACGGTGATGTGACTATCAATACGAACGCGTATTGCTCCAACATTCCCGGATTCAGGAAGGGCATGCTATGCGCATCCAATGCAAACGATTACGAGGTAGACAGCTGCCAAGGTGACTCAGGTGGACCTCTAATATGCGATAACAAGGTAGTGGGTATTGTCTCCTTTGGAAGTGGCTGTGGCGAACCGGACTCGGCTGGTGTCTACACCGATGTATATCATTATCGCGAATGGATAGCTCGCAATTCCGCATGCCGCCACACCTTTCATGTTTCATGCTGGCATAAACTACTGCTGATCACGCTGGCGACACTTACAAGTGTCCTGAATTTATATATACATAGATGAAAATGACTACATCAGATTGTTATTACCGTTAAACGTTGTTCATGTACCTTTATTTACGGAAAATTTATATTTTTCCTTTCGGCTTGCAGCAAATATCAAAAGCCAAACATGTTTCAGATATTAAATGTTTGGACCCATTGCATTAGTTGAAGCAGACTTTCAAATTGATTAGTTCTTTAAAAACTAAGCCGATTTTGTATAAATACTATATTTTTTGCATATCTTTTAAATTCAAAATGTATTGTATTATATTGGAAAATAATCAATTTGCGAAAATAAATTTGTTTCGAAAAATTTTACTTGTGAAGTCTAATCTACATTAGTAACAGCCTATTTCAATAATACCCGAATCTACAATAAAAGGTCCGGCAATAACTTTGCATTACTTTGAAAATCAGACTTGTGAAGTTTTATCTACAATAATAATAACCTAATCCCATAATAGTCGAATCTATATTAAAAGGACTGCCAATAACTTTGCATTACTTTATCAAGACTGATTTCCAGGCAGAATCTCAGTTTTGTCGTCAAACTATTTTGCGAAACTATTTTTTTTTAACTTGACTTTTAAATTTAAAAGTAATATAACAAAATGGTATTGTAAACTTTATTAAGAGAATATTATATTGACTATTATTTGATACCTTAACTGGTTTTATATTATTCTATACAACAAGTAAGAATACTTTAGTCGAAAGTGTTTGAGGAGATACCCTGATTAAGTCCCATAGGTAGTTGCACTGACGTACATACGTTACATACACAAAGACATTAAAACGCATACGTACACGATTATGCAAGCCGCAGACGATCGTCTGTCTGTCCGTCTATCTGTTCGTTTGTCTGTCCGTCTGTATAAGATATAAGATCTCAGAGACTATAAGAGCTAGAGACTAAAAATTTGTTATGTTAGTCCGTCTATGGACTAAGCAGAACCGAAAACAAAATTTTTGAAACCCTATTAAAGGAGAAATATTAAAGCTAGAGTATTGCATTTTTGGCATACAGGACATTCATTGGGCTCCCAATGTGTCCTGAAAATTTCATCACGATCGAATAATAATTCCAGAACTTATTCAAGAAACAATTATATAATGAGACATTTTTAAAGCTAGAGTCTCGAATTTTGGCAACCAGGACAAACAATGGGCTCCCAGAATATCCTGTTTAATACATACTATATAAAATCAACTATTCTGATATATTGCTAACCTATATTCTCGAAAGTAAGTACATTTAGATAAAAGCTGTGCAAGTTGTGCTCTTCTATAAGAGCGGCGAAATTCACTGCGGAAACATGTTGATTGAATATCTGAAATCCAATTAGTAACCACACACACATATACAATCACACATACACTCATGTATACTTGCAATCACAAATACAATTAGAAAAGGCAACAATAACAAAGACTGAAGGCTTTTGCTTCATTTTGTCGTAATACAAGTCACGCACACACTCGCACACAGTCATGTCATTTTCACCAAGGACTCTAGAGGGACATCCACACAACCAATCACAAATACACTCACACACACACACACACACTCACGCGCACACGCACACACACAAACAATCAGTTTGTCATTTCATATTCGCATTGTCTGCTGCTCAAGTGTTCCTAATGAATTTAATCGCGTATGTTTATTGCTCACTTTTACTGGCAACACTCATACTTACATAAACACACATGTACGATATATATGTATGTTTGTACACAGACTAGAGTGTGTTACATACATACATCAAATTCACACGCGCGCACTGCTCACGTACATATAAATCAACTGATATGTTTGTATCTATGCAAGTATGTACCAATGTTACTAGTATTTGTACATGCATACAACTACGAGGGCAGTTATTTTAGTTAAGCATCTGGCCTAGGTACATTTGTGTCATATTATGTCCCAATTGTCATTTCCAATCTAAAGTTTTAGCTGCAAACAAACAGTTTTTCACCGACACTTTTTTGTAAAAAAAACAAAAAAAAGATCGGTCTCGTGTGAACACTCAGAAATCAAAAGTGACGGACTTTCAACGATAGAAAGAAAGAAAACATCATATTTCGATCGGTTATTTGTGTCAGTCAAATGTCTACGAGATTAACGTACTTATATTCGTATGAAATTGTTTAAAGTGAGACCAAAATCTGTGAATAACGTAAATGCCAGATTTACCGCTCGTGAGATAAATTGTTTCATAATTTTGTCAAGAGTGCGGCGATGAGTTTGTCTCTCTATATGTTGAGCAAACATCATCCTTAAGCACCGAAAAGAAATTCGTATAATGGTCGCCCTTCTCTGCAGGACGATTTCAAAGATGATCGTCCGAAATCAGTTGTTGTGAGCGAACTGAGAAATTGAGGAATATTTGGGCATAATTTCGTCGAGCATCAATAAAATACTGCGTGAACAAATAGATATACATAAATAAAATAGATATACATAAACATTTTACATTACATTTTAAATCATATTAAAACGCACTCATGCACGAGCAAACACGCCGTCTTTGTTCGTTGTATCGTGACTGGCGCTGCGTTGAATTGTTTCTGGAATATCTTTCGAGTTTATTATCCAATCGTGATGAAATTTTTAGGATACATTGATAGGCTTCTACGATAATATGAAACGATATTGTTATGAAACTTGTCCGATTCAAATACAACGAGAGGGTAACATCATAAATGTAGTATAAACCTGATCTACGAGCAAATATGTATAAAGAGTGCTGATAAATCAACCGAAAAACCCAGACCGAAGCAAATGATTGCATGTTTTTAGACCCATTACTTTAATAAAGTAAAACGGGTCTATTAAGTTTGTAAGGAAGTTTGTCAAAGGAAGTCCGGTCAAAGAAAGCGCCTTGATCTGAGAGACGATAAGAGCTAGAATCACCAAATTTGGTATGGTGGTTCGTCTATGGGCTAAGCAGATCAAGTTTATGTTACAATTTTGACACGCCCCCTTCCGACTCCGTAAATCGTTAACAAAATTTGAAATCCCATAAAACGAAATATAATAAGGCTGAGTCCTCATTTTTGGCACAATCAATTCAATTAATAGAGGTGTTCCATGAATTTAATCTGATTCCATCGTATGCAAAAGTGTATTGATCTTCAAGGTGAATACTTTGAAGAACAACTCGTTGTTTCATTGCTAGGCCAAATTCACAAAGAGCAACCCTCGTTTACTTATGTTATATAGTTCATGCTTGCATACGTACTATGTAAGGGAAACATTCAGACAAGTTGTTTTGCAGCCAACGCCATTGTTATTGGAACTTCATACTGATGCCGAGACGAGTTCTTTATCATTTTGCCACGTTTCTTCATCTTCTATTGGTTCTTCTTCTTCTTCGTGCTCGCCAATTTCGCTCGTCAGTGTTCCTTTTGCATATTGATTTATCATTGCTACTGTTGCTGTTGTTGTTTTTGTGTCATTGCCTGGTGGTCTGTGCCAAAAAGCATGTTGTCTTGGCCTCGTTTTGTATCTTGGCTTGCCCTTTTTTGTGCCCCCAAAGCACTGTAAGTAAATTGTTTGCATATATTAGACACATGCCTCAAATTGCATTTCAAATGAAGTTCATTCGAAAATAATTGCAGTTTAACTTTATTGTCGTGGCTGTTTCCAAAATGGCTTGTTTGCCTTTGCTGTACGCCTTGTTGGCAATTGCCAAGTGGCAATGAAAATCAAATGGGCGAAGCAAAATCGAATGTTAAACGTGCGCTTTTCATATGCGATAGATAGGAGTATGACTCTATGAAAATACTTGTGTACTCAGTTGCCTCTTGTGCTTGCCAATTGAATTAATTGTCCGATTCAGAAATAATGAATAACAATTAAGTATGTGTTTTCCTGAATTCCTAATTTTAGAAACATAAAGTAACCAAGTTGTAGGTGAATACAAACGGCAGCTATTTGAGTATTCATAGGCCATATGAATACATTTCAATTTCTACAAGTAAATAAATAAATTTGTCTACACAGATATAAGCAGGAACCGTAAGGGGTAACATTTTTAGACCGTTTACTTTAAAAAAGTATAATTAGACCCTTTTCTTTAAATAGTTATAAGGGTCTATTAAATTTGTTAAAAAAAAAAGTAAGTCTGGTAGACCCCATAAAGTATAGATATTCTTGATCAGCATCAGCAGCCGCTTCGATATAGTCATGTCAGTCTGTCCTGCTGTATGAACACCTAAATCTCAGAGACTATAAGAGCTAGTGTAATGATATTTGTTGACAATACTCCTGAGGCCTCCACAAAGGCCAAGTTTGTTTTAGAATTTTTCCACGCGCCCTTCCGCCGCCAAAAATCGGAAAAAACATCAATAACACGAGTAATTTAAAAGATACAAGTTCCAAAGTTTAGTTTAATTGCGATAAGTACTGAATATTTCATCGCAATCGGACAATAAACACCACTGATTTGAATCAAATAAACGTTCGAATAAACAAAGGTTGAAGGCAGTTACTTGAGGCATTAAAACAAAATTATTATTTGCAGTTCTTTAAGGAAACTGGTAATTTGCCAGATAATCGACTATGGCTGCATTGGCGCAATGGTTAGGGTGCCGAACTCTTGCGGTGTGGTTCTGGAGTTCGACACTTATCAGAGGCATATTTTTTTTAGGTTATTATTCTTTTTAAAGTTGATTTATTATTTAAAAATTTATTTATGTTTCCACTATTATATCCTTTTTGAAGAATAAGAAAAGGGTCTCTCATAATCGACTTCGACTGTTGCCTTTCCGGCTGGTTATAATATACGTTTCAAAATAAATTCAAAATAAAAGTTGTTCTTATTTCCAGGAGATGTTCCTAGTCAAATACATCATTTTTTCAGGGTTCCTTTTTTTACAAGTTTAACAATGAGAATGAAAATTGGTACAGCACTAGTACTAACAATTAAATTCCAAATACCAATTAACCTCGTCGAGCTACAAACTACTTGACAAGAGCTAATCACCAGTTGAAGTGCACGTTGAGTGTGATTTACATATCATATACGAGTGTCATAGACATAAGTGGGATAAATTGACTCGTTGTAAGAGATCAAGATTGTCGGACATTAAAAACGTATTCCCGGTGTGTAAATTACATTCAACACACACACACAAGTTGTGTTTATGTATTCGTGTAAGTAAATGGAAAATGGTCAAAACGATGGTGGGGTTTTTAGCCCTTACCTTTCGTTGACAACCACTGCCGTGATGTGGGAGGACAGCACGCATCCTGACCAAATCGCCAGCTAAGCTTCAACTTCAACACATCGCGGTTCACATCAAACCCAGACCGAAATCGCTATCAATTTGCGTTTGTAAATACATTTTAATGGCATTTCAAAGTAAAACTGAGTTGACTCCTGGCTCCGACTCCGACTACGGCTCCGACTACGACTCGAATGTTTCCACCATCGAATCCGCAACGTGTCCCGTAATCAATTTGAAAATTTGGACGTGGTTGCTGCCTCTTTTGCTATTGCTATTGCGGATGGAAGTGAAGCTCAGTTCCACCACCTCCTCCAATGTATATGGGATATGGGGGTGAGTGACACCGGAAATTCAAACTACTTCCTGTTTGTTGCTGGTATTCGTTAGCCGCGTTTCATTTGAACTCGAGTTTGGTTTGACTTGATGGATGGCTTCAGCGTCGATTTGATTTGTTTTCATTGTAACGAGGCTTTTATTAGCCTCACTAACACCAACATCCCCGGCCCGACACTCCCTGCTTACTCCCCACTCTCTGCCCTCTGCCCACTGTACCAGCCCCCCCCCCTCCACTTTTACTAACCTTAGTTCCACCTTCAGCACAATCCACACTATTCCCAGCCCCATTACCGGCCTTGGCGCGGAATGTGCGGCAAGCACGCTTGTTATTGCCCTTATTGTTGCTGCTGCTGCGTCGTTGTGGCGTTGTTCGTTAAATGCAAACACAGAAAAGGGTTTTTTGGGAAAAAGAAAAAAAAGACAACAACCATCAGTAAGCTACCCACCGACCAGTTAGTGACCGACCCGCCAACAACTATAACGATTGCCTCTCGGCCCGCCCTCCACCACTTGCCACTTGCCACTTGCTACTCGCCACTTGCCACTTGCCAGAGGCATGGCGACCGAACGAAAAAGCCATGGGGCAGGCAACAGCACCGACGATAGCTCCCGCCAACGGCAGCAACAACCCGTTTTCGATTTTGTTTGCTCGGCGCTGGCAGCGCACAGTGCTCGTCATATGACTAGCAACAGATGGGCATCCTTTGTTTTGGGATCAAAAATGTATCGATGATGTCCTCCCTATATAGTGATGGACACGAATCGGGCTTTTTGCCGTTCTTTGCCAAATTGAATGTGTCGTGGGTTGCAAATTGGAATTTAGTGCGGGTTCGTGCTTGTTCAGTTGTGCACCTGGGGCCCGCGGAAAAAACGCACGGCGAAACACGAAACCATTTTGTTAATCGTAGTTCAATGTGTTCAATGCGTGTTAAGTTTATTTGATGACATTTAGCGAACGAACAAATCATTCACTTGGATCGTTCGAGTGCCATTATAGTTCCTTCGTTCGTGTCAATTCATAATTGGTTAGTTTAGGTTGCTGAGTCGTTTAATCGAACTTATTTTAAATGATTCGATACAGCTATAAAGCTCTGTGCAGACGAACACTTTTTGACCGACACTTTTTAACCGTCAGTGAATTTACAGCGATCTTACCAATCGCTTTTTCACTTAGACAGTCGGGGTACTTCGGTATACAGCTAGGGAAATACCTGTGGAAGGGTCAGCTACGAATTGCACTCTCTCCCTGACACGTTTTAACCGTCATTGAACTTACAGCGATTTTATGTAAAACCTCTAATCGCTTTTACAATTAGACAGTCGGGGTAATTCGGAATACATCTAGGAAAAAACCTGTGTTAGGGTCCGCTGCGAATTGCACTCTCTCCCTAAGTCTGTCCCTGCTCGGTTCAGCTAAGAACTCAGCCCTCTTTCATGCTGTGGGAAATTGTACCGTAAAACTGTACGACATTAGCGGCATACATTTTTGAACTGAAATCAAAGACACAAACATTTTCTTTTAGTATTTTATTTATTATTTATTGACAAACATTATCGTATAAATATTTAATTTAAAATTTAATTAGGTAAATAGGTTAAAATATATGATCACTGAAAAGGAAAATAAAATAAAAGTTAATGCAATAATATGTTATTTAAATACATTATATGTAATATACTTACTTTTCTTGTCCGCCAAATTTTCCTAAAAGACGATGCAAATAATGATAAATATGGTATTGGATATATTTAGTTTATTTACATGTCTTGAAGCTTTCAAAAATAAAAACATAAAACTTACTTCTTATTAAAATGATGTTCACATCACAGGTGTTTATCTAGCACTGTGCAAAATACTTGCGAAAAGAAATACACATACCGAAGTTCAAACCGAGAACGAAACAAAAAACAAAGCATCGGCATAAATTCAACATGAAGTCTTAGCTGAATCGAGCAGTTACAGTCTCAGGGGTAGATCACAATTCGTAGCTGACTTTGCTGCAGGGATTTTGTATGTATGCAGCGAACGTCTACCATACAAATGTCGTAGCTGACCACCTATTTCTGTGAGGCTGTGATCCCTACCACGTGCAATTTCCCCTACAAAAATTGTATCGAATATGTTCATCACAAGAACTCAAGATCTATTTGGACGTACATGTGTGAATGCCTTTATCACCTTTCCCCTCCATCTTCACCGGGTTTTCCATCTGTGTATCAGTATTTTAAAATTTGTGCCCGAACCCCATTTTTGTGACGCAGACTGTTTCAATTTTTTAATTGCAAGACATTGTGCGTGTGTGTGTGTTGGTGTGTGTTATTGTCAGTCTGTAGCAAAGCGATTTGCATACAAATTTGGCACGAAGTGTAAATATTTAAGCAGATACAAAGTGTGAGTATTAAATTTTTGATACTAATTAATTATGCATGTGTAAATTTTGCTATGAAAATTATTATAACGCCATATTTTGGCTTACCATTTGTATGGTACACATAGAAACACACACAAACACACGCAAGGATAAACACACACACGCACACTCACACACACAGACACGCAATTGTGCAACAGATTCGACAATTCAAATTAGGAGGCACACAAATAAATTCGAGGCAGTTAAACAAGCAGAAGTTACAACATGAAAATTGAATACTTAGGTTGTTTAAACGATATTTGGCACTACGATTAAATGAATGAACATTTACCAGATACCAGAGTGTGTAAATACAATATGCGTGCATATTTTCGCTAATTGCGTAATTGAAGTACATAAAATCACACACACAAAGATAGATAGAGATAGAAATAGAGAGAGATATTGCCTTATTTGTGGGTACCTTTCAGTTCGGTTTGAATCGATCGCTTCCAGCTCATATCTGATTTCCTGCATGAGTGAAATCAGACATGAATATTAGAATGGAAGTAGCATAAAAAATGAGAGAGTTTCGGAAAGAGGTATGTATTAAGAGCGTGTCGTTCTCTTATTAATAACTGTGAACATGCTCTTGTGAGAACAGAAACAAAGAACAGACACAATAAAGTGTGAAGTCTAACTGCGCATTCATGTGTTACATTATTTTGTGATATAAACGTGTTTTATTTTAATTTCGTGGTAGGCAAGTGACAAATTATGAAAGTAACGTAAATTCTAAGGTAAGCATTATTAAAATTTTATTTATTATTAATTATATATATTATTATTTATTTATTTATAATCATAATTGAAATAATACTTATTAAGTAAAATGAGAGTCAATATTAAATAACTAAAGTGAAATGTAATTATTATTTCCCGTGATGGAAATTACAATTTCAGGTCTGCCTGTTTAATACCTGCTCGGTACTGAAGGGCAATATTTATTAAAAGATAGATTTCTTAATAGATACAAAATGAATCCAACGATATAATACTATTCAGCTAAAAGTAATTAAAAAACCATTAGGGTACAAACAAAAAATCAGAAACGTATTGAAGTATTACTGGTATGCATACATATATTGAAGTAAATACGAGTGCAATACAAAAAATAATTTGAGTATCGAGAAAGAAAGAAAATCTATTAAAACTTTTTCACTTTTCGGATTCAATGGGCGCACAAAATGGGTCGCCAGCTCCAAGCATCTATTGATTCAATTCAAAAGCCAAAAATTCCAATAAATAATTTATATACGAACATACTTGGACATATATAGTCGAAAATACTCGTATCTATATATATGTATGTATATACGGGTATGTGGGTTTGTTTGTAGTAAATGTTGCCCATATACTATACCGCACTCTTAAAGCGTACTCGTATTAGCCAACTCGAAACTGGCCAAGTGGCAAGTGGCAAGTAAGACTGCGTTGATAGCAGAATAGGATAGCCAAAGTTAAGTGGTGGGAGTGAAGTGAAGATATCGAAAAGCTTCTTGAAAAAAAAAAGAAACTAAGGCCCGCCAGACAAAAGACGTTGGGCGATGGACGATAAGCCTTGGACGATGGTCCTGTAGGCAATGGGCAATGGGCGACTAGCCTGGCTAGCACTACAATCGCCAGCCGGCAAGTGCGAAACTGTCTACAAAAGTATAATCTATGGCCAATACCACTGCAGACTATTTGTATTAATTTGTTGTTGTCGTTTTCGTTGTTGTTGTCGCAAAATGCAGCTATTGAATATGAAAACTGCGCGGTGCCAAGGAATTTGTCTTTGCATTTTCTACAAAATGATTCCTCTACGACGCGACGCTTTAAACGTCCAGTGGACCAGGACTCTAAATGAAAGTGGCAAAACAAATAGAATAACAAGAAATTGGAAAGTAGAAAGTACCACAGGACCGATACGAGTATAATGTGTTCTTAGATAAATTGTTAAGGCGTATGGCCACAAGAAAGATACTCTTGCGAATTCCATGGCAAATTTCTTATTTTTAAAGAGAAAACAATTAATTTACATAATTTTGCTGATGGGATTTCTTATAGAGCAACAATTAAATTTGAAATAAATACTTTTTGTAGTTTATCTTGCATAATTGATTCTATGTTATTAATCGTCATTTAAACTTTTCCATAAATTAGTTTTAGTATTCTGTGTTATATTTACTTGGATATCGGCTCATTATCCTTGATTTTTATTTAATTACTTAATTAATTGATACCCGGCGCTACAATAATAAGGGATACTTAAAAATAAACGCGGTAGACAAAATTAAACAAAAATATACCAGTCCGAATGGCTACAGTCGAAGTCGACTGTGAGAGACCCTTTACTTGTTCTACAAAAAGGAAATAATTATATTAACCTAAATAAATTTGTAAATAATAAATAAATTTTAAAAAGAATAAAAGTCTCAATATAAGTGTGATTTTGGTGGGTGTCGAACTCCAGAACTACACCGCAAGAGTTTGGCACTCTAACCATTGCGCCAATGCAGCCACAGTCAATTATATGGAAAATTACCAGTTTCCTTACCTCAAGTTGCAGCCTCCACCCTTTGTATATTCGGAAATTTATTTTCTTTAAATCGCTGGTGTTTGTTGTCAGATTCAATAAAATTTCTAATCGCAATTAAACTAAACTTTATGTATGCTGAATTTGGAATTTGTATATTTCAAATTACTCTTGTTATTTCGGTTTTTTCCGATTTTTTGGGACGGAAAGGGCGTGGTAAAATTCTTAAACAAACTTGACTTTTGTGGCACCAAACTTGGTTACTCTAGCTCTTATAGTCTCTGACATGGACATGCCTATATCGACTCGGCTATTGATGCTGAACAAGAATATATACACTTTATGGGGTCTGCCAGACTTCCACATTTTTTTTTGCCAACTGAAAAGTATAGTGTCTAAGTAGAACATAGATACTTAAACGTATTTAAAAATGTTCTTAATTCCTATTGATTATTTCTATTTCTGTATGTATTTATTTGGTTATTTATCCTTGACACTCTCTTAACTAATTAGTTGCTATACTACGATATGACAGTTTTAATTAAAATAAAGTGCACATACCGTATTGTGTCGTACATCAAAATTCTATATTTGGTTTGTCGTTAAATATTCTTTTTATTAGTATTCTGGACGCTATTCCCTTGCATTTCTGCTTAATATCCTTAATCCTTGGCACTTTCTAAACTAAATAGTTGCTGTGAAATTCACCCCCTCTTAGCCTGGCTCTTGGTAAAGGCTTTACCAGTAGACCATTAAGTGCTGGTTTTAATTCAGATGCCGCGCATTTCAAGCGAAGCATATCGGATGCAAAACTTGCAAAACGTTTCATCCAATTAGAAAAGTGTTGTTTTATTGTTAATTGCTTCAGCGGGCAGTGCTTAAAAAGATGGTGATGGAGATGAAGATGGAACTGGATAAGGAGAGGGAAATGCAAACTCGGCCGACTTGACGACATCAACACAATCACAATCACATTCACATAAACGCTTTTTCACTGTTGCCGACGGCGCAACTTTTCCCCACGAATATCCAATGAGCCGTAATTAACTTTATCCAAAAATCTTGGCCGCAACAGCAGTCGAGTCGAGTGGCAGCGACTGGTCGATGGCTGAGATGCTTGAGAGCTGGATGTGTAACTGAAACTGTATCTGAATCTGGGATCTGGATAGTGGACTGGACTACTTCCTGCCATTTTCCATGTTGGCGTTTTTATTAAGTTAAGCAGCTGGAATTGTGTAAAGATGCTTTAATTTATTATCGGCGGACGTGGATGTGGGCGTGGATGTGGGCGTGGGCGTGGTCATTTGGTGCGTGTCATTGTTCGAGACTCGATGTGCCAAAGCAAACACTTAAGGCTCATTTCATTCCTTTACTTTCCTTTCCTCTCCTCTTACTTTCACTTTGGTCTTTGCTTGTTTTAACTCAAGACATTTCCTCTACTTGTTTTTGTTGGACTGGTCGTTATCGTTGGAAAGCCAAGCAAGCCAACAGACTGTTATGATTGTTGTAGTTGTTGTTGTTGCTGTTGTGTTTCCTGATTATTTTTGTAATTGTTGTTTAAGTTGTTGTGGTTACATCAGTCGCATTTGCCTTTATATACCGTCTAAGCTGCTGTTTTCGGGCGTGATTTAATTGAAATCAATTAACGGTAATGAGTGGTCATTAAGTTGGCTTAGTGCTTAGCTGCTTAGCTGTTGCCAGTTTACTCGAGCCGTGGCAGAACTTCATTTCAACTGCAGAACTGCGGTGGTAATTACCCCACAAGAAGTATCTACGAATACGTATACACAGCGTGAAAGAATCAAGTATTTCGTACAAAGAACGCCGCATTTCAAACTTGATTTCTTACTAAAAAGGTTATTACTGAAGACGAGTATCTCGATCGGAATTCATGTACGAATACTTAAGTCAGAGGTTAGATAAGGTATTTTTAATTTAAGGACAATTCAAACTTGTTTTGAGTGCTTAAAATGCTGTAACTGAGTGTGAAAATATCTGAAATAATATGAATGTTTCTTATAGTAGACGATAAGCTAACCCCATTTAGGAATTATGAACAAGCAAACGCAAAAGAGATTTAAGATTTTAATATCTTTATTTAACATTTGACGGAATTGTTATGTGAATTATATACTTTTTCGCTCTGTGTATGCATGTATGTATGGTTTATTATATAATTCAGTAAATACAGTATTTTAATATAGAAACATAATAATCCTTATTCGTCGTTTGAGCTGATGTTATCGCATCCTTCTCGCTTCGGCTTCTCGGTGTCTGATCTTCTTAGGTCGCTCGGATATGGTGATGCGAATTCGCCGTCGAGTGAATTCGCCGGCGAGTGAATTCGCCTACGTTGCCTTTACTCGTTGATGTTCTCTGTGCTCGTTGTTGTTGTTGCCTTTGCTCACTGCTGTTCTATAAGGATTGATGCACACAGGGATTGATGTACTACACAGGAATATACCACCCCACTTGAATTTTTATTATTATTAAACAGATGCCAAAGTAGTAGATTGGAGAAGTGCATAAACACATGCATACGGACATAGTATATTTACATATTTAACGTTCTCATGAATGCAAGCATATTTAAATATAAAATTATATGCAAATTGAAGGCAAAGTTAATAAATATATTTCAATTAGCGGCAGCAGCAGAGCAGAGAAGTGAAGCAAAAAGACCAATAAGCAACAGAACGAAGTTGGCCAGTAACAACAGTCGCTAACAATAACAAATTAACTGGGCCCAATGCGAAGAGCCCTGCACTTAGAATCCAGCATCCAGCATCGAAACAGCCCCTGGGTAAGGCCACATATTAAATGGAGGCATAACATTTTTACTTTTTGAGCAAACAAACTCAACCAAAAGTATTTCTCCAGCAAAAAAGTTTGCTATATAAATTGGTAGATGGACAGTGGACAGGGTCGCTTGCACTTAAAATCTGAGCTCTAAAGGACCAGGCACGAAACACAACCATTGAAAGAGTAACTCTTATACCCTGTAACTAAGTACTTGGCTAAATGCACTTCCTTTTGTATGTACGCATAAATATTGTACTAGTACTTCTAGTCCATTTAAAATGCTATCATATTAAAATAGAACAATACGTTTGGAATTAAATATTTTTTATTAAATGTTAACAATAATACGCATATAAAACAATCTGATAAATTTACAATTGTTGTCGTTGCACAGACTCTCCGTAGTATTTATCATAACACATGCATTATGCAGGACCCCGATGCGTGTCCTGTGTTCAAAAATTCAAGACTCCAGTTTTAAAATTGACCATTATATGGGATTAAAAGTTTTTTTTTAAATACCTTCCGAGATTATTATCCGATCGTTATGAAATTTTCAGGATACATTGGGACCCTGATGCCCGTGTGCCAAAATTCAGGACTCTAGCTTTAATATTTTTCGTTTATGGGATTTAAAAAATTTTGTTATCGATTTACGGAGGCGGAAGGAGGCTTGTCAAAATTTTAACATAAACTTGATCTGCTTAGCCCATAGACGAACCACCATACCAAATTTGGTGACTCTAGCTCTTATAGTCTCTGAGATCTAGGCGCTCATACAGACAGACGGACAGACGGACATGGCTATATCGACTCGGCTGGTGATGCTGATGAAGAATGATATACTTTATGGGGTCTGCCGGACTTCCGTCGACTTGTTACGCACATGTTTTTTGACAAACTTAATAGACCGGTTTTACTTTTTTAAAGTAAAGGGTCTAAAAACAATTATACGCATAGATTTAAGATTTCATAAGATTTCAGTTCAATGCGACTCAATATTCTAATGTATTTTGTTATTTAAAAGTAATGGATCTTATTCATTATTTTCAGGTGTGAAATAAAAACGTAAGTCGCCCAAAAATATTGTTAACATTTTTTTCCATAATTTTACTTTATATCAGTCTACAGTCTGCAGAAATTGCTGGCTATTTCATGGACCGGCTTTTAATTCAATGTTTTCATTTTAAATTTTTAATCTTTAATTGAAGTATATATGATTTGAATAATATTTAAATTTGAGTTAATACTCATATGTATTTTATTAAATGCTACTAAGAAAATTAAAAAAAAAATAATCCGCATACTATAGATAAATTGGATTAGATCGTAAATACAGTCTGCTGAAACAGCTGGGTATTGCATAGTCAGGCACTTAACTCCAATACTTTGTTTGAGTTTCATTTTTACATTGCCCACTATTGTGCGCGTTTGGTCGCTTGGGAGGATTGAGAGGATTGGGAACAGTGGGAACAGTGCAAGCAGAGTGGGAACATTGGGGACGGTTGGGGGACAGTCGGTGTCGGTCCACTTGGCAAAACGTTACATCCTTTGCTTTGTCGACGTTTGCTAGCTCGTCTTTTAAATTGTTTTGCTGTTTATTGCAAAATTACACAAAAACAATGCACGTTGATGAAGACGGCAATGTTGACGACGACGACGACGTTCACGTCGAAAAGTAAAAGGCAATGCGCAAAAACAAAAGAGATAACGGCCAAACCAAAGGGGGCGGTGATATTAGAGCGTGTGTGTATATGTGTTTGCGTGCGTGCGTATGTTTGTATGTGTGTGTATTAGTACAAGTGTATCAGTGCAACTGCACCAGAAACGCCACACAACACAAACTTTTCAAAATGGGAAAACTTTTTTCTTCAGCAGCAAGAGGACAACAAGGACACTAACAACAATCCCCTACCCAGGCCAGCGAGGCCAACTCCAGTAACGAGCCAAGTTGAAAAATCTTTATTGTGTATCAAACCATTTGTATTAATTAGGAGCAGCAGCAAAATAATTACAACAGTATAAAAAACAGAGAAACAAAATGGGAAAACCAAATGCTTTGTGCACTTTTTATGTTTTAGGGACCTACTACTTATTTACATTGACTGCGCCAAAATCTATTTAATTTAAAAGTTTTAAATTTGTAACGTCCGACAAATGTTGTGGTATGGTAAGTATTTTGTTAATATACTTATACTTACTCGTTTGCCATGCTCTTACTCTCTGATCTCAAAACAAAACGTGCGCTTTTGAGTCTGACGTCAGAGTGAGCAAAGAAAAGAAAATAGAGAGAGATAGAGATCATGCCACTGTAATTGTGATGAGAATACTCGCGTATTATATGTATAAATAAACAGCTCTGAAATATTCACAACGTGTTGCGGGTCAAATTGGCAAGAACAAAACAGAGATACATACGAGTAAAATGTAAAATTGTACGATAGATTGCATGAAACCCAAATGCAACCCAAACACAAATAAAACAATTGCACAGTATTAAGGGACTACGACGCGATAATAAACTTATTTATTGCATAGTTTATGCGCACTAGCTGCTATCCTACTCATATCACTCATACGCAATGGTGTCGCACATTTAACATGCACCCTTGTGTAAAGTGCGATATGGTTACAAGTGGTGCGAAAACCAAAACTGGCACCAGACTCAACCAAACACACACACTTTATCACACATATACACATATAGATATGTATATACATAAATAAATATATGTATATACATGCAGATACTCGTACTTCGCTGTGCTTATGTTTATACGGTATGTTTGTATCGAATAGACGAGTGAAATATCTACAAAAATATAAGTACCTACAAGTATAATGCGATCGTAAAAAGTCTTTTCATTGCGTGCATAAAGTATTAAGCTACTTTGCAGCATCTTTGCATGCATTACCAAGGATAATAAACAAATACACAAGCACATACTCGCACATACGTATATTGACAGACATTCACAGTGGGCAAAAACAAATACTTAATTGTTTTTTGGCTACTCGAGAATATTGCTTTTAAATCGAATCTCAATTATATATATAGTCAGTTAACGTTACCATCAGTAGATTTTACGTCCTCCCGTCACCAATTATCCAGATAGATTAGCTATCTCGCTTTAACCTATTACGACAAAGGAGAGAGACCTAGATTGATCTCGCTCTAGCGGGAGTTGTGAAATACAGCGGGGTGATGCAAGAGACAGTCCTTTGATGCAGACGAAATAAAACAGACATCGTGGAAAAGCACTGCGTGTTTTATTTAAATTAAACGATTACACAATATATAAAAAAGATATACCATTAACTGATTTAAATTTCGCTTAGTTTTCCTTTAAGGTGATTTAAGGAACAGTTGAACGTTTTTGCACACTGATTTTGTTTAGATTTCGTCAAGAGCTGGCAGTAGAGCTGTAACAATATCGATATTCGACATATTCGATATTCTCGATATTTTGAAGCAAAGTATTAAATATATCGATATTAATATCGAAATTAAAAGTCAAAATCAAATTTAAAATAAAATAATAATAATATATTCGCGTTTTCTAGTCAAAGAAAAGATATCAAATTTTTATACGATTATTAATTATAAGCATTGAGTAAAATTTAAAACTATTTCCTTAAATTTCTAAGTCAATTATATTGCCAAGACCTTTGTCAAGTGACACGCCGAGTGTGTATTAAAAATTTCATATTTGTTTATGTTCGATATAATTGTAAATCTGGCTTATTCCAAACCGTTTTCATCACTTTAAGTGGGTGGTACTTCAAATTTTAAATAATGCCCCTATTGCGCAATAAATTGGTCATACAATATTTTCCATCCATTGGTTTATTTCAATACTCCAAATCTTAAATTTTCCACGCTCATAATGTATTTAAATTAATTTTAATAAAAAAAAACAAGGCGGTAAAGCACACAATTTCGAAATAAAACATAAAAACTATTTTTCGAAGCTTTCTAAATAATAGTTTTCTTGGAGAAAATGTAGTTGTACTATAATGTTCGTATTCATTAATTATGTTTAGCTATCTCTTTTTTATATTTTCATGCTTCAGATCAATGGTTTTAAGCACCTTTTTTTCTGTCATTTTCAACTGGAAATTATTTTGATTTCACACTAGTTTTTCTCTATTAAATAAAAATAATTATATAGTATTCAAACATTAAATACATCTCCATTACAACAAAAAGTAAACAAACATCAAGTGTGGCCGAGAAATTATCTTTGATGAGTACGATCACAAGGAAATAAAATCTAAGCAAATTTAAATCAGCCTCAGAGTTGATATTGTTGTAACTTTTAGTATGACCCTAATTCTCTTACTTTTTCTGGGCACACTGATAAACAGCTTCAGTGAACACGAAGCCAAATCTAAAGCAGTTTTTGGAACACCTTTAATACGCGTATTTATTGTTACAGCAGATTGTAGTTAAGTCTTAGCAATGAACTATCTATCATACTTATGTGTCGAGTGCAAATAACTGTGCACCACAGTTCGAATAGCACACATCCGAGAGTAGTATGAGTAGTAAAATCATATTCGTCCCATTTTCCTTGTCTTTCGCCTTGCGAGTGTCTTATCCGCGTCCTGCACTTGAAATGCCGTCTGGCATATGACAGAAAGGAAGGCCTTTTAGTTTCTGATATGCTATGCCTTCTTTTCTCTTCTGTTTCTTGTCTTATTAGCCCCATTCTCAACTACTATTGCACAAGCTTGTAATATGTACGTGTACTCAAAAGTATTTAAATATGTACATATACTCTAAGATTGATTTCAAAGTAAATCGACATAAAATTCATTATTTTATTATTAAAGGAACAATTTAAGTACTAGAAAATACTATAAATAATCAAATTAGATGATTGTTTCCAGAAAATAATTCAGCAATAATTCATGCCAATTTAAATTTAGTTCGTAATGCTTTTCTTTGGTTTGTTTTCTATTTTCAACTACTACAAAGACTTGAAGTATGAGTCGTATTAGAAGTATTTAAATATTAACATATACTCTAAAGTTGATTTCTAAGTAAACCGGCATGAAATTAATTTCTTAAAACCAAATTTACATCGATCATGGATATCTATAAATATATGAATATTAATAAACAATTTCGATCCTTGTTTCTTCAAAAAAAATCTTTAAACTCTCCTAAATACCAGTTTATATTAAGTATGTTTAATGTATTAAGATACGAGTACTCAAAAGTATTTAAATATGTACACATACTCTAAGAATGATTTCTAAATAAATCGACTTGTGATTCATTGCTTAAAGACAAATTTATATCGATCAAGGGTATATTTAAATATAAGAAATACCGTGAATCATTTCTTTTTTTTCTTATCTTATTGAAATACGAGTACTCAAAATTATTTAAATATGTACATATATTCTTTAAATGATTTCTAAGTAAACCAGTATTAAATTCATTTCTTAGACACATTTATATCGATCAAAGATTTCAATAAATATATGAATAAACAATTTAGATACTTTGTTTTATTTTTCAATATAATAAGTCCTCTTTACACTCGCCTAAGTACCCGTTTATATTAAGTATGTTTACTGTACGTTAACGTACGCATTCACAACGTCGATTACTTGCCAAAAAGGATTAAGTTAAGAAAATACGCGAAATTGGATTTCCTTTTCATATTCGCCACCCTTTTCCTTTTCCTTTGCTCTTTGTACAGACACACGCCCACACATGGCTGATGACTTGTTGAAGGAAATGAAATTGATATTAAGTTCCTGCGATTCAAGTTGTACTTGAGCAGAGCACGTTCGCAAAATGCCCTGTAAGAAAGATACCCACATAAGATACAAATAATTATACTTAGTCAAAACAACTCCACTTTTTGTCAACTATAAATAATTGGTGATGGGAATAGGACGATTTCGTTCAAGGATTCAATTCATATGTGGATAGAAGCTTTTATTGCAATACTTATGTTTTGTCCACATGGTCAGTCCGTTCATCCTTCGCCTCACACTGTGACTCTTTGCGCAAATCCCGACAAGCAACAACAAAATGGCAATAATCAGGTACTTGTATCTTCTATTCACAGTGGCGCATCCAAAGGGGGCGCTTTGAGTGGAAAACCCCCTCACCAAATATACAATTCAAAATATAGGCATGTGAATTATCTCAAGAGATGTATAAACAATCTATCAGGTTAATTTATACACATGCATGTAACTAGTTTAATAAAATCTTGTTTCTTTTCTATTTTTATTTTGCTGATTTCCGCACTACGCACCTGTCTGTGCCTGTTTGTGTGTGTGTGTGTGTATATTTTAGTATTCTTAAGTGTTATTAGAAGTATCTGAATTATTGAGCCGTTCCAGGTATGTTAGGTATTGATTTCATTTCGCAATGTAAGCGAATGGATCGGTTTCGTTTTCAGTCCAGTTTCGCACATACTAGTATGCACACACACACACACACACAGATACAGGTACAGATACAGGTACGAATACAGATACAGATACAGCAGGCTACTGAGGGAGTTGGTCGGCGACATTTTCGTTTTGGCATTTCGCATGCAATTTGCGGTTCATTGATTCGGAAGTTTTCCCATTTAACTTAAGCCTCTTTAACAATCCTATTGACGCAAATTTCTACTTACCATTGCTGGGTACTTGCCGCATGCCCCATGCTGCATGCTGCATGCTGCTGCAGTTTCATGTGTCGCCGCTGACTCACCTTTTCATTTGGAGTCAATCGTGTCCACTTCTGCCGTTTATCTGGGCCATTTGACCACGAGCAGATGCCACATGACTCCCTCATAAATTGGAGCATACATGTTTTTGATGTGTGGACAGACTTTTAACTCAAGATACTACGATAATATCTATATTTATTGCATTCTTGATTTATTTACTTATCAACACCTTTAAGTACTTTGCATAGCTTCATGCCAAATAAACATACTGTCACTAATCGAAAATGCGAGTTTCGCGAGTCATGAACTTCAAACAGTTGCAGTAATACTCACATAAGTACGTACATACATAGATACAAACAGGAATACACACAAACGTAGTCGTATTTACCATGCTGAGGTCAAACACACGTCCCAATGGTTTCACCAAACACTGATGTGCCCCTTTCCTCCTCCTTCAGCACCACCTAAAATAGTACTCAAAGTTAAACGGCTACATAATCTGAACGCCCACTCAAACTATCTATGAGATAGAAAAACCAGGTAGTCCTTCTATGAGATACCCTACACAAATATACATATTTATAAATATCTGATATTCTGCGATAATATCAATCCTAAACATTGTTAAAATTTCAGTGATACCAGATAATCTTAAATCGATTGCGTAATACATTTTTTTTCTCAGCTAATATGTTGATCATGAAGCATGAAGTCAGGCGTGCACGTTCAGACCCTGGTCTGAAATTGTAATTTCCATCACGAGCTTTCGACACATGAATTTAACACGGACGTGACGTTGGGTCTCAGGCCTGAAGCGTTCGCTTACCGATCATGCCTGAATCAGAGTTGAATTTATGTTATAATTCATGTCTAAATTCAGGTCTGAATTTAGTTCGACGTTCGCTTACCGATCATGTTTGAATCAGAGTTAAAACTATGTTCTAATTAATGTCTAAATTCATGTCAGAATACATTTTGCCGTTCGTTCATCGATTCTGCCTTAATTAATTATTTAACTGCTGATGTAATTAAATTGTTTAATTAGGTATTTATTATTGAATATTATTTTACATAATAAGTATTATTTCAATTATTATTATAAGTTGTGCCTTCAAAAGGTGCTTTTTCGGTCCGGACTCCTCAGTGACTGGAATGAATTTTGAAATAGTAATTAATGTAAATTCACAAATACATTTTTTTAAGAATGAAACTTTCCAATTAGCGCGCTGTTAAATTACAACGTCGTTGCCTAGGTTATTAATGCTGTTAATCTATTGAGGAACATTATTTAAATCATATTGAAATAAGATCTTAATAATGCTTACCTTCGATTTTCCGTTGCTTTTATTATTTGTCACTTGCCTACCACGAAATTAAAATAAAACACATTTATAACACAACATATTGCAGCACATAAATGCGCAAATAAACTTTACACTTTATAGTGTCCGTTCTTTGCTTTTGCTCTCACAATTATTAAAAAGAGAGAAACACGCTCTCAATACATGCCACTCTTCGATACTGTCTCATCTTCTTACTTCAACCACTTTGGCGTTCGCTTACCATTCATGGCAGATTTCACTCAGGCAGGAAATCAGATATGAGCTGAAAGCGATTGTTCCAAACCGAACTTAAACGAATTTTGTACTTGAATCAATGTCTTTTAGTTTATTTGTTAATTTTAATGATGTGTCATTACCATTTGCTTCGCATATAGTTTTAATTTAAGCATGGTACTGACATAAATGTGTGTCCAAACATTTGATAGGGGCAAACAGAATTCAGTGTGACCAATGCAACACCCAAAAGTATCCAAAATTTCAGTGGTCACCCAAATTGGGAAGTCTGTGATTTGTTTACATATATTCTGAGCATGCAGAAATGATTTGGATAATAAGATAATGTGGGATTATCTGTATGTTAGATACAAAAGAAGGAGGAGTCGAAAAAGAATTATGTAGATTTTTGTATTTGATTAATAAAAATAATTAAATATACATACTTAATATTGTAATATTTATCAGATATTGATGCGATTAAGGAGGATAAATGTTTAATACCAAAATAAAGGGTTATATCTTAAAAACTGTGGGTGTTGTGATTTTTTACGATTTGTGACTGACTGTCTGTCAGTGGGGATAATACGCGTTTGTCCACCAAATTTGAAGTTTTTAGCTCTAATCGTGTAGATGCTAGACGTTATTATTCGATTTTTTAGAGTGGGAAGAACCTTGGCCAAAATTTAACGCATTATTTATCAGCTCTACACTTATAGAAGTGCGTGTGTCAAATTTCGTTGCTCTTTCTCTTTTAGTGTTCATACAGAAGGACGAACAGACGGTCGGACGGACGGACAGATGGACATGATGCTAATCAAGAATATATTTACGTTGTGGTGTCAGAGATGCTTCCTTGTCCCTGTTTAATACATTACAACGAATACCATTTACTCATTTACACTACAAGTAAATATTCTCAAGTTTTAAAGGAATCTAACACAAGATAATGATATTATAAATATTTTTCACCGCCGAAATGCTGGAAACACTGCCGTGTATACCCCTTTTAGGCATGTAATGGGCACAGGATATAAGAAGTTTTTCAAATAACCAGGCCGCTTTTGGCAGCGGCAGCTTTAACCAGAAGCATCCATAAAAACAACAACAGCAACTGTGCCAGCACCAAGGATATGTCAGAGAATTACCCTAAAGCAGCCATGCACACACACCCACACAGACACCCACACACACACACACACACACACACACACAGTGAGAAAGAGTCAGCCACGTACACAAAAGCTGAGCAGACTGAAGCCGTAAACCAAAATGCCGTCCAAAAGACAGGTGCAATGTGCAATCTTTTGGTATTTTGTTGGCTTTGCACATTTGGCGTAATGCCAAAAATACAAAAAAAAAAAAAAAAGTAGGAGAAAAGAAATGAGAAGAAAAGCAAAGAAAAGAAACCAGAGCAAAACAAGTGCGGCAACAGCAAAGACAAGTACAATGAAAATTCAACACCTGAAAAATGCAAACACTTAAAAGACGACGCGACGTCAAGGAGCAAAGTCGACAAAGTGGACGGCAAGGACGAAGGCAATATCGATGTGCCAGCATTTCACCGCTGATGAGGACGATGACGACGAGCGCCGGAGTCGCAACCGGAGAAGGAGGAGTCGGAGTCGGAGTCAGAGCCGGAGACGGCAACGGAGCCGGTGCCGGTGCCAGCGCTAGGAGTTGCCGAGCCTTGGCCTGAGCTCCGCTGCAAGCACAGGACACACACAGTAGGAAAAAATCAAGTATTTCGTACCAATAACGCAACATTTCATACTTGATTTCCCACTAAGAATAAAACAACTATTGTTTAGAATCTGATTTCTTAAACTCTAAACAGAAAAACACTTTTCACCGACACTTTTTTTTGGTAAATGCCGTCGGTCTCGTGTGAACACTCAAATATACAAAATTAACGACTTTCCATCGAATGCAGAAAAGATTTCTCATTAAGAATAAAATAACTATTCTTCAGAATCTGATTTCTTAAGCTCTAATTAGACAAACACATTTTCACCGACACTTTATTAATTTTCAGTAATTCCTACTTGTATTGAGTATGAATTTTATGTATGAAAAATACTTTATTTTCTGATCATTTGAACTTAATTTTAGTACTGCTTTTTTCGCTCTGTGCAGGACACAGGACACAAGGACGTGCATTCATTCAAATCGACTCCAACTCGACTCCCACCGTTGCGAGGCAAAACGCATACAAAAGAAATTCATTTTAATGCACAGGCGGCCCAAGCTCAGGCTAAGGCAGGAAACCATTGCCAGGCGGGGTCGGAATCGGGGTCGGGTTCTGGGTCGGTGCCGTAGCCGTAGCCGTAGCCGTTGCCGTAGCCGGAGTCGTGGTCTGCGTACGCCTAAATGCGGCAAATGGTTCATTCTCCCGCGCTTCTTCAATTTAAGCGGGCAAAGCGCATTTCTGTGAACTGCAAAGATGGAAACTGTGAACTGTGTGGGCGGCGGCCAAAAGGCAAGTCAAACCAAGTTGAGTCTATAATTTTTGTTGTGGTTCCTGTCTATTGTCTTTACGCTGTTTTTCCCCACTTTTCCACTGCCTTTGTGCCCCTTACTTTTACTCTTTTCGTTCTTACTGCGAACCGTATCGCTTCAGTTGGTAGACTCCTCCGTTGTTCGCATAAAATATTTAAAGTAGACATTATGTTAGCTGCTCGTACTCAATGCAAATCTAACTATCAGATGTAAATTAATCGCCTTGCAAAATAGAGAGAGATTCACAATATTGCTAAGAAATCTGAACATAAGGTCATCATTTCTTATCTAATTTAAATAATACTGGGAAGACTTATACTTCACTTTTATGTGCACCGATTAAAACAATCAGTTGTATAATAATATATATATATATATATATATATATATAATATATAAATGTCAAAGTTAAACTAAGCATAGGCAAGATTTGCCTAACTGTATCTGAAAACGCAACAGACCGAAAGGAGAACTCAACTTTTTTTTCTATGTTGCTTCCTTAGAATTCTGAACTGGTTCTAGCAGCGCAATATAGAGAACAAGCTTTTATCGTTGGATAAACCAACTCAAATGCTACTTATATGAGGGAGCTTGGCATCTCCTGAAACACCTGTATACTAAGCCTAGCTCCTTGTCTTTTGGCAAGTATTTTTGTGATTTGTTGTATGCTGATATATATGTCATATCGACAATAAATCGACCTTGAGTCGGCAAGCACCCAATTCACGAAGTAAAAAGGTCGCTTAACATAACAGAAATATTCAATTTTTTATTGGATTATTGTATTATTATATATCTACTTTTCGTTTTATATGTATCCGATAAACATATTTAAATCAAATAAATAACTAAGAATTCTCAATCCGTTCTAGCTTGCCAGCAATTACTAGCAGTTCAAGGTTCAGGTCCCTAAGAAATTAAGACTATACTTCACAGGATCATTTCCGCAGTCTGTTTCCACTTACCTTAACACTAACTGAAAGTATTTATTTTAAGCATTTAAAACATATTTAAACAATATATAATTTGTACTTCATTTAATATCAAAATCAAGAAAATGTAAAATAAAACAAATATGTATTTAATTTGGTTCGAAAGCTAAACTAAGCATGATTTCACTATGATATTATGTGTTATATGTAGATATATTTAAATATTAGAAAAAACTGAATAAACCCGCAGAGGATATAACAACGATCCAAGTGTACACTAAAATTTTTACTTTCTATTTCAATTCACTGAATTAGTTCATTTTTTACTGAACGAACTAATCTTTCATTTGAGTCATGTGACTCTTTCGCTCGATCTCGTTTACTCTCCTTCGATCCCCTCCCGTTTTTTAGACCCGGGACGGGTCTATTAAGTTTGTAAAGGAAGTCCGGCAGACCCCATAACGTATATATATTCTTGATCAGCATCACCAGCCGAGTCGATATAGCCATGTCCGTCTGTCCGTCTGTATGTATGAGCGCCTAGATCTCAGAGACTATAAGAGCTAGAGTCACCAAATTTGGTATGGTGGTTCGTCTATGGGCTAAGCAGATCAAGTTTATGTTAATATTTTGACACGCCCCCTTCCGCCTCCGTAAGTCGATAAGAATTAGACTGAACGAGAATGGGACTCAAATGAGTCGAATGAATTACAATGAATTGAAAGAGATTGGGACTCAAATGACTCGAATGAACGACAGTCAGGGATTTAGTTCAGTCGTTCACTCCGAAGAGTCTTTCGATAGAACTGAATCTGAACGATTCAATGCAACTTTAGTGTACACACTATAAATCAACTAAGAAACTAAACAATAAAATTTGCGTTGTTTGTATTACTTTGTGTAAGAAGAAATAATACCATATATATTAAGAAATAATTAATTTTTTAATTACTTCATTCCCTATATGTTTCGTCCAAAATACATATGTTTAAAACAAATCCACCTAGAGAGATTATGAATTTATGCATAAGTATTTTGTTGACTTCGAAAATATGTATTTATCAGTACATATCGCACATTTACTAGAAGACTGTCATAAACAAACTGCTCTTAAAATAAAGACTCATCTACTAATTTCTCTCTTTTTAAGAAGACTTGGGTCTCGACGCATTTCAGCTTTGAGACTAAAATCTTTATTTTACACATTTTTATCAATGCACAAAATATTAAAATGAAATTAAAACACAATATTTTATATTCTCTATGTGATCTAATGAACAATAAACAATATTTAATTATTTCTAAGCGCATTCATTTTTTATTTGGTTAGAAAAAAGTTGTTTTTTTAAAAAACTTCTATAAGAATATGTAAATAAATATGTTTTTATATTATAGTTATATGTTATGGCTAGATTGAATAACTTGTATTTTTATGTTAATCACGATCTTTCTAATATTATATCGTACATTTACTTTTCCATTTTTACAATTGCCAACTAAATTTGTGTAAACATTTAAATGAAATTACCTATGTATATAATAAGTAAGTATGTGTAGTCCAACTCTTGTTTAACTGATACTAAATCTAACTATGTAATTTAAAAATGTCACCTTGAGAGTTTGGAAATCCTTTCGCATCATATTTATCTAATCGACTAATACAACAATTTACCAAGCGACCCTTGCCGAATACTTGTTGGATTACAAATTGAGTGAAAGCTTTCGTATGTTTTAAGTAAAAGCTCGCACAAAATCACTCAAAGCCATGGCGCATGTGCTTAATCGTTGAGAGCGCTCAGCATTTGTGGGTGGCGCCAATTTTAACTCAATTTTTTTTTTTTATTATTATTAACTTTTGTTCGTACTGGCTGTCGTGTCGTTAGATTTCCTTTGTTGATAGTCGGTGTTTCTCCAATCTCTGGCTTCGGTTCGACTTTCGGGAACATTCGTCTTACAAAAGAACTGACAAATCAGTACACATCCGACCCTCTGATGAATGTGACACATGGAAATTGGAGGGCATTTGATTAACTTGCAACAGCTGAATATCTTGACAAATGTCTTATGTAAATGTGCATTTGTGTCAGTTCTTGTTGGTTAAAATGCAAATGAAAATAACTGAAAAATACACGAATATACTTATCATATTTTACATTTTAACTCACTTCAATTTTTTAGTTTTAAGAGAGTTGACAGTCATTTGGTAGACTTGAATTTACCCGCCTCTTGAGCAATTCAGCTGCTTAGCCGGGACAGCAACCAATGTGCATGGTTGTATTCCAGTTAATCGCCACAGTGCTGACTAACGCCATATAAATAACAAAGCAATTGATGCAATTATTTTACTTCCCCTTTTAGATTTGAATTTTGAGCAAGTCAGCTGTTAAGCCGGGACAGCAACCAATGCGCATGGTTGTATTCCAATTAACCGCCACAGTGCTGACTAACGCCATATCGATAACAAGGCAATCGATGCACTTTTTTTACATCCCTACACCAAAATAAACAGCACGAAAAATTACAACAAAAACAAAACGCAACATAAACTGAATGCAAACATAAAAAGTACAATAGAAGTACATCAAATTCGGCATCAAATAGCAGCTTAAAATGGATTTGCGAGATGAACAACTCTGCTACATCAAAACCTAAAGCGCTGCGAGTAAACTTTGCGAAGTTGACGCAATTATGCAAGTTGCAACTGCGGCAACAACTAACTGTACTTGGTGGTGGTAGCACCGTCTCCGTTTTGGTGTCCCTTTCGGTTTCACAGGACCACAGGACGGACATGTCCAGCGTCTTCAACTGCTAACAAAGAGCATCAAATCATCGGCAGTAAGTGAAATCCATACAAATACTTCGACCTACGAATATTTCGCAATTTAATTAAACATTACAGCTACTATGAACACCAAACATTCCGAACCATTTTATATATCATCCAATTTGTTTGACAACCGACGCCTCAAGCGCCGTCTCTGCAAATGGATGGAGCGTTTGCGTGAGCGCCAGCAACTCTATATGGCACAGATGCGTCCGCACACGCTGCAACAGACGCCGGCCGCCAAGACTGAGCGTGGCAAGCGACGCAGCCAGCTGATGTTGTCGCGACGTCATGTGGCTGCCGCTTTGCCTGCCGACATAACCATTGACCTGCTGTCTGACGAGGAGGAGCAACAGCCGACACCTACAATGACTAGCAACCTTTTTCTGCACACATCCGCATCCAGTTTACAGCTGTCAACAGTGCCGAACATAACACTTGTGCCGGTTGAGCTTGCGCCGGCGCACAGCTCCACAATGCTGTTAATGCCCAGCACCAGGGAATATCGCAAGACATGCAGTCCAAGCAAGCGTTACGGCGATGTCACGTCCACAACAACGACCACACACAACTTTAGCGAAAGCATTGTGCTTACCAGTGACGACGACGAGGACGCAGTATGCAGGCAGACTTTAGACTTCAACAGGCGTCCTCATACAATGCGTTCTCCTCCGCCACTGGCGCCTCTAACGTTCACAGACACCATCGAAGAGGTGACTGTGTCTCTGGTGCCGCGCAATTCCACAACTGCCAATTGTCAAGCGCGTCAGCGACGTCGACAGCCGCGAGACAACGTTGCAACCAACAGTTGCAGCACCTCGCCCAGCAATTACGACGGTTACTTGAAGGTCGACGTGGCCAGCGATGTGACAGCTACGCTGCCGGATGAGACGACCGTGCACACGGTGATAGCGAATCGCATCTATGAACTGTCGCTCAGCAAACTGCGGGAGGGACTCGCCTCTAGTGGCGTGCCGGAATACGCACAGGACATTCTGCCGGAGCAGCTGCAGAAGTTGTCGCCAGCAATGCGTGCCAAGGTGGCGCCCATGGTGGCCCCATCGCCACCTGCACCCATTTCGCTGAAGCTATCTAGTGACCTAAGCATATCACTGATCTCAGATGACGACGATTGCGATAGTGGCAATAATAATGGCAGTGGCGCCGACTTGTCGCATCCTGTGGTGGCGGCTGACGCGGCACACGCCGCAGCCAAACTGCTGAAGCAGCAGCAGCCACAGCTCTCCGTGGTGCAGCACCTACAGTATCCGGGTCATGGCACACCCGTGGCCCTGCCCGTGATGGCGCTGGCGGCCACCGAGCGGGCGCCAAACCTGGTGCCATCGACCAGACGCCGGAAACTGGGCTAAGGCTTAAGGCATGGAACGATACAGAATCATTCCCCGACGACATGTAGTGGTCCAGACTTTTCTATAGTGCAAATATATACAAAGTAAATAGTTTTGTAGTTCTGCTGTATTTTTTTCCAATTTCAATTTAAATTTTAAACGCAATTTCGCGTCTCTTTCCCGCTTATTCACAGCCGTATTTCTCGTGTGCAGATTTCTATCTCTCTCTCATACTTTAAGTCTATATTAAAAAAAGAAATGCGTAACGTACAAAGTTGCAAACTATATGAATATTTTATAGTTATACAAAAAAATAAAATGAAAATATATTTTAGCAAGCAAGACACAACATAAATTCACTATACATATATCAATGTAATATAATTGTAGAAGACATTACATTATACGTCATATTTGTATACATCAACAAAGAAGAGAATTATACATCTGTTATCTGTACAACTATTATTTGTTTGGACAGTTTTATGTACATAGTATACACATACCAAGTGAAATTAACTACCCATTGTTGTCTATTTAGCAATGGTAAAAGCAAGTCAGAATAAATTTTTTTTAATTAAATCAATGTCTCTAATCGTATTTAAGTGCTGCCAACTGCGAAAAAAATTGAAGAGTGTTTTGATAAGTGAATTGCGTTATAAATTGAAAACAGAATGATTTAATTATTCAGCATTCAAGTTAAAACGTTTAAAAGATTTATAATTGGGAAAATTAGGTATTTATTTAAATGGGAAGGTGTTAAATTGGTTGGTAATTTATATTTGTATTTATATTATATGTTTTGGCCTAATTGTAAGGAATACTTGATAACCAGAAACACTTGGAACAATTGATTTGGAAATTTGCTGATGCTTTTGAAATGATTGGTTTAATATTCTGATTTTTAATCAAAAAATTTGTTGATGTTAAAGATAATTTGATTAACTAATATGGAAAATTCGGTACAAATTGAAAACAAAATGATTCAATTACTAAGCATTCAAGTTTGTATGGTTGAAGATTTGAAAATGGGAAAATTAGGTATTTATTTTCATGTGAAGGTGCTAAATTTATTGTTTGTTCATATTTGTATTTATATTATATGTTTTGCCCTAATTGTAAGAAATACTTGAAGTCCAGAAACACTTGCAACAATGAATTTGGAAATTTGCTGATTCTTTTCAAATGTTTGATTTTAAATTGTATTTTCTAAAGAAAAACTCCATTTATATTACAGATAGTATGATCAATCTTCCATTCAACTTATATGGACAATTCAGTACAAACTGAAAGCAGAATGATTCATTTATTCAGCATTCAAGTTAGAACGTTTAAAAGATTTTAAATTGGGAAAATTAGGTATTTGTTTAAATGGGAAGGTGTTAAATTGATTGATAATTTATATTTAAAGGAACACTTGATGTGCAGAAACACTTGGAACAATATGTTTTGAAATTTGCTGATGCTTTGCGGTTTAAAATTAGATTTTCTAATGAAAATCTCGTTTTAGACCCTTTACTTTAAGAAAGTATTGGAGTCAATTAAGTTTGTCTGTGGGCGTTTTTTATTTGTCTTTATACTACTGTCATATGCAAATAAGGAATAGTCGAGAATTTTACATAATAAGTAAAGGGTCTCTCATAGTCGGCTTCAACTGTAGCATCCCGATTCCTACTATCGCTCCCGCTTCTACTATCGTTCCCGCTTCTACTATCGCTCCCGCTTCTACTATCGCTCCCGCTTCTACTATCGCTCCCGCTTCTACTATCGCTCCCGCTACTACTATCGCTCCCGCCCCGACTCTTTTTTCGATTCAATTTATCTGAAAATTGAGTAATAAGTTGAAAAGAAAATTATTCAATTATTCAACACTTAAGTTTGTATGTTTGAAGGTTTTAAAAATTAAGAATTTTCTTGTAATAAGAGAGCAGGATAAAGGTTAATTATGTCAACTTCATTACGCTTATACTATGTATAGTTTACAAATCATGTTATAAGATATAGTATGTTGGCAACATTAGTACGGAATATACACATATACATATACTTGAAGTATAGAAACACTTGTATAAAATGAAGTGTTTGAAATTGTTTAAAATTGTGTTTGTTTAACCACCCAAAAAAAACCTCTACACGAGGTAAAAGTCCAGTGACAAAAGCATATTCATTTTTTCGCACATTTTCAAAAGTTATAGCGTTTTCCAATAAGCTGATTACTTTCTCCTCACCCTGTATTTAACTGAACTGTGAACAAACTGCCAGAAGAATTAATTGTTTTAGCTAAACATCTTAATAGTAATAAGTAATTTATCTTTGGCAATTAAAGACATTCAATTCCATTATATTTTCTAAAAATAAATATAATTTGAGCACTATGTAATTAAATTAAAATAATATTTAACTACAATAATAATTTTAGTTGTAATTTTTTTTTTTATTTTTATTATTTTTCTATGATTTCTTGTCGACTGCTTTTAGTCGAACTAAATAAATAAACATCACAGAGACAAAAGTGACTTATAAAAATCGGAAAGATATATTAAAGTAAATGGTATAGAGTTTAATGTCAAACACAAAAATATCACTCAGTTAAAACTTAACTGGACTGTGAAAAAACGGCTAAAAGAGTTATTTGTTATGGCTCCAAATTTTATAGTAATTAATAATTAATCTAATCCAAATTATAGTATTTATCGATTGCGAACATCCAAATTAAACAGCATTGTTTAAAAGAGGCTTAATTTACAGATGAAATATATTTGTTAAAATTGCAAAAAGTGTATATAGATGTCGACATTTAAAATATCTACTGGACTTTTTCATATGTTGATAAAAAAAAATGCCAACGCTACAAAAATGATAACATCGAGTTCAATTTCACAAAAATAAGCAGCTCTGTTGCGATTGTCCACGCAGGCGCATTGACAAGTATCCCGTGTATCTTTTAGGGCGGAAACGCTTTCTGATATACCAGAAATAATTTTGCTGTTGAGTGTTAAAACGTATCGAACGGGGTTAAAACGCAGTCAATTACCACGGCTACGAGCCAGCGCAAGATGAGTTAAAACATCGTTTAAGCCAAATAGCCAAATGCCGTCAAGTGCATAGTTATAGATACGCGAAGCAATAAACAAACCGGTCATGGTAGTCGTACAATACATTTAATCATTTATAACACACACACTAACACTTGCATACATATGTATGTAGGACCGACCCATTCATTCAGGTGTATAGATTGTCTTGTCCCTCGCTTAAGGTAAGTCCTCGCATAGGCTTAATAAGTTTTGCTGGGTGCCGACTTAAAGAATCCCAGTTGAGTACTCCGACAACATTTTCTATGGAGTGGACATTTAGCGAAACTTATTTAGCTTATCTGAGCACTTACCGTTTAGCAGCATACATCTGTATGTAAGTGCAAGGATATGTGTATGTATATATGTACATATCTTTATGCCTTTATATGTACATATTTTAATTTTCACAACATATACAAGTTCAGAGCAAAACTTAGTGATATGAAAATACAAAGTTATCAGTTATATCGTGCTATAAAATTCAAGTTCTTATTAGATATGTACATTTCACATTGTATATGTAAATATCTATGCACATATACTATGTACATTCATATACAGTAAGTCAAGTAATTGTTTTGACAAAAAATGCAGATATTACTATTAAAAAATAGTTAAGTCCAATGAACCTCATAAGTTCGTTACTATAATACAATTGAAAAACGTTTTTATATGGAAAATAAAATATGCGCATTTTTAATGTTGACCAAACAATTTCTTGACTAACTGTATGTACTTGCATACAAATGAATTTACATATTTACACATGTATATGTAGATATGTACGTGTGTGGGTAGGTCCGAAGTAACAAGAGCGTTCGTACTTATTCGGTAGTTATCGATGCTTGCTAAAGACATTTCTCACCACACCCATAAAAAGTAGTACATAGAAGTGCATTCCTCTATATATACATACATATGTACTTGCGTACATACATATTTACCTGTCTACATAGTTTGTGTACATACATACATACATCCATGTAAACCTATATGTGTAAGACCACATATGTATGTATGTATGTATGTACATGCGTGTACATATATACAAATATTTTTACCGGCACAAAATGTAAACAAGGCCAAAAGCTGCCATGCATGTGTATGTATATATGCATGCATACATATGTATGTATGTTCTGAATTTTACCTACACACATACATACATATATTATGCATGAATCCTTCCCAGACCAAAGTTTATTTTAATACACATACATTCATAGATAAGTGTATACATGTTTGCATACATAATGTACTACACATTTATGTATATATTTAGGTATTATCAATACATAAAACATACGACTAAGTATGTATGTGTATATGATATTACATTATTGACTTACATGGTACATAATGACAATGTGTAAAGTTAGTCAGGTAATTGTTTTGACAAATTTCAAAATTCACAATATATTTAATATATTCCAATTGAATTATAGTTGCTTATACACTGTCAAAACAATTACCTGACATACTGTTTCTATTTAACGCATATGTATTTGCATTTTATTCTTTTTGCAGCGCACAAAGATTTTGCTTTAGCATTTCCAGCAGCAGCACAACCAAAACATTAAAAAAAAACAATCAAAACTAACAACGCACGCATAAATAACTTTTAAATCGACAAAATGTTGATTCGTTGGAAGAGCAAAGACAAAAGTGCTTCGACAAATCAAAGCGGCAGTGGAAGCAGCAGCTCATCGTCAAAAAAGAAGCGCAAAGGACGCGAAGGAGGTAAACATAAGACAACTACTAACAAAAAGCAAAAAAAAAAAAAAGAACTTGTATTTTGAGTACTTTGCAATATTATTTTTAATTATTTTTGTTTACAATTATACTCATGCAAATGCATATACTCTTTCATTAATTAAATATTACGAAATATTAATAATAATACGTTCTGCAAATGTATGTACATATGTACATACATACTGGCAAAGTGTTATTTTTAGAAGTGGAAACTTTCATACATACAGTGAGTAAAGTAATAGGTTTGACAATATAGAAAATTTGCATTTTATTTTGGCAAAAAGTTACTTCTCTTATATTTTGATATATGATTTATATTATATTTAACAAGCAACTGTGTATATATATTTAATTTTATTGAATTCTATTATTTAATTTTTTTTTAAAATTGTCACAACAATTACTTGTCTAACTGTATGTGTATGCTTTTAGCAATGCAATCAATGCAGAATCAACTATCGATAGTATCGATAGTTCTGTCTATCGTCTTTGTTGCATTCAATCACTAACGCGCTCTTTAATTCCCTTTTCAGAGGAAGACTGGCAAAATGAGAATAAACCGAGTCGCCTGCCGCCCAGCGAGCAAAGTATGCAATGTGCAAAGTTTAATTAACATACGTATTTACATGTAGGAGGCTCTATTAATTTTTTTTCTTTTCCATCATTTAAAGGTGGCGACGAACGCAGGCGTGCCATGCGACGTGATGATCCCCGACGTCACACGCTCGGCGGCGACATTCTGGTCTACAGCAACTCGCAGCATCCGCACGCACATCAAATGTCACAGCAACAACGTGCCATGGACCTGGAAGTAAGTCTTATATCGTGCTTCAGTTGGTCAAGCAATTGGTTTGACAAAATGACAAAGTCACATAGTAAACTTTTCAACAAAAAACCTTTGTTTTTATACCCTGTGTCCATTAAAAGGGATAAACAGGGGAATAATGAGTTTGTGCAAATGTTTGCTACAGGCTTTTAGAGAGGCATTTGTAAAAATAAACAAATATGTGAACTTTGTTATTTTTTGTCAAAACAATCACTTGAGTAGCTCTATCTACATCATGTCCACTAATATCTAACTCCATTTACGTTTGCAGATGAGCACAAGAGCGCAAAAGAACAAGAAAAATCAACCAATGCGTGGCTATGCTCCCGTTAATCAGGGGCCACTGTTCGACGATGATCCTGGCATCATGTCCGAGGTGGAAACAGCAAGCACTGGCTTTCGACGCGGCGGTAAACAACGCTCCTCCTTACCTGTGGTGCGAACACCGTCTAAGACTCTGGAGCGACCACTTGGTCTCGTATTTCTGCAATACCGATCGGAAACAAAGCGGGCACTTCTCCCAAACGAGATCACCTCGATAGACACTGTGCGAGCGTTGTTCGTGCGTTCGTTTCCTCGTCAATTGACCATGTCGTATTTGGAGGGACCGAACGTTAAAATCTACATACACGATGCTAGCAAGGATATGTTCTACGAGTTGGAGGATGTACGATCCCATCTGCGGGAAATACGCGATCGATCTGTGCTGCGCCTCTTCGAGTCCACAGAGGTGGCGGCTCCACCTCAGATTCTGCCGGGTGGACCGGGCATTCCACAGCCCCTGCCACAAGCACCGTCTAACTGGGATCAGGATCAGAGTTATTTTAGCGAGCCAGAGTTCGATTCGGACTTTAAGCATCAACATATTCACAAGTCTAAGGTAAGCGTCAGTCCCTGGCAAGACATCCATATATATTCATTTATTTATGTGTATAAATATGTACATTTATGCATATGTATAAATACGAGTGTGTGCGTAGATGATGATTTCGTACATACTTATTTACTTTTAATACCTACAATTACACTTATACTCGTATATACCAATATAATCAAGTACATGCTCAAAAAAAGGTGTATATATGTGTACAGTTAGTCAAGTAATTGTTTTGACAAAAAAAAAACATATTTCTATTTCATTTTTAAAATTAGTTATTGAATTTAACTATTTGTATTATTATTAATTTTGTTGGGTTTAACTATTTTTAAAAATAAAATTCTATATATATATATATATATACATTTTTTTGTTTAAATAAGAACAAACATAAAACATAAAAGAATTTTGCCAAAGTAATTACTTGTCCAACTGTAATATATACATATATATTAATATATACATTAAGCGTGATCTGCACCACCCTGTTCCATAAATATGCAGCTGGGGAATTAGAAGTTTCCGCAGGTGCCCACACTGAGGCCCTTAAGGGTGTTATTCATTTCCTCGCTGATATCCTTCCAAGCAAATACAATTGCACCCTGGAATGGCTCCGGATCGCAATTACTGCATATGGCCATAACTGCCTTGACTTCCTCTTCAGCTGGTTCGCGATCATGCGAACTAATCTCCTCCTCAAGGGTCATTCTCAACGTCAAATCATGCTTGAACTGCTGACCTCCAAAATCGGCTAGACCATTGTATTTGCCGTATATCTCGCTGTTATCGCTGGCATCGAGTCCATCATCGACCAACGAACCATCGTCGAGTAGAACTATGCCGCGTTTCTGTAACTTCTTACCATCATTCCCAGTTTTTTGTTGATTCTGTTGCAAGGGCGTTGTCGTCTTCGCCTTCGTCTTTGAATCAGCGTTAGAATTGCGCTTGAATTGTATATGTGTCTCTGTCTCATCAATAAACTGAACATTGGCCGAGTTACTCAGCATATGAAACCGTCCGGCATCATTTTCTGGTGTAGCTACTGCGACTGGGACTGGGACTGGACGACCTTGAGGTATGGGCGATAGATTAAGTAACTGCTGAGCCACCAATCGAGAGCCAGCGTTAATTTGACCATTGACAAAATTGGTATTAACGGTTATTGCTGATTGCTGCTGTTCTTGTTGTTGTGACTGAACGTTGCCTGACGGCATCTGAGAAACCCCTGAGTTGGCCAAATTGATGCGGACTCTTGTCGGTATTTGACCGCTGGCGAGCAGCATGTGCATGGGCTGCGGTCGATTTATCTGGTATAAAAAATATGATTAGTTCTATAGTCGTATATTTTGTTACCCACATGCGAATTCCGAATAATTTAGTTAGCATTCGAAAAGCATAGAAAAAATACTGAGAATAAGAACAGCATTCTGAGTAAAACAATTCGGAAAATTCGAATTCATTATTATTAATAAAGTAGAGTTTTTTTGCTTCTTCTGTAGCATATCGTTCTTTACTATCGCTCCCGCCGTTTCTGTCGCTCCCGCCCCTACTATCGGTTCCGCACCCACTCTTCGGCTAGTTTTGGCAATCATAGTAATATTTATTTTATATTATTTCTTATATGGAATCCGTATATTTAGCATACGTGTATTTAGTTTACTTACCATTGGCGGCGCACGCGCTGTGCTGGACACCTCTTGACCCTCATGGTCAAAATGATGCACGTGGTGGTGCTTGTGATCTCGATGTGCCTTTCCCGCACTCAAAGCCACGCGATAAATTTGCACGAGGGTCACCTCGAAGTGGAGGCCGTGGCTTACTTCACCGGTTATTGAGCTTCCACCTGAACGCAATTTTCCTTTAGCCGGTATTTTATGGCCCACTAGCTGCAAAATTCATACACTGCAAATTAGTATGGTTTATGAAATATTTAAAACATTAATTTTTGTTATTGAGATTGATTTGTGAAAAACTGAAAAGTGCAAGAAGAGAAACTGAGAGAAACCGAAAAAAACTCTACACGAGGTAAAGCCATATTAAAATCCCAAAATAACAAGTATCAAAATTTGAGGCGAAATATGTATTATCATTTTAATATATGAACTAGAATAAAATAATAAATATAAATAGTTTTCGCATTTTGTACCTAAAAATAAAAATATATTGACAAAGGCATATTCAAGCACCAAAATATCTAATACCAAATTTGGAGGGGAAATATGATCATTTTAATATATAAACTATAATGAAAACTAGGCGCTCATACAGACAGACGGACATGGATATATCGACTCGGCTGGTGATACTGATCGAGAATATATATGGGGTCTGCCGAACTTCCTTCGACCTGTTACGCACATTTTTTTTTTTGGACAAACTTAATAGACCCTATTTACTTTTTTAAAGTAAAGGGTCTAAAAAGCAGTATTCAACCCCCAAAATATATAAAATCAAATATTAAGACGAAATATATTAGTTGTAATATATAAACTATTATAAAAATATAAAAAACCAGTTTTAAAATTGACCATTATATGGGATTTACATTTTTTTTGAATAACTTCCGAGTCAATTATCCGATCGCGCTGAAATTTTCAGGATACATTGGGACCCTATCGTCCTGTGTGCCAAAATTCAGTACTCTAGCTTTAATATTATTCTTGGGGGCGGAAGGGAGCGTGGCAAAATTCTAAAACAAACTTGACCTTTTCGGGGGCCGCAGGAGTATTGTGACCAAATTTGGTAACCTAGCTATTATAGTCTCTGTGATCTAGATGTTCATACAGCACGACAGACGGACAGCAGGACAGACGGACATGGCTAAAAGTATGTTTTTAAGCTGAACCTTTCGTGATGCTTGTTATCGTGTCGGATTGAATTGACTTGATAGGCCACTGATAAGCTGATCTGATTAAGGATGTACTTTTACATTACACATTGAATTGGGTATGCACATTGTGATGATGAAATGATATTTAATATCTCCTGCGATGGCATAACATTGCCAACCGACCGGCCAATTTAATACCGCAGACTGTTTTTTTTTTCCCTGAACCAGTTTCTAACTGTTGCCGTCGTTTTTAGCTGTCGTTAAGAGGTTGCCGTTTCCGTTGCTCGACTCAAGACTCAAACGCGTAATTAGACACTACCGCCAGCTTCATCTTGGCAAGTTACGGGTACTCACTGAATTGTGGAAGCCACGCCCAATACGTTCTGCCTTTAGCCAGACTTGCCACTCGCCGGTCTTTCCATTCCATGAGCTGCACATGTGATGCCATTGCCGCATTTTTAGTGGGTAGTTTAATCTATGCCACCAAAAACAGTGACAGAACGAACCAAACAAACATAACAAACAGAAAATATCATCAAGTCTGTGTGTTGGAAATGGGAAGGTTTGTAACTCAATTGGATGCCAATTTAAACGTACCTGTACATTTGCTGACCTTTTATGGCCATCGATAAGAAACTGGAATTTTGCGCATTTGCGACCCAGATTTGTATCTCACGCTGTTCCTTTTCGGCTATGGAAGTTAGATAGTTAAAGTTAAATTACAAAAAAAGTATATACATATATATGTCGTTGATATTATGAAATCAGAGCAAATTGCGTGATGCTGCATTGCACAAATATTGATCAATCCACTAAGAGTTGAGCCATTGATTGGCATAATGCAACTACTTACTGCTAGTGAAGGCAATTGTCCGTTCATAAAACCAAACTATCGATTAACAAGCTACACAATTAATCAATTAGCGGTTGGGAACCCGGTTAAATACTTAAGCGAGCCGCTGTTCGTTGTTTGATGGTGATATAAATAATAATTGCAGAAAGTAGATCATCAATCTCAATCCTGTTAGCATAATAGCTTAATATGTACTACGAGTATGGACACTAGCCAACAAAATTGTGGTGGATTTATGGATGTACTTATCATTAAACATACATACTAAACCTATGGAAGTCCGATTTGAAATTTGTACACTAGCCAACAAAATTGTGGTGGTTTTATGGATGTACTTTTCATTAAACATTCATACTAAACCTATGGAAGTCCGATTAGAAATTTGTACAGTATAAAATTTTTTCGCACAATCAGGTATCGGTTATCAGTATCGGCTATAAATTTAAAATAATTTGTTGATTTTAATAAACAAATAAAAAAAAAAGTCTTATTGATTGATCTTAACTATGAAATTATGAAGTAATTTAATTTAAATTTCCATAATAAAAATGAGATGTGATTTTTAAATAAAAAATAAAATGTAATTAATTTTTCTTATTTTTGAAATAGATAGATCAATTCTAAAAGTTAAAGTTGATTTTTATAATAAATATGTATCCTGTTTTCAGGATACCTTTTCTAACAATAGTATGGTATTCGGAATAAAATACGAATAAAATTTAAAATGCTCTCAATAAGTAAAAAAAAATATCTCCATTACAGCAGTCTTTAGTTAGAGCCAAATTAATGGCTGAAATTATGGGGAGGCTATGCACAAGGTATACGAAAATATAAGGAAGGCTGATCGCTATGGTCATAAATATTTATTGTTAAAGTAGCTTATAGTCTAATAAAAAACCTATTAAAAGTTGAACTTGCCGGACTTGGAATATTTGTATTATTACTTATTTGTATAATAAGGAACAACTTTTAAGTTTGTTGGAGTTTTTGAAGATTTTTAATATAAAACAAGACGAAGAGTAGAGCTCGCGCGACAGTAGAATACCCTAAGCCAAACTTGTTTGGGATGTATACGATAATGTCATATACGCAATCTATAAGTTTGATCGAGAAATCTTGATATTTCCTATGACAGCTGTACGATATAGTGAAGTGATCTTAACCAAATGTGATCCGGATGTATACGACATTACCAAATCCATTATTTGTGAGATTGGTTGATATATGTCGAAGAACAAAGTAGTTTTTCATACTATAGATTGATTTTTGATCGATTGTTCCTACGGCAGTTATATAATATAGTGATCTCATTCGGACGGAAAGACAGACAGGACAGACAGAAAGGCGGACAGTCGGACATGACTATATCGACTGGACATTTGATGTTGATTAAGAATATATACATTTTGATTTTTGGCCGATTGTTCCTACGGCAGTTATTTGTTATAGTGATCGTATTAGGCCGGACTGACACACAGCCGGACAGACGGACAAGGCTATATCGACTGGACTGTTGATGCTGATCGAGTAAATATACACTTTATGAGGCTGACATGTCTTCTTTAATGCGAGACACATTTCGTGACTAAATTATAACCCCCTTTGCTAGAGTATATCAAAAATATTAAAGCTGTATAACTAATGATTTAAATTTGACAGCGTATATGATTGATTAATAGATAGATTTATAAGCATTCAGAAAGGGTACAACTTTTTAATCGGTTGCAACATTCTTGAGTAACGATCAGAAATTCAAGCTCATCTCTGCGTCTCACCCGTCCGCATTTACAGCAGAAAGATTACGCTTGGCAAAAGATACAATTTGCTGTTACCTAGTGTAATCTACCTGTTCGTTTGAACTCAGCTTTCCACTGTCAAAAATAAATACGCGCTGCGGGTTTTGTTGCAAGGCGTTGCCTCGGGTCACGACAGCAGCATGTGTCAGGTTCCGGAAGCTTTATACGTAGCTTAAATTGCATATTTAAAATAATCTCAAATACTAAAAATAACAAAAGCGGCTGTAGTAATAGTAGCAATAGCAGCAGCAGCAGCAGCTTACTGTAAACTGGTAAATTTAGCGCTTATGTAATGTGGTCACAATCCGACGATGTCGCGTAGTGAGGCAGTTAAAAATTGTGAAGATGAAAGACGAAAGAAGAAATATATAAAAGTATCTCTAAGATACTTAGTATAATACATAATTGAGCGTATACTCGTATTTGCCTTCATTGTGGGCCATGTTGTTGTTGTTTTGTTGTTGACCATAACAAACGTTATTGTACAAAGTCATCTGTCAATTTAAATTCAACAAGATAGAGCCAACCATCAGCTGCTGCTGTATGGTCAATACTTGAAACGTTTGCATCAGGAAGTGGGATTCCTTTCACTTTCTGGGGACGGGGAATGAATGAATACTGTGTGGCCCACAGGTCTACAGGTCTCGCCGTGAAGGTTTCTGGTCTCTTAGTTGACGGCAGGGGGCATCATAACAATTTACGAGTGCTTATATAAAAAGGGTCAATGGCCGTTGTTGTTGATTAAGAAAGTTGCCCAGAAACAAACTCTCAAAGAGTATGTTTCCCTTGTAATTTGCATATTTATTTAATAATAATCATAACGCCCACACTCACCTTCATAGGTCAACATTACATGATCGCCAGTGTGATTTGTGAAGCGCATCCAGAAACAAAGTGTAAACTGATCGAGCTCAGGCAACTCGTTGTTGTAATCAACCACACCGTCTTGATTAAAAGCAAACTTTTTGACACTACAGCGATCGGACGATGACGAGGACGAAGAGACATAAAGTGGAGTGCGAGCAAAGTTGAGAGATGGTTCTTTGATAACATCATCTTTTAAAATGTACGATTCGTAATGATTCTCCTGATCATCATTCAAGATGATTGGATGAGCAATTGTGCCCGTGTCAACGCCATTTACAGCGTGCGGTAACACTAAATCATCGTCATCGTCCTTGTCACTTCCGAATTGAGAATAACTGGTGGCCAACTCGTGACTGCTGCTCGCCTCTCCAGGATGCGATTGCTTTAGGCTGTATGAAGTGATGGGGCTGCCGCTGGACGCAATTGGTTTCCAGGCAAAGGAAGTGCGTCCATTGACGACGACGAGTGTGACGATGAGCTGAAATGCCAGTCCACTCCAATGCGAATATGCTCGGTTATGCATGCCGACGATCAATAGTAAATTCCGAGCTATTGAATTGGATTTAAATCAAAGCGTTTTCACGTCCGTTTGCGGCGCAGTCTCGCACTTTACTATTCGTCTACGCATGCGCCAGAGCCGACTTCAGCGGAGCCAAAAAGAAAAACAAAAACAAAAAAATAATAAAAACCATAAAAAAAATACAACCGCATACACCGAGCTTGTAGCAGTTTAACGCTGGCCGATCGTTGGACAAGTACGTCTCGTCGCTCAGTTGTAACAAATTGTAAAATTGTATTGAAATTGAAACTGGTTGAGGTTTTCTTTTTGTTGTTGTTGCTGTTGTTGTTTATGTTGTAAAGCTGAGCTTTTTGTTGTTTTTGTTTTTGAACGCAGCGTGTAAACCACTCGTACTACAGCGAAATGTAAGCATATACATATGTACAAGATATATACTTATAATGTATGCATATTATGTACATCCTAACATTGTGACCGGTAAAAACACACTGCGGCTGTTTCCTCTTTTTGCCCGTCATCAATAAGTCAGTTGAATAGAAATATTCAATCATCAATCTATCTGTACTTGCCTTTTAGTTTAAAGAAGAACAATCTATGATCATGCATTTCTAACAACTGATCAAATATATCGATCGATAACTTCCTCACATAAAAATATGCACTTAAGTTGAGATAGTAGACTGTATAGAATACATGATATGTATTTGAATATTTGCATAAGGGTAAATCATTGATGTCGAGATAAACATTAAATCTCCGAAAAAAGAGAAAGCTTTTATATAAAAAAAACAATGACAGCTCTTGAACAATCGCAAGACGCGTCGATAATTGGCAAGAGGTTAATTAACTGGGTGTGTATACTATTGTTACAACATACGTACTTCATTAATTTATATCTTTTGGCTGTCTTTTGGCCCTGGTATTCCCAACAACTGTGACATTTAACACGAAACAGTTGAATTTGAATTAAAGTGAAACCTAATAACATTTCACCAGCCAAATGAAGACGGATTTACTTTTATAAAACTGCCGACTAATCTTTATACTTATGTGTGCTATATCAATTAAAATGAACGAATTAGACTCTTACTTTAAACAACTATAAGGGTCTATTAAGTTTGTCAAAAAAAAAGAAGAAGAAATAGCGTAACAGGAAGTCTGACAGACCCCATAAAGTATATATATTCTTGAACAGCAATACCAGTCGAGTCGATATAGCCAAATCCGTTCGTCCGGCTGTCCGCCTGTCGTGCTGTATGAACACCTAGCTCTCAGAGACTATAAGAGCTAAGGTCACCAAATTTGGTGACAATACTCCCGAGGCCTTTATAAAGGTCAAATTTGTTTTTGAATTTTGCCACGCCACTTTCCGCCCCATTCAGAAATTCAGAAATACCCGAATAACACGAGTAATTTAAAAGATACAAGTTCCAAATAGGGCATACATAAAGTTTAGTTTAATTGCGATATGTACTGAACATTTTATTGAAATCTGACAGTAAACACCGGAGATTTTCGAATATACAAAGGTTGGAGGCAGCAACTTTAGGCATTGAAACAAAATTATGTATTGCAGTTCCGTAAGGAAACTGGTAATATGCCAGATAATTGACTAAAAATTAATATATTAATTACTATATATGTGTTTCCCATTCATTTCATTGCAGATTGGCAAGCAACCTGCCCCATATTATGTGGGTTCATCGCAGACGTTGCCACGTGGCATGTATGCCTCTGATCGTAATAAAGTGTCAATGGGTGCGTAACACACACACACACATATAACATAGCTATAAGAAACAGCCGAAATCTAGCTACTTATATTTAAACATCATTTTTTTTGTTTAGAAGTTTTATGATAAAATCGTTTGATTAACTTTGGATCCACAAAATCTGTGTAATATTTATAAACTTGTCTTGTATTCACTTGCCACTAAAACAAGTCCGTTGTACAGGGATCTCAATATATTTAGGAAATATGCAAACGTCTGTTTGTTTCTCTATAAATAATACTCTTTACTTAACAAAGTAATTCCTACAGGGTATTACCGACACGATAAGTCTCTGTATTTATGTCCGTATGTCTCTCAGTTTTAAATCTATTAAAATTAAACTTAGTATATACATATATATCATAGGCATATATACGAAGGGTACTATTTATATTTTGGGAACTGGCAACACTAATGTGAATAGCTAATACTGGATTTAGATTAGTTCCACTTCAATACAGTCGATTTTGCATGAATACTTCGTTGTAAAAAATATTTGCTCTCGTTGGATACCCTATAATTTATCAATCGCTCAAAAAAAGGCTCGCGTCGATTGGTGTAAGGAAATGTATTAAATCGTGACAGGTGACGAATCATGGATATATGAGTACAAGCCGGAAACAAAGCAGGAATCAACCAAGGGTCAAATCCAACAAAAGTTGTTCGTGGAAGAAGCACAGCGAAACAAGTGGTCACCTGTTTCTGCGTCCGATTGGGTCATGTGTCCAATGCTCCGCTTGGACAACGTAAGACTGTCAATTCTGAGTGGTATTTGCTATTACCAAAATATGAAAATTACCCCTCGTATGACCATATATATATATATATATATATTGGAACGTTTGGTAAACTATCTCAATCAAACTTACAGATTGTGTATGTGATATTGCCTGAAGACATAGTGATCAAATATTTCATAAAGCTGCCATTGGAACTATTGCTCGATATTTAAATTGATGTATGAATTTCATTTTCGCTTTCAAAATACTTAAAAGTCTGCAAGGGTGTAAAATTGTCGGCATGCCGAAGATAACCTTTATTTTAAGTTTTATTTATTGTTAAATACATACTAGGCAGATAACCTTTATATGATGTTTTTATTTAATGTTAGACACAACTCAGACACATTTAATCCAATAATTTAATGCTCCTCCTAATTAAGTTAATTCAATATTATAAATATGTATATCACATACATAATTATACAACTGTTTAAAATCCCATGCATATAGTATATATATATTATGTATAATTTAAAACCAAAAAAAAAAAATATAAAAGGAGCGCCTGTGAAACCATTCAATTCGCTTTATCGAAGGGGTAGCATGGAACCACTGTTTCCATATTCCTCGGATCAATTATACAGTATACCAGGTACACGAATATATACCTTTCATTACTTATGATTAGAAAATATGAATTATTTCCATATACATATATAATATAAGTTTATGTACATTGCATTCATTGCGCTGTTTTATGGGTTTACAAATTGAGCGTGACAATTGGTGAGAAATTCGATATTGTGCAAATTCGTAAATACTTGAATTTAGTTAAGCCTTTAGTTTAGTCTACATACAATTTTCTTTTGATTTGTATTAAATAAAGGTCTTTAGCGACTGTGTGAACATTATCAAAATTTCACTTACAGACGGATATACCAGCTCTCCGGAAAGGAGCACACGCGGAAATTATGAGGAACCTTACTACAGCCAGTACGGTACACGAGGCGCTGTCGTGGCCCCCATCATTGACGAGGAGCAAAGGTAAGAAGGGTGCTTATGAAGATCAGTAATTCTTGTTCTTCTTGCCAACATTTGTCTTATTTTTCTATTTCACATAGCGAGACGGGCCTCGCCGAAGACCAATACTCTTTGTATGGCATTAAAGTAGGCCCGAATCGTCTGCAACATCGTGGTAATCAAATTTACGATCCAACCAGGTGAGCATAACCCAGCCTCTGTCCTCCTCGTATCGATTTCATATAGGTCGCATAGTCTGCCAGGAGTAAATTTGAGATATCACCAGGGTCAGTGCTGCGTTTACTGCGTCTATAAATTTTAATCCGTTTAACATTGCCATTGGTTGACGTAGTCGTTGCTGTGGCTACCGGATGGAAATAGGTTGTGCCTTTGCTCTTAATGGCCTGAACAATCAGGCAAAGCAAGTAGCCGCCAAACGATAGAAAAGCCAAAGCAGTAATGCTTATTTGAAACAAGGTCTGCAACTTGGACGGCTTCTCCTCTGTCCAAGGGGAGACATGATCACTGGAGTGCCAGGACTGTGAGGGACCACTCTCTGACATTCCACGGTCACCACTGCAAAACGAAATGATATCACGATGATGATGATGATGATGCAATTAATTGATTAAACATACCGATCAGCAGCCATTAATGCCATTCTTTGGGGAGCATGAGGCGAGTCGTTACAGCTACTAGAATCTTCAAATTCAAATTCATCTTCAGACTTGTGGAAACTCTCTGTGTTGTCCATCATTTGCATTGATTTTTTTAAAATCAGCAGATCTTGTAGTTGAAAGTTTGACAAACAGTTGGCAAAGCGTTGTGGCGAGCTGGTAACTATTTTCCATGAAAATATTTGTTAATGTTAATCAGCAAACGAAACATAATGAGTACCTCCACCTACCACTGCAATAGGCCATGGCTCTTTCGGTTCTCTACTGCGTCAACAGGCAGTCGACTAGCAACTGTGTGAAAAAGAATGAACAAGCCTTGGTTGCCAGTTTTTTTTTTTTTTTGTAACGCTTGCATGCGCTAAGTATTTCAACTTTCGAGACATGAATCCATATTTAGGCTTGACTGCTCAATTAGATCTTGACAGTAACGGAAGTGCTGAATATAAATAAATAAACGTGTGACTAAATAAACTTTTGACAACTGCATACACAGAGAGAAAATAGGCAAACTAAATTTGAGTTCGAATAACCTCGAATTAATTATCTGTAATTCCTTAAATTCATACTTGATAAAGCTACGAATTGCTCAGAATGCGCCTAAGCACAAATAATCTTTTAATTAGAGAAAATAATCTTACAAACTCTAGATTTACTAGAAATTTGTTCGAATATTCTTTAGATAAGTTTAGAATTCAGATTCGCATCGGTTTTTTACAGTGCAAATCTTAAATCAACATTTTCCGGATCTTTAATTTATAAAAAAATGTATATTCTTGAACAGCAACAACAGTTAAGTCGATATAGCCAAATCCGTCCGTCCGGCTGTCCTGCTGTATGAACACCTAGATCTCAGAGACTATAAGAGCTACAGTAACCAAATTTGGTGACAATACTCCTGAGGCCTTCACAGAGGTAAAGTTTGTTTTAGAATTTTGCCACGCCCCCGACCGCCCCCCAAAAATCGGAAAGCCCGAATAACACAAGTAATTTAAAAGATACAAATACCAAATTTGGCATACATAAAGTTAAGTTTAATTGCGATGTGTATTGAATTTTACGCAATCTGACAATAAACACCGGAGATTTTCGAATATACATAGGTTGGAGGCAGCAACTTACGCCGTTGAATCAAAATTATGTGTTGCAGTTCTATAAGGAAACTGGTAATTTTTCAGATAATCGACAATGACTGCATTGGCGCAATGGTTACAGTGTCGAACTCTTGCGGTGTGGTTTTGGAGTTCGACAACTGCCAGATGCACACTTTTTTTTAGGGTATTCTTTTTTCTGAAATGTTTTTGCATTCGCTTGCTTAGAAATCCAATGATTTACGCTGATGATTTATATCATGTTATTAGCTAGTGTGAAGTTAGAACTATTTACTTCAAGAAACTTGCACATTAATTTTACACAATTTGATTTAAGTTTAAGATAGATTGAGCATCACGTTTTTAGACCCTTTACTTTTTAAAAAAAAGTAAAAAAGGGTCTATTAAGTTTGTCAATATGTGCGTATCAGGTCGAAGGAAGTCCGGCAGACCCCATAAAGTATATATATTCTTGATCAGCATCAATAGCCGAGTCGATATAGCCTTGTCCGTTTGTCTGTATGAGCGCCTAGATCTCAGAGACTATAAGAGCTAGAGTCACCAAATTTGGTATGGTAGTCCGTCTATGGGGTAAGCGGATCAAGTTTATCTTAAAATTTTTACACGCCCCCTTCCGCCTCCGTAAATCGAGAACAACATTTTTGAAATCCCATAAAACGAAAAATATTAAAGCTAGAGTCCTGAATTTAAGCACACAGGACGGGTATCAGGGTCCTAACGTATCCTGAAAATTTCATCTTGATTGGATAATAAACTCGAAAGTAATTTATAACTCAATATTACTCAGTGTCGGACCAAAGGAAGAAGAAGAGAATATTGACGTTACACCGCGTTATGGGAACGTGAGGGTCTCTCATAGTCGACTTCGACTGTAGCCTTTCCGACTGGTTATTTTATGATGTTTTTGAACACAGTTATAGAGTTTAAAGAAATTGCTTTAAGTTTGAAATGTACTTGAGTTAAAAACTCACTTTAAGGATTGAAAATACTTACATTTTAGGACTTTGAATCATAGTGATAAATCGTGTTTGAAATGTGTACGAAATACTGTACTCTTTAGATCTGTGTGCATATATATTAATATTTATTTCTGTTCGATTATGTGTCATATTTTAGACCTGAGGATTTACATCGCATACGCGTCGAGCATATGGAGCGTCAATTGGCCAACTTGACTGGATTGGTCCAAAAGGCGTTGGTTAATCAGAATCCACAAATCGCACCAATGGCCGTGCCGCAATTAGACTCGAACTATCTTGTTGTGCCATCGCAAATACAGGGTATGTCGATGCATGTATGCTTGTATATACTATATCTGTGTATATGCTTGTTTGTTTTCTCCAAAACACTGTTCAATTCATAATTACCATATGCAGCTTAATTAAATACATATATACAATTTTATAGTCGCCTGTCACCGCTTATAAACCAAATTAACATTTACAACCATCAACTAAAAAGATCAAGCTTCGTATAAATGGGCTTTTTCGTATAACCAACAAATCCCACTCGTATAGTCTCATACTCATATGCATAACATACAGATAGATGCTATGTTCTCTCTACAAAAACTGAACAAGTTCTGTTATTATCTCTATTTTGTACTTCAAATTTAGCCAACGGTTCCGCTGACGAGCTGTACGTTAGGGAAAAGGCACCCAAGTTGGGCAAGAACTCATGTCGTAAGTGTACAAAAACTCTTTGTACGTTCATCAATGTCAATGCCAAGACTTGTGATGTTTTTTCAGAGAAATCCGTGTCGTTTGAGAAATCAGTTTCGTTTAGCGACGATATACAGGGAATTCCCAAATCTCATAATCCCCTACATGCCGGTAAATAAAAAATACAGCAATATATATATTTTTAGTTTTTATATATTTGATATATTTTGCTATCATGCAAACTATTTTCAAACATCACAAGTCACAAAGCCAAAGTAAAGAAATGCAAATTTCATTTATGTGGCATTCAATTATCTTGCTGATGTGGAAATTGTATGCGTTCGTTGGTCTTTGGCATCAAATATAATGTCCTAGACTTTGATACCTTTTGAGTAGAACTAAACTTGTTGCCTTTATATTACCACTCATCCCCATTGATACTGATATTACTACTACTACTACTACTACACTGGAACTAAAGCTGATACGAAACCTACAAAGCCGGCAATCAAGTCGTCTACCTTGCCACGAACGTCGTCACAAGGTAAGATTCCTAACAATGAAATGAAGGGAATAATTTCTTACATTCAGGAAATCTAACCAGACTCAAAATCACGCATGCATTGATAGCTAATCACGTAGAATATATTGGTATTAATTGTAATACTTGCTTAATTAATTAGTAAATTGGTTAGCTAATGTACATTTATGTTTTCACTGAAATCAACCCATAGAACGCGATCGTCTCAAGCCACCTCCACCACCAAAACCAATTGTACTAGCTCAGACGTCTCACCCCAGCTACCGGGCGGACATCGCACTCGCCCCCGAGGTCTACAATCATTTACGGGGTCTGCAAAAGAAGGCAAAGGACTTGCGCATGGAGGTGCGTACCTTGAGGCGATTATCACAAGCTCAATCGGTCGCTGTACGTGAGGATATAAAGAGCACATTTATGCGCATACGTGCCACACTGTTGGCCAGCAGTGGCAACTTTTGGGGTCAAGGCGATCAGGATACCACACGTATATCAAGGGAGGAGGAATTGTATAAGCAGGAGGTCATACGACTGGAAAAGGATCTGAGCGATTTGGAGGCTTCGGTTGAGAATTTACGTGGCGAAGTTATCAATCGGCGGACACGCGTCAATATGACCGCTGTGGAGGATATGGCGTTGGTATTAAGTCGGGCAAGGTATATATATATAAATACCATTATACGATTAAATAAATTTGCTAGCTATATCTATACTACTTATTATAGCAAAACTGTTGCTGAACTCAAACTCAAGTTTCCAACTCTGTCAAATGGCTTGCGGTGCATATTATCCAATGAAATGGAAAAAGTGGTACGCGAAGAAAAGTTCCTAAAAGAAGAGCCGGATCGTTTGGAATCGGCATTACGTCGCTGCAAAAAGTTAACGGGCACCTTGGTGACACTTAAACGGTTTGTGTAGTAATTGTAGTTAAAGCATTTCTAATTTTGCTATTCATTCATTTCAAATAGCTTGGCTAGTGTGCAGGAACAACGTTTACCACCCAATGAGCCCCCAATAACTGAAGAGTCCTTACGTTCTGCAGATATTTCTGTTCCTGACAAGGTGAGTTCATTGGCAGAGCAACAAAACAAAACTCTTTTAACAAACAACCAACCAACCAACACACACACTGAGCTAATAACACCTAGGGCTGTATTGCCAATGCTACTTTTACGCATTAAACACCGTCGTTCCATACCATATCATACATAATTATTACGTATACGTATACTAATGTTTAACAATATTCTTTGTATAATTTCGATGACAAAAACAAAAATTAGTTGCTTTTGACCGAAAGAAGTATTTGCATTGGCTACGTTTAATTTTTGAAACATGCATTTTATTGCACACTAGTGTATCCTTGCTAAAAAAAAATATTATAAAAGTCGCAGACTTAATATGTACGAATTACATTACATAGAGTATACTTATAACAGGTTACTTTGTTTGTTTGCGAAATTTTCGGAATTTTCGAGTTTGCACATTGTGGAAATGATATGGCGATGATGGCGATAAAAAAAGCGCACAACGTGACGAGTTGTAAATATACTTATACTATATCATTCTTGTTCAGATAACAACAATAGCAATTGATAACAATACAAGAGCAACAACTATTGTGCCAAATATCTGTCTGTAAATGCAACTAAACCATGATTGATTGTTTGATTTATATCAAACTATTACTACTATGAAAGCTTACAAAGCAGGTGTGGTTAAATTAAAGAAATTTCCATAAGTTTCATTATACTAGTAGTATCAATATTTATACTTTTTAACATAAATCATTTAAGATTAGTCAAGAGATTATGTATATATATTTGAGATACATGATAATATTGACCAATTTAGGTTAAATTTAAATTTACGATCATTTACTTTTTTCTTTTTTAATTTTACATTTTATTACATATTTAAATATATTTTTTTAAATAATCAAAAATGTTCAGATTAATTGTTTGTTGTTTTTATTTTTGTTTTCTTTTAACTGGCATTTTATTACCTTCTTCAGAAAGCTATACCAAATCAATCAAATAGAGAAAAAACTGTAGCTAAACGAACATTTCAACTTCAAGCTGTTTTCAGCAATTGAAGATGATTTTTTGTATCTTCAGTTTGTATTTCAAAAGAAATGGTAGTATCCATAGCATCAGACCTTATTACAAAATATTTTGTGACATTCGTAATATTTAGCCAGCGATTTGAGATACAAGATACAAATACTTAATGTAATAAAGAATCATAAATTATGAACTGGTGACAATTGACAAATTAATAGTATTTTTAATTATAAAGTTTGATTTTAAATTCTCAATTGGTATGTGTAACAGAGAGAGCTGCAACGGGTGGGAAAAATTCGATCATGCTCAAACATTGCCGGGAATCGTTACGGTTTTTTCACTTTGGTTGTGCGAGCGGAGCGTAATGATTTTAGCGTCGGTTCCAATCGAACGCTCAGTTCGATTCACATTGTTCAAAATGATGATGATCGTTCGTTTTGTTCGCTCACGATGAGCAATCGAACCTGCTGTCTGATTTGATTTGATTTCATTTGTTCGGATCGCTCATGATTAAGCACGCAACTTAGCGATCACGTACAATATATATAATTTCTATATGGACTGGAAAAAGTATCAAATTTTATCCTGTTAAATCGTTGAATAAACTACGAATATAATTTAGTATAAGACATTTTTAAAAGTTGCTTAATTTTTTCTTTAAATACTTAAATGCTAAATCTCCTTCATGATCGTTTAAGCCCGACGACTTACGATCACAAACGCTCACGATCCACCAAGACCGTTTCTGATCGAACAATCGTAAACAAAGCAATCGTTTTCGCTACTCGATCGCAAACACAGTGACTCCTAGAGTGATCGCCGCTAAGTTGATACGTTAGAATTTTTGAATTTTTGGGTATGATGATTCTCGATCATACCCGTTGCAGCTTTCTCTGATGTGTAAGTGAAAATTAGTTTTGATAACTTTCGACGATTAGTTTTAATTAAAATTTGAATGTAGTATTTGATGATTGCATAGAAATGCCATTTAGTAAGTTATATAAAGTGAAAATCCCCATCTTGTTTATCTTTTATTGAGTTTTCGTATTAACAAGTTACGATTGGCTGTTATTAATCAATATATACTTAATCAAATATAGACATATGCAATTTCAAAACAGTTTCTTAAATTCAAAGCGTTGCCCAAATTATGTTTATCCTTTCTTCAAAAAAGAGAGATGCTGTCCTTTGAGTACGCAGCAAGAATCGGAAAAGTTAGCGTTTTTTTTTTTTTTGATAATAAAGTAATAAAAAGCGAAAACGTCTTACGTATTTAACACGCTATTCATATATATTCATATGATGACAAAACACCAATCAAAGTTAAAAGTCTTATAAAATGAGGTTTACCTAGTGATTTCATTTTCTTCTTCTTGCCTTTTTTTGGAACTAACAATTTTGATATCGTGTAAACAACAACAACTACAACCACATAGTTTAACTGGCGATGGAGTTCTAACTTCAAAGAGGCAATTACTGAGTAATGACTGAAAATATAAAAAAAAACAAATTTTACTAAAAACCCTTTTTAAAAGATGAACTCATTAAAAAACTATGTCAATTTTATTTTAGCTAAACATTATTTGCTCCGCATTAAACATAACTAGTTTATATTTTTGTATACTACTTACTACTGCTATAAACTTCTAACTAATACTACTACTAAACTCAAAACCATATTAAAACTCATAATAAGCTACCCATTAAGCCCAAAAAAACACACATTCCAACTGCAACTATCATTAGTTACTACATACATATATAATATTAACTTATGTGTATATCTTACATATAAATGTGTGTGCTTAACGTGCTTTCCAAAAGGCGGTTTATTGGTTTTATTAGCATACACTTTAGTTGTATGCTAACTAACATGGGCGATACTCCTCTTTGTTCCACTTTGTTCAGTACTGTTTAATTGAGAAGGGAATTACATACATACTATTTATGTAAATGATAAATCACTGATCGAATCATCACCAGATCTATGTGCCTTACTACTTAGTATTATTTTAGATCGCCAATTTGTTATCACTACTAGTCAAATTATCAAGATCAACGATTGATTGTAGACGATGACAGGTAATTGAAAACAATAAAAGAGGTAATTCGAATTGACACAATTTATAATATACGCTTTGAAAGACCTTACAGCTACAATTATTAAGGATCGTATTTAATTACCGTACCTACTAAACCATCAAATTAAAACTATAAATACTTATTCCCAGATAAAAAATAAAAAAATGTATGTCTAAAACCACGGCTTGTGTGATCCAATATGCATTTTATTACATTTGTTTTGATTGTTATTGTCAGTGGTCTGTAAATGTACCCCTCTACACATCTTACTCTACATGAACCCATCACTAGAATGTTTAAGGGCCTCGTTACTTCAATTTGGGACGCAAAAACAATTTTAATTTTTTCCCAAATTTGAGTATGTACAATTGTTATCGATAATTATGCAGGGCTTTTTGGAAAGTTACGATTAAATTGTTGCAACTCTGGAAGAATGCTAAACAATGGAAAAGGCGCAACGTGAATTTGAAATTGTGCCCATTTTATTAGAAAATCACAAGTAAGGAGGCTTACATTACAAATAGAGCCAAGCACCAAGACACTAAATGTGGTTGTAAAAACCGTAAGCTTAGACTAACGGTAATAATAGATCATTGCGAGAAAATCCTGAGTTGAGTGACGGTGACAGAGCAAAAAGACTTAAAACCAGTGCTTCCACTATTCGACGAATACGTAAAAGAGTGCCTACAAAAACGCCTTATGCCATTTACTATATGTAAGCACCGATCATCAGTAAGGTTCTAGCCAGATTTGGCGACGTGCCACTATTCAAATACGACGAAGCTGTAGTGCTAGGATTATAGCGATATTCACTCTTTTCAATATTAGCGATATTTTTGTCTTGGATTATCTATAATTATCGTCGTTTTTGTGCCTATTCAAATTACAGATGTAGGTCCTCCTAAAATTATAAAAACGTCTGACATTTTTCAAGAATAATGCTTTAAATTCCTTAAATGCTATAGACAAACTTAGTTTAATTCAAGTTTTATCATATTAAAGGGTAAATACATTTTAACTTTCAAACAAAAACAACGTATTTCAATTCGTAATATATTAACTTACAAGAACAATTAAATTCTTATAACTATCAGATATAAACTTTCAAACAAAAGCTATGTATTTTCTGATGAGATTCAATCACATTAAGCACTCGCGCCAATACATGTAGGGCTAGGATCAACGACGCTCACAATATCGATAAGCTCAAAACCTTATCGATATTCCCCATACCAAAAGGCTTATCGATAATATCGATATCTTATCGATATAATCCCAGCACTACGAAGTTGTGGTGTGAAGCAAACAAGGTCAATGTGCTAATGAAGTGGATCAACCTAATTGTCCTGGGCTCCGTCCTATCGAAAGGTATTTGGCAATTGCTAAAGGAAAATTGAAAAGGTATGGTAGTATCGTGGAAAATGAGAAATCACTGCTGATTGCCTTTAACAAATATGCTGCGAAAGAGGACAGAAAATGTGTGCAGAAGTTAATGTCAAACATTAAAAAAAACACCCACCATTTTATTTGCTGTAAACAAAATTGATTTTTTTTTTAACAAATATTATACAAAGCATACTCTTAAGATTAAACCGTATAGTTATGATCTGATTTAAGCGTCCTGATTTAATGTGACGAGGCCCTTGTAATGGCTTGAATTGTGCAAATATTATTGTAATAAACGGACATTCAATCACTAAACCCTAAAAGTTTGGAATCAACTGATTTTTATGTTTCGTTATTCGAAAAAATAAATCTTATGATAAATTCTGTAATAAATGACTTTGAATTTCGTAAAAATATTCTCAGACTAAATTTTCTGATTTCAATAAACACATTGCGGATAGAAATACTAGTATAACGTGTAAAAGGAAAAATATGAGTCATATTAATTACATATTAATATACATAGTTTTTAATTAATATATTATTCATACCTAAAAGCTAACTTTACAAATTGAAGGATATAAGATGCTGCTGTTAAGCCAAGACGATGTCATATATTTATTCTATTATCTTTAATCATATGTTTTACATAAAATCAAGAAAAAGAAAAAAAACATGTATTTATTTGTTAAATTTCATTGCTATAGGCATTCCGTTGAAAACATTTCTTTATTCTGTGTATTATATTTCTTCTTTCTTTTTAATGTTCAATGATTTCATTTTTGTAAGAAGCTCTTTCGTAAAAAGTTACAGTAAATAAATCTAAGCCGCAATAATGCATGTGTGTGTGTATGTACGTGTGTGAGGTCCTGTCCAAAATCCCCTATTTCTAAACATTTATATTTATAGCAATATTAATATTGTATGCATTGTGTTTTAAGGTGGGTGGCAAGATCTAAGAATTGTGACCTGTGGAATATAACTTAAATAAACCGATAAAATGGAATTGTACAACTTTTGGAAAGAGTATACTTCGGTGTGCCGAAGACTTAAATATATATGCATACATATTTATATAAGGTTTATTTGCTTTCAATATGTTTTTTCCCTTTTGTTTTCAACAAAATGTTCAAATACCCAAAAGCTAGTTAAACGAAAAGAATATATTTATGTATTAATGTTGTAGTTAAAAAGCGTATGTACATACTCGTACCATATATACATACTATATACAAATTAGCAAAAATTTAAATGTACCCTTGAATCATTTTTTAAACGTCCAGTCCAGTATAATAATCAAATTAACTAAATTCAATATTAAAAAAAGAACGGCCAAGTGTTTTAAAATCAATGTATGCAAGCAGTCAGTCATTTATGTTCTCACTCATCGATTGTTGTCTTTGAAGTTTTAACCATCTATATATATTTACCCATCATCACATCAATCATCATCTAACATAAAAACATGTATCTAAGTCTCTAAGCATTTTCATTGTTCAGAACTCTATGTACATCAATCAATACTCGTACATACTTTAAGTCTATTTATCAATTAAAACTAATAACAAAGCGTACAAAAATTTGTATGTATATTTAATTGACTTGTATTTACCAGAGCTCGCAAAAAGTGGTTCCTATTTACAGACAGTCAACAAAAGAACTGTTGCCCGCGGACACGATTGAAAACGGAATCTAAAAGACACTTTAACTTCGTTTTTTCTCAGCGCGGTCTTTGTTCAACCAACGAGAGCTTTTTTTCGCTCTCTTTGTGCAACAACAACAAAAAAGACACTTCCACTTGGTTTGTTTTGCTCAGTTGCTAAGCGTCGAACGACAATGTTTTCTTCAAGCTGTTATCTATAGAGAGCAGAACTAAACAGAAAACACGAGAGAACAAAAATAAATGCTGTGTTCTGTTAAGTTTTTGTCTGTTTTTTTCTTGGTGCGCAGATAGCATAGAAAAAATAGGTTCAACCTATTTTGCGAGCTCTGGTATTTACCCAAATAATTAATCGGCGAAGACTTCTTTCTTTTGAGCTACGTTGTATGTCATATAGCTTGCGTTTTAATTCTTAATCATTCTGTTATATCTCTTATTGTACTTTGTTGGCAGTTCTTAAAGTTTTAATAATCACGTCCCTTTTATTTGGTTAAAAATAAATAATCGGATATTTAATCTACTTTTCATTATTATTATTATAATATTATTTAATATTGTCTTTATATTTATTATCGATATTAATTGACTTTGTACAACGTTGGGGTATGATTTAATTTTAAATTTTGTGACGAACAATATTCATTTTAATATATAAACTATTCTTATATAAAAAACCTTTGAGAAAATTTGATATCAGTAATTTTGGGCCGTGAATATGTTTTCGTCACTAGACTTTTACCTCGTGTAGAGGTTTTTTTTTGGGGTTTAAATATACTCGTAAATATAGTTATTTTTCTACACACATATACAAGGTCTGGGTTAATGTTTTAGTTGCATTATGCATGTTTGTGTTAATTATGTGTAAGTATTATAAGATTCACATTTTTTATATTTATTTGAAGAAAGTGAAAGATTGTGGCAATATGATGGAATTCTGATACTTATTACTAAATATTGTATATTGTCATTCTGCACAGCATGTGATTCATTGTTATGCAACCTGTATTCATTATAAAGCACAACAGCTTTTCGTTTTATGTTAGCCACTACTAACTTGATGGGTTTTTACAAGTTGTACAATTGTTTTTCGTTTTATTTTTTAATACTACTTACTGTACCTCATAAGTGCATATATACATACTAACATACGCGTATGTATAAATGTGCAATGTTATAAAAAAAAAAGACTTTCTTTAGCTTTAGCAATGGCCAAAAATAATTCATTCATTTTACAACTGGCCAATTTTTTAATTTTTGTAGCCAATCCCAACACCCAGGATGGGGTCGTTCGCTATCAGCGGGGGACTCGCACCCGAAAACGCACTCGATGCTCTGCTAGACGAGCTAAAGACATTTTCAAAGCCAATTGCTCAACAACAACAGCAACAACAACAGCAGCAGCAGCAACAACAGCAACAAAAGCAACCTTTCGAGGTAAACAAAACGAATTTTTATATACGGAAATGTCACAGCAAACACTAGTAAAATTTCGGTTAGCTTATTTTTAAAAATATCAATGCTACGATGTCTTATTTCCAAATACTTCAGCAATTAATTCAATCAGAAATCGATTCATTATTTGTGTTGGAGCACAATCCGCAAAATTCGAATCATTCGGCGGCAAGAACAATAACAAACGTTCCATGGTTTGTAAGAAACGTGACAATAGAAAACAATCTGAAACTCCGCCCAGTAGGAGACCAAATAAACTTTCACAGCAGCAGATACACACGATAAACACTGACAAATCATCTAAATCCGCTTGCCACTCAACTTGCGAACTCACCCACATCAAGACTACTCAAACGACACGATGCACAAGACCTCTCCACAAGGAGACTACTATAAACCTCACAAACATGCACTACATCTTAAACATGTTTACGAGGGTTTCTATTATTTATATTTATGTTATAACAAACCATAATAACGAGATGTGTGAGAGCTCCCATTGTCATGATGAAGAATGATTTATCTTTGGCGGTCGGTTATACGAATTTCTCCGAAGACTTCCGGTAAATAAATGTCGTGTACCACTCAGAATTAAGCGTCCTACGTTGCTCAAGCGGAACAGCGCCGGCTCATACGTCAGCGCCATGACCACGATTGAATTCACTATACCAGCGATATACTGTGGTTTTTGATGGGGCTTTATCGCCATACTAAGAACTGAGTTCATCGACACATTCTTGTTAAGATAATCCACGTCGAAAATAATCCATCGAAAACCTTCTCTAGAAATTTCCATTTGTTGACGAAATTGATTTTCTTAACTCGCTGTAAATAAAACAAATTGCACTTGCACATCAAAATTTTGTGGATACGTTTATGCTAAAAAATGTCAATCTATATTATGGTGTTGCCAGATTTTAGCTAATGACAGTTCCCGAAATATAATTAGTACCCGTCGTATCATGATTTGTGATCACAATGAATCTTAACTTGTGATGAAACATTAATTAATACCTGCTGAAGAGCATGATAACTTTTTATGCAAGTCGGGCTACCTACAACACGAAAACTTTTTATTCAATCCGCCTACTACGTCTCTTAAGAGTTTGTAAAAAATCTATTTTTGTACCAGGAATCACCCTATTTACACGGTACATTTCTTGTACATTAGAACTTTTGATGATGACAGTCCTTGGATCTGTGTAATACACCCGATAAATGCTTCATATAAGTTTATTAACTCGATGCACTTATTTATGATCTGTACTTATAGGTGCGTCCCGAAGATTCCACATCCGATGAGAGCGCACAGGCTGCTGTGCAAAGTACAGTCACTACGCAAATATCACAGGCCCGTCTCTTTACGGAGGCGAACATAAACATGCAGCAGGCGAATACAAACAGCATGGTCATGGCCATGGCAACAAGTAACGTGACCGCACCTCTGACACTCCCACGTGGTGCGCTCACACACCAGCAATCTCTCACTCAACAGCAATTGATGGTGCACACCAATTTGGGCAGTTTGCGTCGCCTGCACTCATTCCCCAGCGAATCGGATAACGAACTCTTGCCCCCAACTGGGCCGCGCATCAGTGACAGCCTCGCCAATGGCGGTGGCAGCAACAGCAGCAGCAGCAGCATCAAACCGCCGGTGCCCGAGCGTAATGCTGATTTGATAACTAAGGTGGGACACAAGCGTATACCGCCACCACCGCCGCCGCGTACCAGCTCACGCAGTCCACTGGCCAGTCCGACAAGCCCAAATGTGCCACAGAATATGGTTGCCGCAGCGGCTGCTGACAATATAATTAGCATTGAGACTGTCGTTATCGGTGGCGACACCTCGAGTGGCGACAACTCGAGTGGCAACGAATCCGGCAACGATCATGTGCAACGTCAGGTAGCACTTGAGATGCGGCACCAGGAACTATTGAAGAAACAAAAGGTGTTGCAAGAGCAATACCAACGTTTGCAGCAAATGAGCAAGTTGCCATCGGTTGATATGTCCTGCTCATCGCAGGATATTGCCGCTGCCACTGGCACGACACTCAAGCAACTCGGCAGCGAAACGAATATACAGCAAAAGATAGCCGCATTAAATTTAGCTTGCGAGTCTTCTAGTGTTGCAGCGGCTGCGGCGGCAGAGACTACTGCTGCTGGTACTAATGGTGTGTTGATCAGTGATGCTACGGGTGGTGTGGTTGGCGGCGTTGTTGGTGGTGCGGTTGCTGCTGCTGCTGCTGCTGGTGGTGGTGGAAACACACAGCATTCAACCACAATGACCACTAAGCAGGTGTATGAGACGGAGATACTTTAACACAACTGGAAATTGGCGTGGAGCGAAACTAAAATTGATATTTAAAGCTCTCTCTGTCATGGTCGCTGTCTCTGTCTCTGTCACTTGCACGAATTTCTATTTTCACTCTAACTACTATCTATATCTATCTCTGTCACTGTCACTGTCACTGTCACTGTCACTGTCTCTGTCTTTTTCATTACCGTTGCGACATGTAAAGACATCAAGTCATTGGCTCTTTAAAATATCATGAATATCTCAATAAGAAAACGAACGTTAATACTTAAGAAAGTCAAACAGTACTTATAGGTGTTTAATCTAAATGTCGTACATATACACATACATACGTAAGCACGTATGCACGTTTTCGGTGTGCTTGTGTGAATGTATGTACATATTGCCAAATGAAAATCAAATCAAAAATCTTAACAAAAACTAAAACTCATAGAAATGTGCACACTTGTAATGCAATATACATACTCATATTTACTCGTATGTATGTATAGGCAAACAGATACTATACTGTCGGAAACAATGAATAGAATATAATATTACATACATTATTAGTACAACATGTATGCATGTATGTATTTATGTACTATGTATATTATATTCAGTGTGTGTTTGGTGGGGTACTTAAGTGTGAATTAAGCTGTTTTATCGTTGTTCCCAATACTATAAAAGAGTGTTTAGTGTTTAGTATAAAATGAAATGAAACCCCTATGCCTGTGAATGCTATAATTCACAATATAATTGCACAGATACAGATACAGTGCGTATTGGTATGCAAAGACTCGGCTACAATTATCGGGTCGCTCAATAATTAGGTAGACACAAAATGGCACAGTAAAACATCACAAAAAAACAACAACATGAAACCATACTATTTACACATTTACGTTATTATATATATATTTCATATTTTGGTATGGGATGTGAGACTGATAGTTCTATATATGTAGGTCATCAAGAAATATATATACATAAAAATACTTAAATAATTAATAAGTACATTCGTTTATCTTGTTAGAATCTTAAACTAGCTAATTTTAAACCCGATTTGTTGTACTTTTCCCAAATATAAAGGCAAATTCAATTGAAACTCTTTTTCATATTTATTTATTATTTATTATTCATTTTTCTTTTACTTATTTGCGAAAACTAAATTATTGTATTGCATTTTTGGGAAGAGTATATATGCTTCGGAATACCGAAAATTTATATTGTTGTTTAACCGCATATCCATTTAATGGGCTTGCAAACGTATATACTTATTAATTTCTATGAATTTTGTTGGATTAGCTCTTTGCTAATTACTATAAACAAAGGTATTTAGCTGCTCCTAATCAAGTATTCAAAATCGGTTTGATTATATGTAATACACAAGTATTCTATACAAGATTTCCCCTTTACAGTCATGGAAAAAATAATAGAAACGATAGTTACTTTTTTACTTGAAGCCTTGTTGCCAAGCTCTTGAGCTATAGTAATATGGATGAAACCCACTGTGCAGGCAACGTTGATAACGGTGCTTAATTATGATCTCCTTTTTGGGCATCTTTCGGCAAAAATTTTAGGAGACCACAAATTAGGGTTGGAAAAAATAATAGAAACGCACTCACGTTTTGCTGATATTTTTAGTCAAAATCAAAGTACAAAATCAAAACAGAAGTGTTAAAATAGCAACTTGTAAAATTTAACATTCGATTTTTTTATTAGAGTCAGAATGGGTCGTGGAGTACATTTCATAGGTGTTAGAGAGTAAAATAATACTTAGACAGAGAGAAGAAGACGAAATCCATGCCGAAAATTGCAGAGCTAACGGAGTATTAAAAAATATAGAAGTTTTTTCTGCTATATACTTTAAAGGAAAGCAGCAGAAACGAGGCAGAGAGTAAGCAACTTCAGAAAATCAAAAAAGGAGTCATTTCTTTCATCGATGCATGTTTAGAAGCGAGTCTGCTTTGCCTACTCAGTCACCCCAACTTAATCCCATTGAACACTTGTGGGGGATATTAAAAAAGAGGATGAGTGGAATTGTGGAAGAAAGTCGAGGAGGAATGGTACTCAATTGATCCTTCGATTTGGTCAAATCTGCTTGAGTCTATGAGTCTAAATTATTAATAATTCATTGACTAATTTCTGAAGTTAGCCAAATTGGATGGAATTAGTCACTTCGTTTTTATTTATTTATTCAAATAAAATTTTCTTTTGTCAAGTGAATTAAAATAAAGTCATTTTTGTTTTTCTATTATGTTTATTATTATGTTAAAGGAAAAGTAAAAGATTTAAATCATTATCACATTATAAATGAACAATATATGAAGTTAAAGAAAATTCGAAACTGCTATTCTATTATTTTGTCCATGACTGTATATTGAATCAATTATTATGTTGTATATACTAAGTATTAAAATTCACCTTAAATAGTTGAACTACTTTCATTGCAGAGTATCGCATAGTTGATTATTTTTAAATACGCATAGGTTTTTACATGTTTTTAGCAAATCAAAATATTTTTAATTTATTAAATATGCATATATGAGAATTAATGAATTAAACGTACACTGACATATGTACATACATACATATATGGATAAATTTTAATAATAAATTCAGTATTACACACTTGTACTATAAGGATTAAATGTACATATACTATATACAATCACAAATTTGTTGCACTTATACCAAGTTTTTATATGAATTTAAAAAGCATTTCCCTGAAATTTTTACGCAATTTTACGTATTTTGTCTTTGTATGTTTATATACGGCGGGTATATGCTTGCACATATCCCAGAATTGTTGTGTGTATAGGCAGTCCGCTAACCCTGCCACAATGATACACTTTTCTGACGTTAATAAGCATTTTATATAACTTTTTATTTAACTTGTTCTTAGTATGCGTATATGTTGTATATATGCATATCTAGAACAAACGAGTACAGCCATAAGTCCGTCGATTTTGACGTAGATGGAATTACAAATGTTTCAGATACTGTCTCACTCTGATAAAAGAAGATAAACAGACACGATGAAATAACCAGTACGTTGTGAAAAACTATAAATTTAAAAATATATATCTTTTGAGTATCATATTATCATATTAAATTACACATATAACTCATTGACTTTTAAATTTATAAAACACACATATAGGAAAAATATAAAATGATGCGCTCAAAGTATTTATACACACATTGATATTTACAATAATGGAAGCACTTTAATTTTTAATCATTTTGATCACATTTGGACGAATATGTATAACATAGTACATTTAATAGTCACGCAACGAAAAGAACATTTTAATGAATTGATTAGAGCGTTAAGAAGTACGAAACTACATATGTGAAAGTATGTAAATACTCTAAAGCGGCAACACACATAATAAAACTTAATTAAAACAAATATTGTAATACAAACAAACGACAAAAATCAATGGATGTATTGGATGTATGTATGTATACGTAAATGTTTTTCTTATAAAGCACACACTCCCACATTTACACATATACGCACACAGCCACACATATACACAACTTAAAAAATATGCGCAGCAATACTTATAGTAAAATGACATGTAGTAGGTATTGTAAACATTAATGCAAATACTAAAAACAAAAAAAAACACCAGAAAATCATCATGCATCGATGAAGAAATAATAAGAAAATGCGCATACCTTTTTTTTCTTAAAAATATTATAATATTTAAATTACAAGAAACCACAACAATAAATATCATACGCAAAGTACGAACGAGTACACACATTAATATTGATTTCAAAGGTGTACTTACATGTGCTGATCTGAGCATAAGGTAAAGGCTTACTAAATTACTAACTCTATCATTCTCTGGGTTTTCTCCTTAATAAGGAGGAGTCCTTATATTCAATAAAGTACAATATTCATTTAACATTATTACAAATAGGAGACATTAAAAAACATATGTATATATGTAGAGAAGGCACATTGAAATTGATATAAGCTATAGTCTGTCATGGTCAAGTTTTACAATAGGATATGTTAGGTCATTGCTGTGAATGGGTGTGTGAATATATATATTCATTATGTAGGTGTTTATGATTCACACAGCCAATCGCAGGGCAACTTTGGCATCTTGCTAGCTGGCCATGGCAAGTAGCCTGCTGTTTTAAATACCCAATAGTCGTACGAAACCTTTGTGATCAGTGCTAGTAGTAAAAGAACCTCAGCTGCTATTAGGTAGTATATGTAGTCGGTCCAATCGGGCGGGGACTGACACAGTTTACTCTCTTGCAGCTCAATGACACTTTGGGGTAAATTTCGGCATCGTATGTCCATGTAGTCAGGAATATCGGTACTGCGTTCCTTAAGCCAGTTCTGCAGAGTTTTTGCCGAATTACAGTCACACTGCAATCTGTTTTCCGCTAAGTAAATTCGCCGACCATCCGTATCCATTAGAGCGTTGTTCAAAAAATATTCAGGAATCTAAAAGAATTGAATGTAAGTTCTTCAATGTTTAATCTTATACTATTTATATATGTATGTATATATTTTACCTTGCTCAGAGAATTGTTGCGCATATAAAGACGCTGAAAATGTTCAATGAACTTGGTCCCTTCAAATTCATAAATTGAAGAAATATGATTGTTATCGGCTACTAGCTTAACGATATTGTAATATGTAGGATTCGTATGGAAATGATCACCCAGACTGCTTATTCTGTTGTTGCTAATGTTAAGTGTAAATGTGTTGTCCGGTAACTGGGGAGGTAGTTCAACCAAACCAAGATTCGAACAATCAACATTGCATACAGTCTTTGATTGATCGTTTTGTATTATCATGATGTTATATATATTGCAGGAACAGTTCCCATAATTCGGTATACTTGGACACTTTGTACCGCATTTCTTAATGCTTTCCAGTTGTTTAACAGATACCAGATCCGTGGAATTGAACCACTTATGAGTGGCATTGTACAGACAGAAGGAGCGCTCCGGATTAATAAAGATGAATGAGTCGGTGTAGATAATCTCGTTGAGCGGTTCACAGAGCATACGCATGTTGCCACTGAATTTAAATATATAAATACAGATTAAATAAAAACATATACATATATCAGGGATCAGATTTATGAATTAAAAAATACAAATTCGAAAGGGTCTTGAATGGGAAATTTTCAGATATACTTTTAAATCAAATGAAAGTATCTCTTATAAATATTTTTAGGCGGGGTATTCTGGAAAAGGATAAAACTATACATATATATTAATCTCTTTGTCCTGACTGACTGATCATTGTGCAGCTTAAAGACGATAGGAGTCTGTAATGTTCATAAAAGATACCTGAGACAATATAATCGTGCAATAAGATGACTTTTTGTAAAATTTGGTCAAATTTCAGACTACAAAGTAGTACAAGCAATTTGATTAGTATAAAAACATTTTTTTTTGTTTTTTGAGATATGTCAATCAAACTCAGATTATGTTTGGTATTGTATTTTATGTCCTGATAAACTTTGTTAGCTGCCAAAGGAACGATTAGTTGAAAGTCAACATTTTATATGAATACTGAATGGCTTTTTAATATGTCTCAACTCAAGTCACAGATTGCGTTAGATTAAGTAATTGGCTTGAATATCCTGAACAACTTTGTTTAATTAGGGATAACTATCACTGCAGAAATGCATCCAACACAAATTATATTACACCCTCAGATTCAAAAGCTATTTCGTATAAATTTTAATTTTGAAATCTTATAAAACTATAAGTTATATTTTATTTTTGTAATATTTGTTTGATTTTAATTATAACCAGTCGGAAAGGCTACAGTCGAAGTCGACTATGAGAGACCCCTTACTTATTCTTCAAAAAGGAAATAATAGTAGAAACCTAAATAAATTTGTAAATAATAAATACATCTTAAAAATAATAATAACCTAAAAAAAATGTCTCTGCTAGGTGTCGAACTCCAGAACCACACCGCAAGAGTTCGACACTCTAACCATTGCACCAATGCAGCCATGGTCGATTATCTGGCATATTACCAGTTTCCTTACAGAACTGCAATTAATATTTTTTTTTCAATGCCTCAAGTTGCTGCCCTCAGCCTTTGTATATTCAAACATTTATCTGCATCAAATCTCCGGTGTTTATTGTCCGATTGCGTTGAAATTTTCAGAAAACATCGCAGTTACACTAAACTTTATATTTGGAACTTATATCTTTTAAATTACTCGTCTTACTCGGGTATTTTTCCGATTTTTGAAGGAGGCGTGGCGAAATTCTAAAACAAACTTGAGCTTTGTAGAGGCCTTAGGAGAATTGTCACCAAATTTGGTTGCTCTAGCTCTTATAGTCTCTGAGATGTAAGTGTTCATACAGTAGGACAGACGGACATGGGTATATCGACTCGGCTTGTGATGCTGATTAAGAATATATGTACTTTATGGGGTCTTCCAGACTTCCTTAGACCTGTTACGCACATTTTGTTTTTGATACACTAATGGACCCCTATACATGTTTAAAGTAAAGGGTCTAAAAGTCAATATTAAGAGTTATTTGTATTTTTCAAGTTATAATCGTTTAGTTTCCTGATATAAATCAATAAGATCAAAGACAAATTTACCTAATGTCCAACGCAACGTTCTTGTTCTGGTTTCGGTTTGGCACGCGCGACAAAAGGTTGTTAGATATGCCAAGGAACTCTAGATGGGGTACATCTTTTACAGCACGACTGGCGATTTCCAAAATATTGTTATTCGAAAAGTCAAGACACCTGATCTTCGAGTGACGAGGGAATGCGTTTGTTAGCTGCGAAATGTTGCCGTCTGTCATGGCGAGCGAGTCCAATGACCGAAATATTGCGTTAGATAAATCCAACGCTGATGTGGTGAGATTGCGCACATGTAGGTTTGTCCAATTGAGGTTCTTGCTGCAACTTGAGATCATCGAGATATTCGGGACGTTGCAGCAGTACCAAGAGCCAGGTCGTGTCGGATGCTCACGGCACGGACAGCTATTCGTGTCGCGATCGTGGCTACGATCGGTGTGTGCATTGTTCGCTGTCTGATTTTCTTTGGCCTCACCACCGGCTGGATCACCAGATTCCACGAGGACAGCACTGTTGCCCGATGATGAATCGGAGCGATCAGATGCATTTGGCTCGGACGAGTTCTGCTGATGCCAATTAAGGCATAATTCTTCCTCCGCATAAAAACAGTTCTTTAGATACTCTGGCAATTCGGTTGCAACTGCAGCTGATGGTGCCGCTGCGGTTGTTGTGACAGCGGGTGCTTCCGCTTTCTCCGCTTCCCCTGGCCGCTCTGCAACCTGCTGATGTTGATATGGTGGCAGTTTAATGACCGGAGAGGCCACTGTAGCCACTGCCGCCTCAATCGATGGTGTCACTGGGGACGGCGCTGTCTCCGAAGCTGTTGCTATCGTCGTTGTCATTATGGCCACTTGCTCTGGTTTTGCGCAGGCGTGAGCAAGCCACAGCAGTAGCAGGAGCTGAGTACGTAGGGAAAAAGGGAGGCATTTTTATTTATTATTAATATTGTTTACTGATAACGACAGCGGGAAACTCAAATTATGTTTACTCTTGCGCTGGGCGCATTCTGTTTACACAATTAATTAGCGCCTGTCATTCGATAGCGGATGGCAAGGCTTGGTCTGCGGTTACTGCAAATAAAGTGCTTTCCTACGACATCGACGTGGTCGATGTAATTGTACAAAAAAAGTTATTTTTAGGTACACAAATGCGCAATATGCGGAATGCCAAACTATCTTAAAATGAATATTGTTCGTCACAAAATTTGATATCATTAATTTTGAAGCATGAACTATTCGTAACTAGACTTATATATTGTAATCGGTTTTTTATTCGTGATGGATCAGAAATTAGTACCTGCTGAATGACATGATAGCTTTTTAAGCAATTCAGCTTACTACATTGATAACTTTTTATTAAATCAGCCCACTACATTGATAACTTTTTATTAGATCAGCCTACTACGTATTTTCATGGTTTGTTAAAAATCTGTATTCGTTGTTTGTGAAAAAAAATCTGTATGATTGTAATAATCGTTTATGCTTGTTGAAAATTTTCTGCTGAATGCATAAAGTAATAATCAGGTATAATGATTTATGTTCACAATTATCTGCTGAATGCCCCCAATGTTAAAACCTGTGATACTATGTTATAAAGTGCTTCAAATCGTTGTTGCAGTTGCTGATTAATGTATTCTATAAACGTAATACGAAATTTAACAGTCTCAGGGCCGATTTCTCATCTTGCCTATTGTCTTAAAGTGTAGATAAACCTGCCGATAAGAGAAATTTGATTTTCTTGTCAAAAATTTAGTCCCAGCCTCTCGATAACTTACAGGGCAGATCATCCTCTCTGTAAGTTTTAAACGTTAGCCTACTCTGTTTTAGTTAGGATGCCACATTATTTTAAACTTTTAATATTTTGAAAAGGGAAAGATGAGAAAACGAAAAATGTTAAATCCTATTTTTATGGTAAAGCAACATTTTCGTAAGTAGGCTGTATCGGTAAGATGAGAAATCGGGCCTCAGTTGGGGATGTAAATTTAAATGTTATGTTAATCGATGATTTACAAATCAATCTCGATGTTGGACGAGATATTGATCAATACATTTTCGATACCTCGATGCCTTCAAAGCTCTTGTATTTTGTTAAAAAGAAGAAAAATTTCAAGTTTTTTTAATGCCATAAACATGTTTCATTGAAATAATTAATATGACGTAACAAAAAATAGCCTTTTAAACATCAAAAACTTAAAATAACAGGAAAACGATTATGCTTTAATAGCAACAATTTACATTTCCACAGTGTGAAAATAAGGTGAAAATACGATCCGACTGATACCCTGTGCAGGTCTTAAAAACAAGAGTATTTTGAGAAAACTAGCCATAAAACTGCTCTCGCTATCAGCTTTTCCCAAATGTGGGCGATGGGGGCGTGGCATCGAATAACCTCAGGGAATTGGTAAGAATCGGGATCAACAAAAACTACAAGGTATCGCGTTCAAAAAACCATCGATACATCGCTGGTTTTTTACATCCCTAGTGTCAGATGTATTTGCACTTTCATGTCGAATTATTTACGCACTTTTCGACGTCTTCTTAGCTCTATTTTCGACTCAATACAAATGCAGAATTTCCATTTACAACAGTTTTGAATTTTTCATTTCGTAATTAAGTAATAAAAAACCACTTATTCTTCAAAAAGGAAATAATAGTAACAAACTTAGATACTTATACATATATAAACCTTCAGGTTTTAATTAATTCACTAAAATGGGCAAATGCGTCTTAACGTCAATGTACTGTTCTATGTACCTTTGACCCGACACTGAGTAATACTGTGTTTTATAACTTCCAAATTTTATCACCCGATCGCGATGAAATTTTCAGGACCCTGATCCTCGCCCTCTATGCCAAAATTCAGGACTCTAGATTTAATATTTTTCGTTTTATGGGATTGAAAAAATTTTGTTTTCGATTAACGGAGGCGGAAGTGGGCGTGACTCTAGCTCTTATAGTCTCTGAGATCCAGTCGCTCATACAGACAGACGGACATGACTCGGCTGTTGATGCTGATCAAGTATATATATACTTGATGGGGTCTGCCAGACTTCCTTCGACCTGTACGCACATTTTTTTTTACAAACTTAATAGACTCTTATACTTTTGTTAAAGTAAAGGGTCTAAAAAAACAAAATGTGTTTAGTCCCAAGGCTAGTAAATATGTGTGCTTTCAGCGCCCGTAAAACTTTGGCGCCATGAGCGATTGCCCATCTTCCGCCCCCTTTGAAGCGGCCCTGTATATGTATGTCTGTGCATATGTAAATATGCGTGAATGCATATACCACAGTACGTACTTTAAGCAAGCCGCACCTCAAAAGACAACAGTCATAGATATGTTCATACAGACACACAATCGGAAATAGCTGCATTTAAATGTACATACCTATTCAATGCATAAGCCAATGAATTGTATATACAGTTAGTCAAGTAATTGTTTTGACAAAATACAAAATACGCATATTTGTTTGGAAGGCATTATTTATATTTTTAAACCTGCTCTGAGAAAAGTAAGAAACTGTAATAAAATAAGAATAATTTGTAAATAAAATATGACCATTATTCATGTTGTCAAAATAAATACTTGATTAACTGTCTAAGCGTACATACATAAACAATTATAGGATAACACCGGTGTGCTAATTCAGCAATTAATTAAGAAAATTGCTCTGCTTTCGGGTTGATAGCAACGCTAATTTCGATAAAAAGGTTATTACTGTTTGACAAATAACCGCAATGAACATTTGCTAATACATTTTAAGGCCCTAATCAAATTATTAATATATGTATGTATGTTAATAACATATACATGTATATACAGTGGCTCACAACTTATTTCGTGCAGAGGGACAGTACATTTTAAGATATTGAAGATCTCAAAACAAAAAAAAATTAATATACAGTATTTTCTGTAATCTTTTAATATTGTTTAATTAGCATTTATCGTCCGGACACTAAGATTCTTTTCGGGTTTAGTGAAAATGTATTTTATGTGCATTTTCTTAAATTTACAGAAATAGAAAAACAATCAAGTGCCTAAATAAATATCGATAGATTGCTAAAAAAGACTTATTTAAATGTTGTTGATATTTTTAATACTTTAGCGAATATTCGATCTTAAAATTGCACTGCACCTCTGCACGAAATAAGCTGTGAGCCACTGTACCATATAAATACATATATGCATGATGTTTAATATCTGCGTTTGTGCTCAACTAGACATACATACATATGTACATATGTATGCATGTTTAATTCTTGTGTACATTTAAGTACATAAAAGCTACATACATTTATTATTTTTACCATGTACGTGTATGTATGCATATATGTACTTATGCATATATGTATATGTATGTAGATGTGCGTATGCGCGTTTGACTTACATCTTTATAAACGACCATTGCATTTAGAGAGCCGCGACGACAACAGAGAGACTAGGTAAATTGTGTTTATATTTCCGAAATAGCACAGGATGATCACATTTTAAAACTATGTATTTATTTAATTTGGCTGCGCATAATTAAAACTACAACACAAAAGAATATATGTAATTCGTCATAAAAATAACTTTTCGCATTGGCACTTTTATTTTTTATAATAACGTGTTTATATATTTATAAATATATACATAAGTATATAATTTAATCAAATAATAACAAAAAAAAAGTCGTATAAAAACAAGAAATTCTGAGTGTTATCGACAACAACGCAAGGCAACAATGTGTTTAAGGCCAACAAGTGGCAGCGCAATTTAAAAGAAAAGACCAAATCAACGCCAAAAAATTAGCTAAAAAATGACAAAGCGACATGGGAGCTCAGTATTTTAGACAATACTTTTATACTCGATACTATCGATAATACTAAATACTAAACTTTTAAAGAAAACATGGCGCATAATTTAAAATAAATTTCAACAATAGCCTAACTTTTCAATAATACTGTACAAGGGCGTAGGCAAGGGGGGCCAGAGGGGGCCATTGCCCCCCCTACAGATGTGACATTACATTATTTAGCTTCCAAAATCTGCGTAAAATTGTTTTTAAAAATTGAATTTATTAAAACAATCAATTATTAGGAGTGTTAACTTTTTTTAATGACTGTATGTTGAGTGCCTAGTTCTTAAAAGGAAGGCGAAGAGAGAAAATGCGGTTTTAAACCTGTGTTGCCCCCACCCCCCCTAACTGAAAAGCTGCCGACGCCCTTGATACTGTAGTAATTGTACAATTTTAATTCGAAATTAGATTAAATAAAGGGTATCGTTCTTAAGCATGTTGAGTGTTCGTTACCCCTCTGGAAATGAAGTTGTGTTTATTAACTGTAATTCAAAACTATAAAGCATAAAAATTAAAAAAAAAAATGTGTCAGCAATTTACAAAAAATTGCAAGCGAAAAAGTTACTTTTCTTTTGTTTGCCGTCAGTTAAACCATTTTACCATTTTTGGCAACCAAGGCTACTATACATTTCAAAAACATTGGCGCCACCTGTTGTTTGTTCGCCAAATATTCGTACGCTACCTGCCGTTTGTTCGCTAAACATTCCTACGCTACCTATAGTTTTGTGCTTTGCCACTTCATTTAATTTTCCATTGATTTACTTTGGCGTGTCAAAAATTAACATGAAGACTGGATACCGTAAGGTCGTACGCATTCCCGACTTTTATTATTGCAAACAGACAGATATTTTTCATGAGCATCGATTGATTTACATGGGTACATTCGTGAAAACACCGAAATCTTAGTTTACGGTGTGTTTGACTTTTTCACAAGTGTATTTGCAAAGTTCAATACCTCAAATTGAAGATCTGCGCGTTTTGCTTCGTCCACGCGGTTTATAATGCTCTCCAAATACTTGTAGAAGGGATCGTGCACTGCATTTCCCAGGCACTGGCCTCCAGAGTGTGTCCCAGTTGTTGTGCTCTTCTCCTCGTTTAGCCTTTTCTGCAGTTCAGTCTCCAGCAGACCCATAATTCTGACAAACTCCGATTGTGCTTGCTGAAGATCTTTTTGGGGCGCTTCGGTGTCGGCTTCTTCGATTGTCGTGTGATGCTCCATGAATTCCTGTACATTACTATTGTCAGCCTTAGAACTGTCTAATTCACTGGATGCGTCAATTTGAGTCAATTCAAGTTGATTGTCACGCTCCGTAAGGGATTCATCAGTCTTGTTAAAATCACGCAGCTTAATGTGATCCAATAGATATGACATATCATAATAATGGACCCAAGTTCGACCTCCTTCAGATTTATGATATTCACGTACAAATTTATCACGCAACGTTTTCCAACGGCGCTTCGTTTGTTTAACTGTAATATTTGAAATTATAACAAACATAGTAATTTACGTACACATGTGTGTGTGTGTGCGAGTGTGCGCACTTGCCTGATAAACCGCTCTTGACAGCGACGCTCATCCACGCTCTTTCTTTTTTCTGATGATTGCGAAAACTAATGTCCGATTTATTGTACAAACAAGGATGCAGCTTGACGATCTTGATTAGTCTCCTCTCAACTTCTTCCATAATTAATCGTATTTGTATTTTTTTATGTTGCTAAATAGCCGCGGAAGTGAAGTATTGCCGGTGGCAGGCAAAAATAAGATTTCATTTATGCGCGCGCTGTGGCAACTAACGCGTAATGATGCTAGCGCTGTTGACATATATCGATAAATAAATAAAAAGATATCGTGCGATATTTTTTCTGACGATAATATCAATATCGATATATCGATTCTAGTGTGATTCTTAACAGTTATTTTAAAATTACTTAAAAAACCCAATTAATTCTCTCATTCATCCCTTAGTGCATTTTGTGTTAAAAGTAATGAGTGATTTTTCTTTTATAGATAGTTTTAGCTAAAACTAGCTACTTTAGCTCGTGTCAGCTGTCGATAGAAATATTTATCGATATATTGATATATATCAACATCCCTAAAACCAATAATTCAACGCAATTGTATTTTGTACCCTGACGCGGCAACAGTTGTCTCTATTGTAAATAAATAGCCCTATTGTCGTCAACAAGCGAGGAAAATCATTTACACAACAAACGTTATGTTGACAGTTTAAAATATAAACGACATTTTTTTTTATATACTCGGTATTAAAATACACTTTATAATTACGCACAAAACTGCATATATTACATCAAGCAAGAGAATAAAGAAAAAAACCAAAAATGCCCATCGATACCCGCGAGCTAATGGAAGCTATTGCAATAGTAGCTGACGAGCAGAATGTGCGTGTTGCAGTGAAGCAATCTGGAAAAGGAAGTGCGATTTGTGCTGCATGCTGCTTTGCTGGTGGCATGTTAATGGGTCCAGTGGGCCTGGCGATAGGTGGCGCTGCTGGTGGAATCGCTGCCTATAAAATGACCAGTGGTTAGTATTGTCTCAAAAATGTGTAGTGCAGTGTGTGTGCAACCGTATGATCAACGTTATTAATAATGCCCTTATCACGAAATGCAATAGCCCCATAAAGTTTACAATCTTGATCAGGATGCCAAACTGAGTCGATAAAGCCACGTCCGTCTGTTTCTATATGAAGTATTAGTTTTCAATATACAGGGTGGGACATTTAAACATTCGGTTATTTTTTTCAATAACGACAAAAATGTGATTTTTCGAATTGTACAAACATGCTTTGATTATCGTGGAATAATATATCGGTTAGACGGTATTCTCGCATTTTCCATCACTTTTTCGATAAATAGTGGTATTTTATATGTGCGGATTATAACGATAAAATCTGCTTGCCAAAACTGTTTTTTTTTTCCTATTGGCACTTTTTTTACAAATTGGCTTTTTTCCTTATGATTCGGTAGCCAGTAGCCAGCCTTATGATCGACGCAGAAGTAAAAATTTATTTATACATTTTAAATTATTTTTTTTTTATAATTATAAATAATTTAAACACGGGAACGTTCTCTTGGAATCCACCATCAAAGTAATTCTAAGTCATTTTGTTGTAACGTAAAGAAATTGGCCAACAGTATATTGAAAACAAGTAAGTAGATATTTCCACAATTTTAAAAATTATGGAAACAGTGCGGGAGAGTTACACCGAACTGGCTTCACAAATAGTGCAGCGCAGGGAAGAGGATGCAAACCATAAAAACGGGCTTAATGATAAAGTATTTAAAGACTTAGGTTTATACGAAACACATTGTCCCTGCCACACAGCTCTGCTGCGACAGACCGGTAATTTTTTGAAATAAGCTAAATAAAATCAAAATCAAGAAACAAGCTTGATCTTAATTTGATTTCTAACATAATGATATGTAAAGAGCTGTGCAAATTTATAGATCCACAGTATGTGTCGTCGGTAAAATACTTTTAGAATAAGAAAAAAATTTCATCTCTAAGAATGTTGATACATGATCTAATCTCTGATCTTTTTTTTTAATAGTGTTAAGAGATTGATATCTGGCTATATTTTTTTTTTTACTCAAGTACTCAAGGAAAAGTTCTTGTTTTTATTTGTATATTATTATTATTATTAATTATTAATTAAATGAAAAAAAAAAAAATGATAAAAAAATAATTAGGCTCTTTTTTTAGTGAAATTGGCTTTTTTCCTTTGTTGGCTCATTCTACAGTTTTTTAAATGGCCAACCGTGCTTCCAAAGTCGTTTTCGAAGCATAAATGTTCAGTGATCCTTTTCGCACAACGTACAGACAAAGCTGTCACATGTTGGTCGTGGATAGGTTGTTAGTGAGTTAATTGAGGGCTCATTCAAAGAAATAGAAGCCTCATCGCTCACTGTAATACACACGTTTCGCTCGCACAATTAGGAACATGTTTTGATTGTTTGCTGCACGATAAAGGCGGCGTTGTGGGGCCTTGCTCTGTTTCATGTCATAAATTCGCTTGGTCCGGCGCCTTAAGCACGGGCTTTTATAAGTCGATGGTTTAAATGTACACCACTCTCACGAAGTTTGGTTAAAGTTGAACTTCTTTATCATATATCTGCCATAAGGAACGGTCTGTCCAAAATTAAATTCACGGCTCTGCAAGATTAACGAACCTTCGGCATATCGAAGATAAACATTAATTCGTGTATTACTCATTATTTGTTTTATTATCTTGTATATCTTTGATATGTATTTCTTATATTTGCATATATTATCTATAACAGGAACGTTCCGGCCTCTAGGGGAAGTAATACTGAACGATTTGACGGACAGGCAGAGGGAACAGTTGGTTCAGCATGTGACTAAAGCTATTGCTGAAGTACACCCGACGGATATTGTGATGCTCCTACCATTAATTACTCAAAACGTATCAATTCAACAGGCTGTCCTCAATACAATTATGTCCTTTGTTACCAATGAGCTACGAATGCAGATCATTGACTGATATCTAGCGCGTAGTTGGCTTGCCATCAATATAAAGTAAGGACTATTCATAAGCCATCGTGCCTCAACTGTAAAAATTGTCATGTAATTGGCCAGTGTTACTTGTGTATAAATACGTAGATTTATTAATAAATGCCTAAGATATACATATGTAAGTTTTATTTAACTTATTCCCACTCGACGTTCACTTGATCCCAATCGTCCACAAAAGGCTGATCTATTGTCTCAATTAGAAGTCCACAGTAGAGACAATCGGCAGCCAGTATTTCTTCGATTTCTGTCTTAAGACTGGAGCGCTTCTTTTGCTGTTCGGGTGTATGATTGGCCAGGGCAATTGTATGCGCCATCAGCGTTTCCATTTCCTGCTTGAGCATGGTAAGACGGCGACTCCGTTCTTTGGTTAATATTGGTAGAACCTGCTTCTCCAGGCAGTCGCTGTGGAATTTATGCCCACAAATAAACACAAAAAATGGCTTAACCAGCAGTATCAAATCACATATGTCACACACAGCCTGTGCCTCCATGTCAATGCTGTGTGCTCGAAGTTGACGCAATTCCTTGCATACACGTTCGGACTGTTCCCTAGATTCGGCCATTTCCCTTTGCAGTTCCTGTATGCGCTGGTTGTAGTCCTATCACAAAAAATATTGAAATATTTTAATGGTGAGAGAAAGGGGATAAGAAGATTCCACGACTATTTTTAAGTGCAATTTTTCCTTTTTTTACATTTTTTTTATTTTAACCATGTACATTTATTGTTAGCAAATGTGCATACTTTATTATATGCATAAAAATGTGTAAAATTGAAAAAAATCTAGATAAACATCGTGGAAAGCTGTGTGTGTTTTTCACTTACTTTTAGAGCATCACAAATAGCCTCTTTGAAGTTATCTATCTTTTCAAAATCGGAAAAGAATGGTAAGAGATCTTCAATTCGTAATAAATCGCATTCTTTTAGCAGACTCAGCGCCTTTTTCACATCGTTCGTGCCCTTAATATCATGGTAGGCTGGAAATAGGATTTAGTACAGTTCAAATTAAACATATGAAATATATATGAAATAATTAAAATAGAAAAATATCCAAAACTCAAAACTGATCTGCAAACTAAAGTTTGAAATATAAGTTTAAATTTCATTTAAATTTATATTTTATTAACCAATTATGAAAGCATAACAGAATATCGCCTTGAATAGGGCAATATAATTCTGTACAAATAGATAAAAAGTACCAAAAATTATAAGCTTAAGCTATATAGTAGCACTAGAAAGCACAATAAAAACCTTGTGCAGGTCTTAAAATAATGAATTTTGATTATAATGGGATTGCTTTTACTTATGTATACATATATTTAAATATATTGCTTGCTTGCTTTAGTCTGGCAACACTAGACTGCGACTGGTTCATGCGAAAATTGTTTGTTATTATTTTAATTTGTCAAGAAAAATAAAAAAATGAGCTTAAGTATAAAGTATATATATTCTTGATCAGCATTAACAGAGTTTTACAGAATAAGTAAAGGGTCTCTCGTCGGCTTCGACTCTAGCATATCGTTCTCTATTAACGCTCCCGCCCTGACTCTACGGCTTTTTATTTTACTATGATATAAAATAGTCAAACATGTGTGTTGGCTATCGGTCATATTAATTAATACATATATTATAAGCATCAGTTTTAAGTTTTCAGTGCTAGACAATAGTGTTGGAAAATATTATCATATACGCTCTCGCTCTGGCCATGAATTATGAAATAATTGATTTATAACAAATTCCTTATTATCTCCTTTATTTGTGCAGCAAACTGTTATATTTTCTTATACTGTTAAGTTCAAATGGGTCATCTTAACAAACATGTGCGAAAACAATCGCTTTTATTAATTTTACGTTCGCCAGTAGCATTGAACTTTTCCTCACCGACCCAATGTATGGATTTCAGTATAGTCTTCAGCTTTTTTTCCACGACACAATGCGTGGCACAAAAACGAGCGATAGCGCAAATCAGATTATCATATGCGCTCTCGCTTGCACAAATGGAATTTTTGTATGCACTCTCGCTCCGGCCAACAACTATGAAATAATGGATTTAAAACAAATTCCTTAATATCTGATTTATTTGTGGGACAATCGTTATGAAACTTGCAGCAAATTGTTAAGCATGTGTTATACTAATTTGAGGCTGTAATAGTATATTTATTCGATTTTCGCGGAAAGGGGTGAGATATTGAAAATTGAAAAATTTGAAGAGTCTAGCTTATATAGTTGCTGAGATCGATGCGTTCAGACAGAAGGACAGGTGTCAATCGATTAGGCTATTGATACTGATCAAGAATCAAACCACATGTATAGTTTATAGGGTCGGAGATGCCTCCTTATGCCTGTTACATACATTTGCACAAATCCAGTATTGTTTCCTATTGCGCGGGTCCCCTATGTTTATCATGTGTGCCTAGTTTTAAGGCTCTTGCTTTCAAATTGCTCTTTTCGATTTCTAAAAGTTCGTTTAGCTGCTAATATTATAAAATAAGCTCCTTAGAAAATACGGGAACCTATATATACCAAGTTTGGTGTCTCTAGCTCTTAGAATCTCTGAGACTTTTGCGATTATACAGAAGGAATGATCGAGAATGTGTTTACTTTATGGGGTCTACCAGACTTCCTGCTTCCTGTTACGCAGATTTCTTGTTTAACAAACTAAATGGATCTTTGGAAATGTTTAACAAATGTATCAAATTGTATTAGAAATATTTACCAATACGAAGCCACAATTTGCGACGCGTCTCGTTATCCTGTGGTTTCGAGGCCGTCTCTTTGGCCAATTGCATGTCGAATTCAAGCGCCAAGTCCACCGCCGTAGTCCACATACACAGCATACACTGTAGGAATACACAGGCCACCTTTACATCTAGCTCAGTGCACACCTTCAAGGCATAGTGAATATCGTAGTGCACTAATGACTCATCACGCCCCTGAATCTCCAGATACTTCATTAGCAGCTTCGGCTCATGTTTGGCGTATAGATGTAGCAGAAAGTTGTGTATAGCATCGTTGGTCGTATTGAGCTTGTAGACGGCAAACTCTAGATAACGTATCACCTGCTCGCGCTGTTCCTGCGTATCCATCACAATGAGTGTGGGCACCACCTTTTCGACCTCTAGTTTTGGACCCTGAGCCATCAGAGCATCGATCGTTTGCTTTGGCAAATGCTCCATTAATTGGGGCGCATATTTATAGTATAGCGTCAGATCGCGCTGCTTGCACAGCGTTTGCAGAGCTTCAGCATAACGATCTGCCTTCAATTGTTGTCCAATCACCTCCTCGTAATCACTTATGGAAATTGCAAATTGTGCTAGATTATGTGGATCGGCATGCTGGCCAATTAGTTGTTGCACTGCGGTGCGATGTTGACTTGTGCATGTCAAGACAGGCGGTTCACGCATGAATTCATCATACTCTGTCTGCCAGTTTTGCCGCCATACTTTGTCCTTGCCGGGCATATTGATTTGTGTTAGATAGAGATCGATTAACCAAATTATCAATGCTTTTACAGCATCAGCTTGATGTGCTAGAACAGCATCAGCACCCATTGTCAGTCTGGTTAAACGCTTTTTAACATAGTTGATAATCGGACGTTTATCCGACAAGATCATAAATTTTAGGCACACTGCTTCGAATGTTTCTTCGGTCTCGGCATAGTAATTTGCAGCTACTTCGTAAGCTCCTTCTTTGAAAGCTGCGTCAGCACGTTGTGCCAATACCAGTTGCAAATTTTCCGGATTTTCAGCTGCATGTGCCGTTGCCAGTTCGTATTGCCCCCGATTTAAATAGATGCGCCATATGTTCCGCTCCTCGTGTGTGATTTTCAGTGTAAACATTGATTTGTCAGTGTAGACATATATGGCACCGGTGGCAACGTCGCGTTCTATGTTCAATAGTTTGCCAACTCGCACTTCATCAAACACTTCATAGTAGACTTGTTCCTGATTCAACAAACATATAGCCTTTATATGATCCGCGTAGAGCAGTACAGCATGATATTCCGTAAGCACAAATGACTTGGGAACATTTATGCGTCGCTCCTCATACGACAAATGCTTCCCCTTCTCGAAATCCAAATTGATTAACGTATCTCCCAGCAGTGTGGCATTGCTGTTGGCATCAATGGATAGCTACAAATAAGTTACCATTAGTTATCCATAAGCTGGAGGTGATTATCTGAAACACTTACCTCCCCAACGCGAATGCCAGCGCCACACAACCAAGCCCATTGCTTTGGATATTTACTATTGGGTGGGGCAAAAAAGCGAAACATCGAGTAGGACAAGTCTGTCTTTTCCTTTGCACAATAAGGCTCCCGCTCGCCATTGACATAGCTGGTAAATATGGGCTGCAGGGAGCGTTCTTCTGGCCGAAGAGCTCCCTCAAATGCATACAAGGAATCCGGTGTGGCGGCCACAACTATCCAACGATTGCTGTTGGGCACCCGTAGCAACTCCAGCCCATTTATCGGATATTTGCTGAGGCCCAGGCCAAGATCATACAGCTGTTTGCGCTGCGTGTCGATCGCCGGACCCAGTTCCGTTTCAAAGATTAGTCCACGACTGGTGCCCAGCAGTATGGATCCCGTTGTTAACTCTGTGCCGTGGTATTTATTGAATGCCACTGAGGTGATCTCATGATCCTTGAACTTCTCGATGCGACGCACTTTCAATTGCTGGGCTTTGGGTGTTTCCGTGCTGTGCACGTAGAGAAAGTCGGATGAGATGCCAGCAGATTTGGGCACCAGCGAAATAATCAGATGATGGCCCGTGGTATCAAGAAATATGTTAGTTATCTTATAGCCAGTTATGTATTTGTCCAACGCCAGTTCTGCAAACAAATACTGTGTGTCAATTGAAAAGAGTTGTCACTATTAGTGACAAATCTGAACTTACGGCCTGGTGGAATCGCACGAGGCAGGAAGAACCGCAACAGATTATATCGCCCTTGTGCGGTTAGCAAACACACTAGCCAGTTCTTTGCGACAATTAAATGTACCAAGTCGCCGCTGCAATTTGTCGGCACATTTAACGTCATTTTGCGTTTGCTGAAAATCTCCTCCTCATCCGTTTCGAAGGGATTTCCACCGGCGGTCGCGACGTAAGTGTGTGTATTGGATGTGCCATCGATGCGGGACAAAAATTTTGGCTGCGTTGGCTTTGCTTGTGCCATTTTAACGCAATCAGATATTTATTAAACTAATTTTTCTATTATTTACTTGCTTTTGTCCAATATACGCCCAATTCAGTGTGACCAACGGTAACAAACTTAAAAATACCAATAGACTTACGTTAAAATTCAAGCAGCGCACAGTGGAATTTCTGTTGATTTAGAAAATAATTTATATGAATTTTTAGTCCAAATATGTAATAATAATTTGTATGGCATTGTACGTTAAATTTAATAGGACCCAGAGCAACAAACTTATTAATACCAATAAATGTATTTGTATGTATAGCGCACAGTGGAAATCTGTGCTGATTTAAAAAAAGAAATACTTAATTATTATATTATTTTTTATACTATAATTTCAATTTTAACCAAAGTATATAATTATAATTTAGTATAAACAACAATCTTAAAAATACCACTAAATGTATTTTAAAATTCAGCAAAAACTGTAAGATCTGACTTTAAGTTAAAATAGAAACAAGTGTTTTATTTTTATTTTGTGTTTTATACAATTTATATGCAAATGTATTAAGCAGAGTAGAAAGTTTACATGAATAGATATTTAAATAGATATACTAAGTTAAGTAGGAATTTAAATACTATTAACTAAGTAAAGTACCTTATATTAAAGAGTGTTATTCACAGATTGGCTATCAATCTTCTGGTATTTACTGTTTTGCCAATAAAGTAGTCATTTTGGATCAGCCAGATGCGTTCATTGATTAAATGCATATGTTTTTGACCCAATATCGGATGCAATTGCCAACGACGTTGACGTCGACGGTATCCAAGCTCATTAGTTATCACAAACTGGCGTAAAATAGATAACGAGATATAATAAAATATACACATATAGTGTGCTAGGTTCACATTGCCTCACAGTGACCATAGTCTGTGGAAAACTACTCACAAGGGAACATTATTGTGCCTCACAGACTGACTAGCTAAATTAATAAATTTAGTGAAATAATTTGTGTCACAGTGAATACACTAAGTATGCTCATAAAAATAAAAATAAATATATTCATTTCCTGACAATACATTTGGTGTTCACATTGCACTGTCACGCAATGTGCTCCTAGCATAAGTCGACAATTTAATACATACGGTCACATTGTAATTGCATAGCATCCGATGCATGCTATCGTGTAGTTCCATCAGCAGCGCGGTTCGTTCAGAGACGCTTTCAAGCATTCGTATTGCGAACGATAATGAATCCACAACAATCAGTTTTATCTGCATGGCGAGATGCGATGTTAAGTCAGAGTATGAGTATTAGTACATATGATTTGCTTACTTCAGGCTGCACGGTTAGATACTTGCTTAAATTCAAAATGCTGGCCATTAACTGCACCGCGTTGCGACAGTTCACGTAATGTACATTTTTTAACATATCGGTTGCTTTAAAGTCTGTCAGTTTGTGTTGAAGGCGCTCCTCAAGATCCATTGCCAAAGCTGTGTAAATAAGTGTCCGTGTAATTTTTCTATTTAATTTTTTTCTTAAGTTTTGTAATTATGGAACAAACCTTTCAGCCTCGCCGGATCAAAGTCTTTTCTTGTGTCTATATATAAGGCTTTGCCTTCCAAGCCACCAATGATTTGAGGTATCTGAACATTCAAGCAGAGTCTTAAGCTAAAATATCATTTCCAATATATTTATTGTATCACATTAATATACGCTTTTTTACTTGCCACATTTGTGTCTTTCCGGTTCCCGGCGTGCCCACTAACTCGGTTATTCTGCCCAATGCAATGCCGCCATGCAGATATTTATCAATCGGCTTTATGTCGGTTGCAATCTTTTGAGTTTGCTTTAATTCGAACAAACTACTTGCAGTTTTCGTTTCCATGGCGCTTTGTAGATAGACTATTGATAGACCATATCGATTTATTCGATATATATCATTATACGATAATATCGCAACAATATTTCCAGTGCTACAATTTAATATCGATATTTGGTTTATTTTGGTATTTTTTATTTAATACTCGTGCTTGTAGCGCCCTTTTCAGCAACATGCTGCCGCGGTTTAAAAGTGTTGAAAAGTTTTTTAAATTTGAAAGTTATGCACACTGAAGTCCATATTCAACGGGCGAGCCAGTTCAACATTAATTTCCTATGTGTTGGTATTTTTCTAATTGGGCCACAAAGGTAGGCTTCAATTCAACTGTATACTCTTGTTAATTAACGCCATAGATTAATATAGTTAGTTTCATATATGATTTTTACTACAAATATCCTGGGGGTCATTCTGTACAGATACCTTAACATTGCTCGGCATACGACGATGTTGCATAAAACCGTTGTCACCAAGAAATAGGCTTTCATTAGAAAATAAAGTTACCATATACTACAAGATGAGGTTAAGCCCAATTTAGAAATATGGTCTTCTTGTTTATGAGGTTTCTGCCAAAAGCAAAATCAGAACGATGACCAATGCGCCATAGCATATGAGGACTAGGGACATCGAACGTGACTTGGGCGTACCTTTGTATGATTGGTTACGTATTGCAGCTGCAGACCTATAATAGTGATGCAAAAAAGCATCGAAACATCGATGATTCGATTTATGAATAACTGATTTATATCGATTTTAACTCGATATTTCTTTTGCCGATGAATCGAATAAAATAAATCAATTTTCATGAAAAATCGGCAGCTTTGCAATTCTAATTGGACGCTTGAAAAAAAACAGAGTGCGCTAATACTGTCATAGATTGAACACACTTTGTAAGGCAAATATAGCCGAATTAATTATTTGACGGAATGTGGATTAAAAAAGGCCCGTAGTGCACATTTGTCTGTATGTACTATTTAATATAAGCTGTGGCATTGTTTTTGTGTAACGCGTGAAAGCAGACATCTCCGATCCGATAATGTATATATATTCCTGATCAGCAACAACAGCCGAGTCGATATGGCCATGTAAGTCAGTCTGTTGGTCTGTCGGTCTGTCGGTCCGTCCGTATGAACGAAAGGATCTCAGAGATGGTAAGAGGTAGAAGCTTGAACTTGGTGTCCCAGCACTGGTAATTTTTGCAGGCAGATCAAGTCTATCTTTTTTTTTGGATGCCACGCCCTCTTTGCCCACAAATTAAGTAAATGCGTATAAAGCAAGCAGTTTTGTACTTCACATTTACCACACATGATAAATAATTTGTTGTCAGTGTGTCCAGAAAATGTTATCATGATGCCACGCCCCCTCGCCTACAAAACGGAAAAGCTTATAACAAGAGCAATATTACAGTTAGAGATTTGAGACACATGATGAATATTTTGTGGTCGATGTGTCCAGAAAATTGTATCACGATGCCACGCCCCCTTCGCCCACAAAATAAGTAAAAGCTCATAAAGCAAGCAGTTTTGTAGCTCAAAAACCTCATAACAAAAGCAGTTTTGTAGCTAGAGACTTGAGATTTGGCACATATGATAAGTATCTTGGAGTCGATGTGTCCAGAAAGTTTTATCACGGTGCCACGCCCCCTTCGCCCACAAATTTAAAAAAACGAATTACTAGAGAATTTTATCTGGAGTGAATTTGAGCGGGTTCCTGTAGACCCACAGGGTATATTACGGTCGGGGTCCCGACTGTTCCGCTTGTTATACCCTGTGCCCATTAAAAATGGGCAAAAGCGGTATAATGAATTTGTGTGAATGTATGTAACCGGCAGAAGGAAGCATCTCCGTCCCTATAGAGTTTATATATTCTTAATCAGTATCGATAGCCGAGTCGAATGATACCTGTCCGTCTGTCTGTCCGTCTGTCTGTCCGTCTGTCTGTCCGTCTGTCTGTCCGTCTGTCTGTCCGTCCGTCTGTCCGTCCGTCCGTCTGGATTTCAGCACCAATTTTCAATTTTCGATATCAAGTCCCGTTGGTTTCGAAATTAGAAAAATTACCATAACATAAGCAATGTTAAGGCTAGAGACTTCAGATTTGGCACACATGATAAGAAGCTTGGGCTTAATGTTAATTTCATCGATCGGATATTGAAATCAGAAGTTATTCAAGAAACAAATTTATGCAGCGCAGTCGCTGCGCCGCGGCGACGGTATAACGAACGAAAAGACGAATTTGTTGATATATGTTTGATTTATAATAAATACTTTTCTTTAATGACCTGCACAGGGTTTCCTACTGTCGCGCGCGCTCGACTGGTCGGCTTGTTTATTTATAACAATCTTAATAGATCAAACAAAAATGTCATATTTACAACATGATTGAATATAATGTGCAGTTTTCACTTGCTTCTCAGGGGATTCATTATAGACTTTACCCCAGAAAATAGGCTTTCCACGATCTGGGACTGGCTTTTAAGATTGACAAGGAAAGTCAAGTGTATTTACTTCAGACATTTTTGTTTAAGAAGCAAATCTAATAAATTCAAATGAAGAAAAAGATTTATTTCGGTTACAATTACCAATTTCAATTGTTTAATTCTGGCTAGCGGTTCTTAGTTAAGGTCTGAACAGCAATAAAACCAAGAAGGCGCTTTTGTTTGTCGTGCAAAATATAATATTGTGACGAAAATGGCATTACTGCCTTTGTCGCCCAAGGCTGACACTGCGAACAGCTGTCACTCAACAGGTGAGGCGAGCGAACGGTCGCACTGAGCGGAGTGGAAGCGACCCTGTCGCCCAAGGCTGCCACTGCACACAACTGTGGTTCAACAGTTGGGGCGAGTGAACGGCCGCAAGGAGCGGAGGGGGAGCGACCCTGACAGTGCAAGCGCCCATGCAAGAAAAAGGATGGCGGCACTTCCGCTTCCCCCTCGCTCAGAAAAACAGCGAAAATCGATCGGAGCCTTTGGAAAGCAAATCTTCGTAAATAAACGCCATCTTGTCGACATTTTAAGCCATTTCTTTTCAGTTGGGTGGGCAGGTTTACACTGATCGCGCATTTCAGCATCTCGCCACCGGACTCCCTGGGATTGGACGCTTTCGCTTCGCAGCAACTCCTCCACCCCCTCTAAAAGTTACGTAAATATACTTTATATATCCGCCTGTTTGTTCTCCTGTCCCTCTGCGTCGTGTAATTTATCGTGTTCAGCAAACAATACGGACGAATCTTTACAATTCTGAAAATACTATGCCCAACATAATCCGGCAGACACTAAAACACTTTGTGACTTTTGAGATTTTTTGAACTTTTATTTATAATTTGTGTGTTTCTTTGTATACATGTAATTGTAATAATATTATATATGAATATATATATATACCTATATATGTGCATATATATATATATATATATATATATATATATAGGTGCATACATATATACATGTAGTACATGTATTTCATGTATATTCATTTTTGCGCTTTTCTTGCTCATTTGTTTATTTTTTTTATTTTTTCTTCTTTAATAATTCAAATGTGGTTAGTATTAATTCAACATAATTAATTCCTGGTCTTCTTTATGTTCAACACACATACACGTAGTACTTATCGACTTCATCTGCCGTGTTCTTGTAGCTTAATCGCATGTAGTAGTAAGTACTACACACTTACATACATACTATATGTACATATTCGTCACAGTTTTGATTTCGACTTCGGCTTTGATTCGTAACCGCAATCCATACCTTATATGGGGAGCGTCTTTCTATCTTTCTTTCCTCGATTTTATTTTGTTTTTTCAATTACATATATTGATAATAAAAAAAATTACAATTATCTTTATATATACGTATACATACGTATGTATATGTATACGAAATTCTTTTTTGTTTGTATTTGTGTGTGTGCAATTTATTTGCTAATTGTTGGTAATGCATTCTTTTATTTTTTATATATTTCTTTTCTATAAATTCGGACTTTCAAAGTGTTCGAAATTACAGTTTAATTATCCTAATAAAATCTAAAAAAAAAATATATATGTATATATATACATATATATTCATAATCATATTTATATATGTATATATACATGTTTTTGTTGTTGTTGTTGTTTAAAACTATTGCGGGACATGCGCTGAAATGTAAGGATTATTAAAAAATACATACACGGGTGTATGTCTCGGTTTCGCTATAGAAAAGTGTATCTTTAATGAAGCCAAAGTCTTGAAAAATGCAACTGCATAATTAAAAAACATTTAACAGCATATACAAATGTGTTTATGTCTTCTAAGTATATAGAGGGACATATCGCAACGTGAATAATTTTCCGTTGCTTATGCAATTAAAATTATTTATTAAGTAAAATCCAAAAGAGTTCGTGACAGATTTAATTTATAATTTGTATTATGTTTGTCGCTATTAAGTATAAACATGGTAGTTGCCATTTTTTTGTGCTATACATTTAATTTTTTTAAAATTTAAATTTTGTAGGTAATCACAGATTTTTGTTTTTAAATACCGAAAAGTTAAATTTAAATCATTGAACAGCATAGTTTCAAATTTATTTGTTTTTTTCTTGTTTTGTTTTTTTTTTTTATATAATAAATATATATAATTTTGACTAATAATTTTCAATTATCTAAATGTTTTTCTCATTTCAGTTAGATTAACTTTTTTTATGCTTAGTTTTTTTTTGTTTTTTGAGCTTGATATGCGTTGCATTTTTTCAACATTATTGTGGAATTTTGAAGAGTTTTTGCAGTATACATTTCAGTAAGTATGTATGGATGTTAAAATAATAATCAGATAGAACGGGGTGCACTCCTCAGTGACGAACTCCTTTCTTTTTTATTGGGTGTGGTCTTATGAGAGAGAAATGTAGTACTCGTATTTGTATAAGTATTGTTTATTATTTTGTTGTTAATAAGTTTATCGTTGACTAAGTATTCAGTATTTATTTATGGCCCCAACTTAAGCCCTTATGATGTGGGCTATGCCTTTAATAAATATGTATGTATGTATGATGAATACATATGCATATATTATATGTATTTCTAATCTAAGGGTAAATGTGTACTCACATATCGTATATTATGTAAATAAGAGTATAAAGTTAAGACTTTAAACTATCAACTACATATATATTATGTATGTGAAATGTGATTAACATTTTATAAGTATGTACGTAGTCGAATTCGTCGTTCTAAATGCCTAATACATTACTTATAAGCCGTCTTTTTATTTGTATCTATTGAGTTTTCTCGTCAATTTGCTGCGTTGTGTTAAATAGTTGCATATTTGGTTGGGTTTTTTCTGTGTGTAGAGTAGCTACTCGACAATTACATCCAAGTGTATTTAAGGTATTGAGCGGTCGAACCTAATTAAATAATATTTATATAAAAAGATTAAAATCACATAATCAAATTTGTTTTTTTTTAAATTTGAAACAACTGTGTGTGTGTGTTCTTTTTTTTTTTTTTTTTGTTAAAAAGAATATTTTTTTTATTTTTAACATATATTCCAAACAGTATAATTTTGAATAAATTTAATTAAATATAACAATTTATTCATGTATATTTAAGGTATACATACGTAAATAGTAGAAAAAATTCACAAAAAATAATACAAAAGTTTGCTTCTTTGCATTCACAGTTATAAAGAGTACCTAAACAAAAATTTTGCATAGTAAATTAATTTTTATTAAATATATAAATAAAATAAAACATCCAAAAAATATAATTTTGTACAAAGAAAACAAAAATGTTCACTTTTCAATTCACACAAAGATTTTGTAGATCACAGTTTGTTTTTTTTTTTCATTTGCATTATTTTTCGTTTCGTATTTTAAAAAAAAAAACTTTAAAGATTTAAATGTTTCTTTTTTGTTTTGTTTTGTTTAACAAAATGGTATCCGAAATATGTTCTCATGTTTTTTTATCTTGCAAAACAGTTTTAACACAGTTAAACTAAATATATAATATAATATATTTAAAATGTCTAAACTATAAAAAAAAAATCGTGAAAGGTAGCAAACAAATATTAATCGATTTAAGCAAGAGGTTTAGAGAAACGGAGACAGAGAGAGACCAAACCATTCGATAATTCTTACTGGATTTAATAAATATTTTAAAATTATAAAACCGCTCTCACCAGAGGTAGTATATGGTTTCGCAATTCGCCTTTAGAACGGAGTTCGTCTAAGGCCCAACACAGACTAATTGCGTTGTATATGAATATGTATGAATATATTTTGAGGTCTGTTCTTTAGCATTTCTATGTAAACAACAACATACAATATGGATGGAATATTAATTTGAATGCTGCTTAAGTGTATGTACTAGTATAAGCTCAACTCTCCAGACAAACACTGACTGGTTGATGGCATTCATTGACAGACGCATAGTAAAAATTTACAAACATCTTTAGAGTCATTCTTTAATTGTTGTACTCGTACACTTCTACACTTCGTTGAAGCTCAAATTAAAGACTTCCAATTGCGTCATATTGTCAGACAGACTATGGAGCATTTACCACAAAAAAAAAAAAAAAAAAAAAACTACTCTAACTTGCAGGTATTAATGGTATTACAAGTACGAGTACCCCCAATGCTCTTAAGACTCTTTAACTTGTTGCTTTTTAAAATACATAGCATGTATACATATAAGAAGAACTATCGTACTATCGTACTACTTGTACATATATATACTTGAGCTTACAGATTTTTGTTTTGTTTTCGTAATTCCTGAGACATTTTACGGATATGTTTAAATAACAGTTGGACAATTACAATTTACAATGCATATATTTTTGTATTTTGCATTGGGCAGTTCTTGTGTTTTTTTTCCATGCTTCTTCTTGTCCATTTTGTTCATGTTTTTTTTGTTTGATAATTATTATTTTTGCTTTTCTGTGTGTAAAATATATATGTACTAGTATGTAGTATGTATGTACTCATAGGTAAGTTTATGTTGTAAATATTAAATATTGTTATACATCATTTTTTGTTGTTTGTGTTCGTTTGTGTTTTATTTTACTTATATGTACATACAATATATATAGTGTAATGAGGGGGTTGGAGGGGCCTTTAAATCAAAACTATGATTTAAATACTTTTCATTTTCTTCCCTTACGCCGATCAAACAAAAACTTCGCCCAGCTGTTGGTTGCTTTTAAATGTTTTAAACAAACTATTTTTCCTTTTCGTTCTTTATAATTTACGTTGGCATTTAGTTTTAAAATTAATTTTTTTTTTAATTATTTTATTTTCTGAATATTTGTACTTCACTGGTAGAAAATCACTGAGTTACTTTGCGGTTTTTGTTTGTTGTTTGTTTGTTGCGTTTTCATGTTCATATTCATTTTATTCATTTACGTTTTAGTTTTGTTTTTATTTTGCAAAAATGTCTGCGGCTTGTATAAATCACATATATGTATAATTTAGTGCTTCATTACTGCCATACAAACATATATTTGTATGTTTGTAAATATGCACGTTAAAAATACATATCGTGTTTTTAAAAAAATGTATTCAATTTCTGATCTTAAATATACTATATATGTGTGTAAAAAAAAAGACTTACTTACTACATACTTGATATTTTAATCCCTGATAACGTTTTACTTTGTGTTTGTTACATTTTTATATTCTCTCTACTACTTCCATGTTTAGCATATATTTATAACATTCCTGTGTTAGTGATAGATTAATTTACTTTTAATACATTTAATTTTTGTTGTTCTTAAAACTATGTTTATTAAAAAAAAAAATGCATTTATATGCAGCTTGACGCCATATGGTTGTTCTTGGTTTTTTCTTTTTTTTTTTGTGGAATATGACCTTTTAGAGAATTTTATGAAAACTAAAGGCAAAGCTATAACTAAATAAAAGCTAAAAAAAAAACAACGAGAAATTGTCCAATGCATTACGATGGGCGTGGAGCATAAAGCGTGATCGGGTAGCTTGGTTTAATGTACCTGTTTGTAGCTCTATTTGGTTTTAGTTCTCTACTCTCTCTTGTGGTAGGGAGGGAGAACGTTGCGTATACGCCTTGTGATATGTGCCGATTATCGTATTTACTGCAATTAGTGCAAAGCAATCCGCCCGATCACGCTGAATGCTGCCCAAACTGGTTGCTTGCCCATCTTGTTGTTGCTTGGTTTTAGTCCTTCACTCTCTTCCCTTTTTGTTGTTGCTGTTGTTGTTGAAAACGCTTAAACGTAAACGTAAATAACGTAATTCTAATAAGTGAATTATAATTATACATTAATTGTACGAATAATTGTAATTGTAATTTTAAGAGGCATGCTTATTCAGCAGTATTTACACAATATTGCATGCGCTTGAAGAAAAGAAAACAATTTCTTGAGGTATTGCACACGAAGCAGCGATATCTTCGATGCTTCAACTACTAAGTAGATGGAGAGCAGCGCATAATTAAAAATAAATTTTAATCAATCAAAAAAAAAAATGCTGTCTAATAACTTATTGTGGACTGCTCACACGTTTAAAAAAAAAATAGAAGAAAACCATGGGCAAAGTATTTGTAGCTGGTTTACATAAGATACACAGATTTAAATTTATATATTCTCTAAAAAATTGCATTCCATCGCAGATCCTATTGTATGCCCGGTGGCGGCTGTCCCAGTTCGCTGGTGAAATCGAACAGACTGGTGCGCGTATGCGAATGCGACAGGGCATGATGATGCGGATGGGCGTGATGCCCGACCAGGCCGTGTTTGATCGCCGACGTTTTGAGCAGGCGCTTCAGCATCCCACTCGAGCCGCGATGCTGCAGACTCTTGTGCGTCGTCAGCGAGTTCTTGGTGCGATAGCGTCGATGACAGAACTCACACACATATAGGGTGTCGGACTGTTCGTGCTTATCCTGAAAGTGCCGCTTCAGCGAGTAGTAGCAGGAGAAGGTGCGTCGACAGTAGGGGCATTCCTGCGGTTCATTGATGCCGCCACTTGTCGGCGGTGGCATGCGCAGTGGCAGCTGTGGCACAGGCACCACTCCCACATTTGCTATGCTATTACCAACCGATGCTTGCGGTGATCCTGTTTGCATTTTAACATTGGCGCTATTACAATTGACCGGACTGTGGCCGCTGTTATTGTTGTTGTTGCTGTTGTTGATGTTGATGCCACCGTTAGCGGTAGCTGAGCAGAGATTGCTGGCACCGCTGCTTGCCACGCTACCCGGTCGTGGCGGTGACAGTGGGAGCGGCAGCGGCGTGTGCAGATTGTAGACGGCAGCGGCCAGGCTGCCATTCAGCGAGTTGGTCGGCGAGGTCAGCGCGGTGGGCGGTGACGGCGGCGATGAGGTAGAACTGGTTGGCGAGGTAGCTGCGGAGCGTATTATTTTGAGCGGTCCTTTAGGTGCAAAAAAAAATTAAATATGTTAGTCAAAAGATGTGGAAAGTGGCTTTTCAAATAAGTAGTAGATATAGCATTTTGTTTATTGTAATATATTCTTTTTTTTTTTTAAGCGAAATACATATATTATTTTTTCTGTTTTTTTGTTGCGGTTGTTTGTTGAGATAATGAAACTAAAAGTGCAAAGTTAAAAGGTGAAAATACGAGGTTGATTTTTATTTTTATTTATGTTTTATTTGGGATAGGAAAATGTTCAAAATATAATAATTGTTTTTTTCTCTTTTTTTTTTAAGTATGTTCAAGTATATCTCCTAAATTCAATTGTTTGATTGGTGGTTGCTAGCAGAGAGTAGGTAAAGCGTTATATATATATATATATATAGTTTGCTATTTATATATAGAAATAAATAGATAATAATTACATATCAGCTCAGACTTGTTTTACATATTGAAAAAACCGAAAATCGAGGTTTTAGAAATGTGTATATAATATTGCCTCGCAGTATTTAAGATATGCATAAGAAAAACATATAATTAATTTCGCCATAAGTGTCGCAATGTGTATTTTCTTTAGCATATCTTGGAATAGGTGAGTGAGCGTATAAGTTAAAGGGTGACTAGGCAGGGAAATACGTACAATACATAACTGGTTTAATGAGGAAATAGGAGTTTAAACTGCTGCGTAAAAACAAAAGCCAAAATGTAAATGAAAAGCTGACAGAGTTAGTTTGTACAAAGAATGCTTGCAATTTTTAATATGGCTTGTCGCAGCAGTTGGTAGTAGGTTTAAGGCCAAAAAGGTAGTAGGTGGTAGGTGGTAGGCTGTAGGCAGTAATAATAGTGGTAGGCACTTAAATATATATTTTTCAAGTGTTATTTATATCGAAAGCATAGTTACAAATGATTTCTGTACATGTATACATATCTGCAATACAACAGAAATTAAGCAAACTAAATACAAGAAAATATTTACAATTTATAACTCTATATACAACATGCGGCGACTAAATAAATGAAACTTTTAATACAACAATAGTAGTATTTTATATGATATATACATGCACATGCTTAGATAAATACGTATGCAAATTATTAGGCAGGTAGCAAAAGCAAAAAGCAAGTTATCAAAAGCCAAAGCAATGAACGCAACTGTTAACATATTTTTTATATTTCACAGAGTTTTTTTTTTAACTAAACAAATGAAAATAAGAGAAATGTAAATAAATGTAACTAAATAAAAACTGAAGAGAATCTTGGTATTTTTAATAAGAGAATCAGGAAATGCTGTAGATATACTGCTAACTAAGCAGTTTTGCCTGGTTGGCCATGAAACTATATTATGTAGTATGTTGTTTATTTATGAGTACTTGTTTTTATCAGTTTTCTTAGTTTAATCACGCAAACTTACCAAAAAGGAAAAATGAAGTATACAAGCACTTAGGTAGTTTGTTATATAGGCTTTCATCATTTATAATAATATGCTGTTTTAGTTATAGTTATAGTATATTTTTTTCCTTTAATTTTGTTTTTAATTTGTATTATTATAAGTAGTAGTAGACTTATTTGTACAGTTGATTCAAGCGGTAGCATTTATAGGCGATGGTCGAGTGGAAATACACAACAATACAGAGGGACTGAAACGTAGTTGAAAGTTATCAACGGAGAGAGCAAAGTGAATACGAATACAAATACGAATTCGAGTAGTTCTAATTGGACGGGAAAACTTTTACAAAGTTGAGTAGAGTAAAAACCCCAGACCGAAACTAACGAAAGAGTTTGAAAATGGTGTGTGTAACACACAGCTGCTGCAATTTTGCAGTTAAACGTTCTAAAGATATGTATAGAAAGGGAGAAAGGAGTAGATGATATAGAGTCTTATTCCAGCTGCCAAATTGGGACAGTGATGGTTTATTAACAGGCAATTCTTAAACTAAGTTCGGGAAGTGACTTGTGGCTAGTATAAATATATATTTTTAGTTAGATCAAAGCTTTTACGCTTAAGCTCTGTGCAGACGAAAACTTTTTCACCGACACTTTTTGGTAATAAAAAACGTCGGTATCGTGTGAATACTCAGAGTGTGACCAGAATCTATGAAAACAAAAAGTGTATGGCCACCGATGAGACTGATGGTAAAAAAGTGTAGGTGAAAAAGGTGATTCGTCTGCACAGAACTTTAGCCTACTCATTATATTTTTGTTTTTGATGTAGTTGTGCATATGTATGTCTTTATGTATGTATATGTATGATGTTATACAAATGTTAGTGAGAATGAATTAAATATACATATGTACATACTCGTTTACGAGTAAAACGGAAATGCCCTTTTAGCTCTTTCGTTTTTATTATACTCGTTATTTGTGCTCGCTAAATTATATTACAAAAAAATACTTTGATTATGTTATTTTATTAGCTATAGCTAAATGTATGGGTCTTTATGTGTATGTATATGTGTGTGTGTGTGTGTGATGTAAAGATGTAGCTATGTAAGCAAGTAAATTGATTCGAATTTGGCCGAAGGGAGAAATTTGTGTTAATAGCAGCTATGAAATCTCAAGTGGATAACAGGTACTTATGTAAGTATTACTATAATAATAGAGATATATACTATGTATAAGATAATACGATTGTGTGTGTGGAGGAATATATAAAGACCGAGCGGATAGACTGTATACAATTCTTATAAGTACGTAGTTATGTTAACCATGAAATGAGCGACAGATTTGGGTGCCAGCAGTATCGAGGCTCAAACACATGGATATATACACATCGAGCTCTATATATATCTATATGTATAAGCATTAGAACTGAATCGTTTATTGTACTTATCACAAATAACGATCAGTGAGAAGTAGTGGTAGCTTGGTTCTAAGTATTTAGAAAGTGCGTAAGTAGTAAAGAGACTTTCTCTATACGAAAATTTGTGAGATACTTTACAGTAGGTCTTTATACATGGAAAGTAATCTATAAGTAGCTACAGCAAGAGCGAGATTTGTAGCGCGTGAGCAAGCAGAGTACGTATTTATGTATGTTAAATGAAAGAGATAGAGATATAGTGAGTGAGTGAAAGAGAGAGAGAGAGTGTGTGTGTGTGACAGATGAGGAAGCGAGAGCGAGAGTGAGAGCGAGACAGTACCGTAGTGTTTGTTGATTTGAATTTTAACTAATTATATAAACACTTTTTACAGTACCGATATAAATCGAACTAAAATAGCTCGACGAGCGTATATTCTCTAGAGTATTTAAGGCGACTAAATCAACTGATAGATATGTAGATTATTTTATATGTTGTGTACAGAGTGGAGAGAAGTGGAGAGAGATAGTGACAGAAACAGGTCTATATATAGCAAATACTTTTCTAAAGCCAGTAAAGACCATTTGCAGTTAGGCTGAGCCCGATTTAAGTATGGTAGATAGAGAGAAATATACACAGAGACAGAGCGAGAGACAGAGAGAGAGACAGAGAGAGAGAGAGAGATAGAGAGAGAAAGAGAGTGAGAGATAGAGAATATGAGCGTGGGAGGGAGGAGAGATTGAGAAAGGGGTATGCATAAAAGCGAGCTCATGACAGACAGAGCCATTGTTGTATATGAACTAACTACATAATTCTTTTTTTTTTTTTTTTTGCTACCAATGTAGTTTAAGATGTTGTGCTAACCTTTAGCAAGCGCGTGAACTTGTACTTTGACTGACTAACGGGTACCGGTTACCGGGTTAACGGGTAACGGTTGAGTACCCGTTTAGCGGATATCGAGTACCGAGTTAAAGTTGTAGCTGTCACGATTTGTTGGCTTTTGGTTGAAGTGGTCAAGTGAACTCAGCTCAGATCTCTCCATTTTGGGTAAGACTTGGGGGTGTATTGCCTGTTTCTTTCTCTTGCTCCAAATCGGGGTAATTGTGTATTATGTGCTGCCTGTTGTTGTTGTAGTTCTTGTTGTAGTCGTTCTTGTTGTTGTTGTTGTAGTTGTGGGCAACATTTATAACACTAATCACAAGTTGACCGGCAATTTGGCAATTTTTTACAACTACTATTTATATATATTTTTGTTATTTGTTTAATTACATCATTATTATTCATATTATTCATTTTTTAAATATTATTATTATATTATTTATATCTAAATCTAAGAGTTTTATGCATGTATGTAATTGTATGTTGTATGTATAGTCAAAGTCAATCAGAGAGAGAATTACAAGTAAGTATTCAGAAAGGCAACTTGTGCAACATAAAAAAAAAAGTGTAAAATTGACTACCGAGTACGTTGTATGAGGTATAAAGAAGGCCACAGAGTATAAACAGTTGCATATACAAATTACAGTACGAGTATCAGTTAGTGTACGCAAATATGTATATGTACTTATATATAAGTATGTGTGTGTAAATGGTCCATAAGCATGATGATGGTCATAAAAATGTCAGCAAGTCAGCGTTGGGTCAACTTTTAAGGTGGCACGCACTCTAGCGGCTGAATACGGAACTTAGGCCGAGCGCGCATACTAGCGGCTGCAAACGGAACTGAACAAACGCACCGCTTGTACGAAAGCTCTCAAAGTGTAAACTGAACTGAGCGTATAAGATTTAAGTTCCGCACCGCTCTCTTTTTGATCGATCAAGCAGCTGAAAAGCTTATTAAGTTGTAGCAATTTAAAATGGATTGCGAGTCTTTAATAGTAGGCAAAATTGGGTGAAAAAAAAACAACGCAACTATTCCAACAGAATAGTTAACAATAAAATTTGGAAGTCTATTGGTAAAACTCTAGGCACATCGAGTAATTAAAAATATAGTTTTAATGCAGTAAATTTCAATTTAATGAGTGAGCACAAAGGCGTTCAGCTCGCTTTATCAGCTCAATTATAAGTTCAGTTCAGCTCTAAGTTCAGTTTTCAGCCGCTAACGTGCGCGCGGCCTTATAATAAGTAGTATTTGTAAATATACATACATATAAAGAGTTCTAAAGTGTCATTATGCCATAACTTAAAACTAATGTCTTTTTTTTTGTCTTTTTCTTTTTAAATATGTATGTATATAGGTAAATATGTAAGTATGTATAGGGCTCTTTCATTTTTGTATGTAAAAGTATGTATCACTACAGAATGGCATTGCTTTAAGTTTAAGTTAAGTTTCGAGTCGTCTAATTGTTTAGTTTAGTCTAGTCTCTAGTTTCTAGTTACTACTTGTCGTCGCTTTACGCTGATGTAAATAGTAATCATATAATGTTAGAATTTGTCTTTCTTGTATTAAAAGTGGATACTGTTGATGTTCATTTTGCAACAATGGCAACGAAATTGGCATTGGCATTGGTGTTGCCGGCCCTTTGGGGGTGTTTATGTAAGTTTTGTATTGTTGTTGTTGCGGCAAGTAATCTATAACTAATTCATCATTTTTAGTATTATAGTTGTTATTATTGTTCTTAAATTGATTCGCATTGGTTTTATACTGTTCTTGTTGATATTTCATTTGATACTTTGTCATGGCCTTTTTGTGTAACCCACCAGACAAGGGCGTTAAATCTCAGATTGACGAATTAAATTGACTTAATAGCTTAATATCTCTCATCTCCATTTCGCCGGGTCGAGACTTGTGATAGGTATAAATGTGCGTCATAAGAGAATTACGGGAGCAATACACTCGCTCGCAGATGGCACAACGGTATTCCTCTTGGCGTACGGCATGTTTGTCGGCAATGTGTCGCTTAAGCGAGGCTTTCGAGCAGAGAAGCTTACCGCAGAGTTGGCATGAGAACAGTTTCTTGGGTGAATTTCCTGTAAATTGGTTTTGGAGTTTGATGGGTTGGTATATTTTGGTATATTTGGTAATTTTGTATTTGGTATATTGGTAGTTGGTATATTGGTATATTTGGTATTTGCTTGATATTTCATTTAAGTATTTGCGTTTCATTTCTTTTTATTATAAGTATAATTACGATTATGTTATGTTTTCTTAGACATATTAAAAGAGATGTGTGTGTGTGTGTAGGCTCATGTTTGTGTGTGTGTGTGTGTGTGTGTGTGTGTGTGAGTGAAAACTATGCACAATATGCGTGTGCAAGTGTGCGTGTGTGTGTGTGTACATAAATAAAATGCAATTACACTGATAAAAACAGTTTTTGTGCTCGACGCATTTTTTTGATACGACAAAATGCGTCGACTTAATATTAAAGAAAACATTTTAATTGTTTATGTTGTTTTCGCTTCAAATAAAATATATATAATTTATTTTTATCAGTATATGCATTATTTATGTAGGCATTTGTATGTATATCCCTTTGAATGGCTTGTTGAAACGTTTTTTAACACAATTTTTAAACCAACAAAAATTGTAGCTTCAAATATATTGTAATGTAAATGTATATATATATAAGTATATATAAAAAAACTGTAACAAAATGTTGTGGTACAGATAAGACATAATTAATTAAAATAATAATATGTAAGTAGAATATAACAGTCATTGTACCTCAAAGATGAATTGGCCGGCAGCTATGCATTAAATTCATTTGGCACGATTTAGTTTGCATATAAAATTACCCTTCGGCTATCGGATTAGCAGGCGCGCTGTGTGTGGGCGTGGCATGGGCATGGGCGTGTCATGGGCATGGGCATGGGCATGTGGGTGTGTCATACTTAAGTGTCATAATGTAGTATAAATGATGTTGTTGTGCTTTGCATATAAGTATTGTAGTAAAGGGTAGTGCCAGATTGATATTTAAAATTAATATTATGTTTAAGTTTAAGGGTTAAGATCGAGACGAGACAAAAGGACCACAGTGAGTTTATTTGAGGCGATTGATTGATTGTTTGGGTTGATGTAAGTTCCTTTACACCATTTTGACAGACAAATGTTGACACAATAGATAGGTGGCAAGAATGTAGATAGATAAACAAATAAAAAAAAAATTAGATAGTTTGTTATATAGAGCGTGTGTGTGTGTGTGTGTAACTGTTAGTGTATATGCAGATGTATTTCTATCTTTTCTATAACACTCTGCACTGTAATCCGTTCTAAGTATTTGCTGTTGACAACAGTCAACAGTTCAAGACTATTAGTTAAGGCAAATGTTTGTATGAGATATAAATATATGAAAATATGTATGTACTCATTGGGATATGTGGGAGACAGGGAGGGAGGGAGCTAGGGAGCTGGGGAGGGCAGACGGATCAGCTTAACTCACTTTAAACACAAACACACAATGTAAGACGTCTCAATTGTAAGACGTCTCTAATTGGCAAGGCAGCAATCGAGTATAATTGGGCACGTGAGTAAAAATAACGAGTCAATAACGAGCCATGGAATACCAACAAGTACAATTGTTTGTCACAATACCCAAAGAGAAGTTTGTTTTTATCCAACGATCGACAAATTATCTGCAGAGTCTGAAAGGCATCCTTAAGCTACTAATCTGCCCAGCAGTTGGCAACAAATGAAATCTGCCCAGCAGTTGGCAACAATATACGATAAAGAAATTAAATCAATTCTTAGAGCGCGTCACGTCTTCAGTTATATATACATTCGATTTATTTAAATAATAACACAATGTTTGTTGTTTTTTTTTATTTATGAAAATATTTCACTTTCCTTTTTTGTTTTTTTGTTTTTTTTTTGTATTATTGATGAATGCTTTGTGTTCGTTTCTCTGTGTTCGTCACAATTATAAACATTTTGCTTTTCTTGATTTTTCTTGATTTAATGAAATACAGGATTCTTAAGTTTGTCTACTTGACATTTACATGAAATGTTATATTCATTATGGGAAATCAATATTCCTTTTTTCAACGACTCTCAATGATGGAATCATAGAATGTGTGATTTTTTTTTTTATTATTTTCTTAGTATATACAAGTAGAAGTGTAAAAACTTGTTTTTATTTATCTTTATTTTATATATATTTAAAATTATAATAGAAGAAACATAATAGTGTTGTTTTTGTTGTTGTTGTTGTTGTTGTTGTGGGTGTTGTTGTTGTTCTCTTTGCTGTCCGTATGTAAATGTAGTTTGAGATAAAAGTAAGCATTGATACAAATGATCATTGCTACACAAATTGCTAGTTTTTTATATTGTTGATATTGTTTGCTTTATTTATATTTTATAAATATAACATTGTGATACATACATATATTTCGAAGCAATGGTTAATCTTTGATTTAGCAAATTGAGCGAGCGATCGAGTGAGATTCTGTTTGATTGACTATTTTAGTTATTAACATAAATAATAATAATTAATAATAACTGCCAATTTTCTTATTTGCATGGAGGAAAAAGAGAATTACTCGTATTTATTTATTTATTATTATTATTATTATTATTATTAAAATTATTCCGGTGCTCACTCTTTGCGATTTGGTTGAGTTTTGAGTTTAACATTTACTGTAATGAGTATATGTGTGTAGTATATTTAAGTATTTATACTCAAATAAGTAAGTTTGGCTTATTACTGTTAACTTACATACATGTAAGTTATTAGTTACTGTTGCTGCTGCTGCTGTTACTATTAATGGTACTGTTACTGTTACTGTTACTGTTACTGTTATGGTTACTGTAGTTGAGTTGAGTGTATCATATTATTGTAATTATAATATTGTAAGCAATATGGTAGAGTGCGGCTTGGAGCTAATGTTTCATTGAATAATATATGTACTTATATTGTTTTTTATTTAAATAGGAGTTTGGAAAGTGGAGTAGTTAACTCTAGATCAAAAACATAAATACTCATAGTACATTTAAAACAGCGAACATCACTATTACTGTTACTGTTATAGTAGTTATTTCTTGTAGTATTAATGTTATTCTTTCTGTTACTGTTACTGCTGCTGCTGCTGTTACTGTCACTGTTAATGTTACTGTTACTGTTAATGTTAATGCAATCGATTAATATGATTATTTGCTTTGGGTGCGCTATGGTTTTATTTTTTTTTTGCTATACTTCTGTTTGGATTAGCTCAATTTGAATATTGCATTAGATTTTCGATAAATCTGCTTGCTATTGTAGTTCGAACATAATTATAAATAAAACAAATCTTATTACTTATCTGTTGGATCAGTTAAGTTTTGTTATTTATGTCTTGCTTTTGTTTTTAAATATTTAAACAACATTTAAAGTGGAGAGCGTCGTGTAAATATTTATGTACATCAGACGAATGTACACACGTATTTATATGTAATAAGTAGTATGTACTACTTGCTGTAAACTGCGTTTCTGCATTTTTCTTATATTGATTTTTAATAAAATTTCTAGTTATTTGCGGTTTATTCCATTTGTATAAATGTACTTATGTATGTACTATAGTATGTATGTTTAAGTATTTACAACATCGCATTTGCTAAGAAAAAACAAACAAAAAAAAAACAATGGTAGTTTGTCTCACTGAATAGTAGTATCCATTATTTAATGTGCCCTAATGCAAAGTGATATTTATGTACATATACATCTGTGTATGTATGTACGACACAATGTTTAAATATTCAAATGCATTGGGAAATGCCTAAAATTAGTTGTTGATGCCCATACATCATTCCAGTCACCTGTCAACTATCTAATATCTGCAAATTGCTGGGCAATCAGATATTCACTTTATTATGACGATAATGATTGTGGCTGTCTCTGCGCAATGTAAGTATGTATGTACGTTATGTAAATGTTACTGTTAATTTGGTATAAAAAAAAAAAAAAAAACTTTAACATAACCTTAATAAATAGTAAGTGTAAACATCAGTTGCGTATACATAAATTAAATAGCTTTTCAGACTTTTCGTTTTGCCAAAAAAAAAAATTTCGCTTTCTTAACGTGTACATTCTTCATTCTTTATAACAATGTATATGCATACGTCAATTACACATGTAAATGTATGTATGTATTTCTGTAAGTATGTATATACATTGTTGTAGTTGCTTAACTAGTTCGTAATTTCATTAGGGTTCATTAACACCATCATACTTACTAAGTACGACGGCAGTTCCAAAAGTATCTGGCCTAATAATGAAATGACTTTTATTTACAAATAATTTAGTTTCTTCTTAGGCTGCAAACAGAGTCCACGCTGAGACAAAGACGAAGACGCTCGAAGAGCACGTGAAGAGGAAGATGAAGACGATACGCAAGCAACCAGCAAGAAGCGTTGGAGTACTGAATTCATAGATGAATTGCTTGCTGTTTAGCTGTGGGTCTACAGGGCCCCGCACAAATTCACTCTCGATCTAATTCTCTTGTAATTCGTTTTTTTCTATTTGTGAGCGAAGGGGACGTGGCATCGCAATGTGTGCCAAATTTCAAGTCTCTAGCTACAAAACTGATTTTGTTATGAGGTTTTTCTCGATTTGAGGGCGATAAGATAAACTTGAATTGCCTGCAAAAATTACCAGTGCTGGAGACCAAGCTTAAGCTTCTAGCTCTTACCATCACTGAGATACTTTCATTTATACGGACGGACGGACAGACAGACGGACGGACAGACTGTCTATTGATGCTGATCAAGAGTATATCTACTTTGTGGAATCGGCCTTGCTTCCTTCTTATTCGTCTATCCATATGCATACTTGTTAGCTTACTCTTCATCTTCAGCTTCGTCTCGGCGAGCACTATAATTGCAGCTTTTAAGTGTGTAGTTTGACAACTCTATGTTATTTCGAGCGAACTCTATGAATTTACAAAAAGTTACCAAATTATTTTAGTTATTATTTCTGTTTTTAAATTTGGCGCCTTTCTTTTCTTTTCGGTTTTTTTTTTTTTTTTTGGACAGCCCTCGTATGTACATAAGTATGCTTATGTCTGTATGATGTCTGTATGTTGCATTTTGCGTTTACTATACGCTCTGGTCATCGACTATTTCGAAATTGCACACTCAACAATAAAATGCCGTTCAATTGCCCATTTTTGTTATCATCTTTGTTTTTTTTTTTTTGTATTTTTAAAGATACTTCAAAAGTTCAGTCTTGAAAATCAATGTAACTCAAATGAAATCTTAAATACTGCGCTTAGTTCAAATTTTGATTATACGTTACAAATTCCAATTTTTCGCTTTACAAAACTACATGCCAATTAGGAATTGGATTAACAAATAAACCCCGGGCCAAACAATTGAATTGCTTTCTCAAGTTAACCTACTCGCCCAAAAAGTGTAAATTATAGAGAGAGAAAAAAAAATACATTTGCATACTCTCGACAGACAGTTACTAAAGATATTCTTTTTGAGATTTGAAATTTTGCGTGCCTAAAAACTATCAGTCCTTGTCCTTGCTGTTTTCAACAATATATGAAATTTATCCAATCTGCGGATCAAAATAACTTACATACTCGTACATACGATACATATATTTTGTAAAATTGTAAAATATTAAAATAATTGTAGCTAATGCGCATCATCACAATCATTATTATTATAATTATTATGATTATAGTTATTATATATATTATTATTATGCTCATTATTATAATTATTTGTTTATTGTTTTAAAATATTTGAATTGGTTATTCATCTTTATAAATCCCGGTACTACAAATATATGTACAAATACAATGTACACAAAGTTTAACAAATTCTCATTATTTTCTTGTTTTACAGATTTATATGCACTTTTGTATGAGTGTGTGTGTGTGTACTAATACATATGTATTTAATTATGGTTATAGGCTGACAATAAATTCACTTGATCTTATAATTTGGAAATAGTTGATTATCCTTAAACCACATACATATTTGGGCTTAGCATAACATTGGTTTTTATTTATTGTACATATATTGTAGATATTTTAGTTATTACATCTATAAAAAAAAAGACTCACACATACGTATTCTTAAGTCTAAGTTTTACACTGCTCTACGAGTAGTAGTATTTTTATTTGTAATTTATTATTATTATTATTTTCATTATTTAGATAGACCCTGCTACTCATTTTATGAACGTACTCGTTTACTCGTACATATGCATTGTTATCTGTTATATTTTAAAAAATACCCTAAATAGTTATGTTAACAAAAAAAAAAAAAAAATAGTAGGCGAGCATTCGCATGTTTAGTTGTAGTTACATTGAATGTAAGTTTATGAATGCGCTGGTCAACTAGCAGTATTGTCAAACGGAAAGTGTAAAAGTAAGTAGTGTTGTACAATGTGTGAATATTTGCTATTACTCGTCGTTGCGTGTGTTAACGAATATTCAATTTACTCGTACTCGTATCTCTGTCTGTTTGTCTAATGCAGACGTGGTCTTGTTTTGGTTGTAAGTATTAAGCAGTGGTGCCCAATATGCGAATTCCCTGCCACGCGTGGCCTTTGGACAACCACTGGTTTATTATAATAATTAAAAGTAGCTGAAATTGACGCTAAAAATGTAATTGTGTAGCTACACAATGGGCAAACTCATACATTCTTAGTATCCGGTATCCGTATCTGTTTTAATGGTTTAGCTAATGGGGTAATACTCAGAAGGTAAATGATACCATAGTTTTTTTTTTTTTGGGTGGGAGAGTATGGCTGTGTGTGTGTAAGTGTATGAGTGTTGTCGGGGTTTAACAGTCTTTTATGCTTTGCTTACGATGCTCCGCTCGGTTGGGTCAAATTTTCACAGGTCTTTCCCTTTCTTATATTCTTATTAATTGCAACTGGCTTTGCCGATTTTGTAAAAAAAAAAACACCTGCGTGTTCTACTTTTCTTTTCTTTTTTATATTCGTATATGGTAGCATCATCATCATCATAAAAGATTTCAATTATTTTTTCATTTTTTGTTTTTTTCTTTTACTTTTTATAATCAAGTTTGTAAAAAAATCACAGTTTTTCTTTTCATTTGCCTAAACAGTTTTCATCTTCGTTTTGTCGGTTTTTTTGCCGAAATAGCTATTGCAGTTTTCGCTAGGTTGAGATCCAAAGTATATATATAAATATATATATGGTATATACATTTATCGTAGTAGAGAACGTGCTGCCGATCCGATGTGAATATTATGCTTCAAACTTGACGACGCATTGTATCTGTGTATCTGTGTGTGTGCGTGTGTGTGTGTCTCCAACTCTCTCTGTGTGCTTGGGTAATAACTTAATATGTGCAAGAAATCATCCGTCACATTTGTGTAGCATACATTTGTGCGCTGCGCTTATTGGTCTAATAAATTCATACGTTCGTAGGGATGATGATGGGGATGGGAATGTGTATGCGGATGCCCCGTTAAGTGTGGCAAGTGGTGGGCATGACCGTGACTGTGTTGCAACTGCTGCTGCTGTTGCTGCTGCTGTTGCTGTTGCTGCTGATGTTGCAGATGCAATGCACGCAATTCTGCCACACCCTCGGCCGCGGCATAAACACTGCTGCTTTGATCCATTTGCGTGAGATCAACGGTGGGCGTGCCACCGCCTGCCTGCCCCACATAATCCCCGGCTGAGCCACCACCACCCGCCCCCGCCGCTGCTGCCGCCGCCGTTGCAGCCGCCGCCGCCGCTGCCGAGTTGTTGAGCGCAACGTGGAACAGCTGCTGCAATAGTTGATGCTGATCTTATAAGAAATCTATGCAGGGCTTGACCATGTTCGGCGACGACTGTTGCTGCTGCTGCTGATGCGCCGCCGCCAATTGCAATGTAGAGCTAGCATTGCCGCCGGCCACGGCAGCAGCGCCAACAATGGGCGACAACAGCAGCTCAGCGGCCGCGGCAGCAGCTGCTGCTGCCGCTGCAACCGCATTGCCACCGGCGCCGCCGCCGCCCGACACGCTATTGTTGACGGCCGCCGCGGCGGTCAGGGAGCTGAGAGATTGATGCAATCGACTACCAGGGCTGCCGGCTTGACCAACGCCAACGCCGCCGCTGTGATGGAAATACGAGTGATGATTCTTCTGACGTCGATGATAGATGCTCTTGTGGTTGTTCAGCGAGTTCAGGGTGCGAAAGACTTTGTGGCACAGATTGCAGACAGCATTGTTTAGCGGCTGCAAATGTTGCTGCTCCTTATGGCGCTTTAGCGTTAGCTTGGTGCTCAGCAGCTTGCCGCACACATCACAGCGATGGCAGGCATTCAATGGCAGTGGCAACAACAGACGATTTGCCTGTGCCACATCGTTGGCACGTGCCGATGACAATAAGCTGCTTGCCGCATTTCCAGCAACCGATCCACGTCCACCAACAGCAGCGCTGCCACCGGCCGATGGCGACAACGAGGCACGCCGATGATGTTGATGCAACAAGTGATGACGCTCCAATGGCGAGGCAGCTCTGGCCAACGCATGCGCATGATGTGCCGCAGCCACCGCGTGTGCCGCCGCCCCAGGCGACAACTCGTGATGGGCATGCAACTGATGTGGATGCTGGTGTGGATGGTGATGTTGTTGTTGATGTTGCTGATGATGTTGTTGATGCAGCAACGACAGTGGATGTTGTCCGAAGTGCGGTGGCGGCGCCGGATGTCCGTGATGTGTTGGCGATGCACCTGGCGTGCTTTGTGACGCCTCCATGTCCCGGTCACGATCTCGTTCCCTCTCCCTTTCACGCTCCCTTTCACGTTCCCTTTCACGCTCCCTTTCACGCTCCCGCTTGTGATAGGATGTGGGCGACGGCGAGGGCGTGGCACTGCTGCTGTGCATCGGCAATGTGTCAGCAGCACACTGGGAGGATCGGGAAAGACTACGCTCGCTGCTGCTGTGTATATCGTTGGGTTTAGTGCTGCTGCTGCTTCTTTCCCTTTCCCTTTCACGTTCCCTTTCTTGCTGCAGTTGCTGCTGCTGCTGCTGTTGCTGTTGTTGTGGGTTATGTTGTGTGGAATGATGTTGTTGTTGTTGGAGTTGTTGGAGTTGGTGTTGTGATGTTTGCTGTTGTTCTACTTGTTGGTTGTTGTTGTTGTTGTTGTTGCTACTACTATTACTAGGGTTGTCACTACCACCGGGCACTATGACGCCGCTGAGTAGGCTGGTGCTGCCACCTATATGTCATATAGGAAGAGAAGAAAAAAAGAGACAATAGTGACTTTTCTGTATATTTGACTTTGTTTTTGTTGTTGTTGTTGTTGCTGTTGTTTTGTTCATTGTTGTTGTTGTTTTTGTTATTGTTGTTCTTGTTTAGTTTCATTTTGTATTTTATATGTGCATTTCTGCAGAATTTCTTTCTGTATCTGTATAATGTGTCTTGTATCGTGTATCTAGTAACTGTATCTGTCAATGTATCTGTAACTAAAACTGTCAATGTATCTGTAAGTGTAACTGTCAATGTATCTATATTTGTTAATGTATATGTCAGTATATCTGTAACTTTATCTGTGTGCTGTATCTTGTATCGTATATCTGTATATGTATTTGTCAATGTATCTATATCTGTCAATGTATATGTTAATGTATCCTGTGTCTGTTATGTATCTGTATATGTATCTGTCAATGTATCTGTATTAGTATCTTGTATCTGGTATCTTTATCTGTATCTATATCTTGTATTTTGTGTCTTGTATCTTTTAATTTGTAGCTTGTATCTTATATCTGTATCTATATCTTGTATGCTGTGATTTGATCTTGTATCTGGTGTCTTCTAGCTTGTATCTGTAAATCTATCTGTATTAGTATTTGTATCTTGTAATTTGTATATTCTATCTTGACTCTTTATTTGTATTTATTTCTTGTATCTTGTATATGTATCTTTTATCATGTATATTGTATCTTGTATCTGTATCTGTTTCTATATCCTGTAATTTGATCTTGTATCTTGTATCTGTATCTCTATCTTGTTTATGTATCTGTATCTGTATCTTTTATCTTGTAGTTTGTATTTTGAATCTTGTGTCTTGAAATTTGTATTTTGTATCTTGTAATTTGTATCTTCTATCTGTATCTTGTATCATGCATATTTTATTTTGTATCTTGTACCTGTACCTTGTATCTTGTGTCTTATATCTTATATCTACATCTTGTATCTGTATTTTGTAATTTATCTGGTATCTTGTATCTGTATCTTGTATCTTATATTTGTATCTTGTATCTGTATCTTGTATCATGTATATTGTATTTCGTATCTTGTATCTAAATCTTGTATCTTGCATCGTTATCTGTATCTTGTATCTGTATCAGTATCTTGTAATTTGTTTCTCGTATCTTGTAATTTGTATCTTCTATCTTGTATCTTTATATGTGTATGTTTCTTGAATCTTGTATCTGCATGTATATTGTATTTTGTATCTGTATCTGTTCCTATATCTTGTATATTGTAATTTGTATCTTGTATCTTAAATCTGTATCTTGTATCTTTATCTGTATATTGTATCTGTAACTGTGTTCGTTGTGATGTAACAATCACATGTACATCTTACATTTACATCACGTATGTATATTCGTACGTTCGTCATCGTTGTCTATCTTTTCAGTTGTGTCTATTTTGTGGTCTGTTTAAGTTTGTTTGTGTGTTTAATTCGTGTTTGAGTGTTCGTTTTCATTTCGTTTTGTATTGATTACTTTACATTATTACACTAACAAATCCAGGCTCAAAACAATGTAAATTTGCTGTTTTTTTTTTTTTGATTTTTGAAATTCATCTATAATTTGTTGTTTCTGTTTCTGTTTCATTTGCATTTTTCAATAAAAATCATCATCAAAGTATATATAAACGCTTTTGGTTGAAGTTTGTTGTATTTAACAATTTGGCAATTTGCAATTGTTATTTTTGTTTTTTGTTTTTCTTTTTATTTTTCTCTCAGTGTCGCGTTTTTTTTTTGCAAAAAATAAAATAAATAACATATTTAAAAAAAACTGTTTTGTTTCGTTTTTTTGTTGCATGGTAACTTGAAATTTGGAATTTTTATTTGCGGCTGGTGGAAGACGCATAAATTTTAGTTCAATTTTGGATCGATTTGGACAAATTTGTGCAGTTTGTGAGTAAAATTTGTATCGAAAGTAGTTTGAATTCAACTGATTTGTATATTATTTGGTATTTTCTTCTTTTTGGTTTTTTGTTCGTTGACGACGATTGCAGTGTGTGTAGAGTGGATGCGCCAAAAAATGTGAGGCATGCCACACAGGGTTGCAACGTGGTGAGTAAATCAGAAGCTCAGAAACTCACCAAAAATATAAGTATTAAAAATGTGAAAATCGAAAAGACAACGCTTCGTTGAATTGTTGAATATAGTATATGATTGATAAATATATATACATGGGAATTTATATATATATATATATAAATATACACATATATATATAGATTTGTCTAATTTCTTAGAATTTTTGTTTGTTTTCAATTTTAATACCAATTGTTCTTATTGTTGTTGTTGTTGTTTTAGCAAAATTTTGAAACATGTTTGGCCTGATTGATTTGTTGTATATTAAATGTTTTTAGTATTTTTATTTATTTTCTTTTTTTGTCTTTATTTTTGTTATTTTTGGTTACTTGACCTTTTTTTTTTGCAAGTACTAACTATTTTTTTTTTTCTGTTGTCACTAGTGTCTCTTTTTTTCAAACTCAAACGCAGCACCATTTGCCTGTGTGTGATGCGGTTGGTTCAAATTGGTTTTTCATTGGTTGATTAATTTGGTTGGTTAAATAAGAACCAAATTTACCATTTAATTTAAGAAAAAACGTGCATTTCAAGGCGGGGTCAGATTTTGGGGTAGGGTCAGGGCATGGCGGGGGCGGGGGGGCGTGGCAGGACTGTAGATAGCTGAACGGGGCCATTGGGTTTTTGGATTTGGTGGTGACTGGGTAAATACACAATTAGATGTGCTTGCATCATACAACAATAATAATTGTATGACTTATTAAAAAAGGATTTTATGTGCATGTGTTTGGGTGTGTGTGTGTGCATGTGTGTGTGTGTGCGTGTGTGTGTGGTATATGAAGGCATTTTTGGATTGATACTTAACGTTTTGCAGGCAAGCAGATATTCTGCCCGTTTCTGGCTGTAATTGTTGTGGTTGTGGTGTTTTTTTTCTTTTGAGGTGGTGTTGACACATCTGATCAACTTCATGTTACAGGACACTGATGAGCGGGACTTGGGGGGGGGGGGGGATGAACAGGAGGATACGCATTGTACAGGGTAGTATTATAAGTATTAGTAATTGTTGTTGTTGCTCAATTGTTGCTGTGTGTATACGTAAGTAAAATTAATTGATACGCACATCGACTCTTCTCAAAATGTGATATATTTGGTTATACGGCATGTTAAACTGTTATACGATTGCAGCAGCGTTTTGTCTACTGCTCAACACAAACACACAAAACAAAATTGGTAAAAAAAAAAAAAAAAAAAATAGGAAAATGGGAAAACAACGTATATTTTTCAGTAAATGGTCTCAGTTATACATATATATATATATAGAAATCAAGGATATAGCAAATGTTGTGTGTGTGTGTGTGTCAAAACTAAAAGTTTTCAACACGAAAATTATTACAGACTTGCGGTATGTATGTAAATAGGTATGTATATGTAATATAATAATTAGAGTTGTAAGTGTGTGTGAGTGAGAGATGATGAGAGATGTGTTTGTGTGTGTGTGTGTGTGTGTGAATGTAGATGTATTTGCACATGTATGTGTACGTTGGGTGATGCTGAATACTAATTGCAGGGCGTAGTACGATGATGGGATGTTGTTGTATGGATTTTAATAAATTGATGATCGCGGCAACCCTGACTATTCTTTTTTTTTTTTTTTTTTTTTTTTTTGTTTATATGTATGTTTGTATGTGTGAGTGTGTTTGTTATTGATGCCTTGATCATTATGGATTATTGGCATTGGCATTCATAAAGTGATCTTAACAGTTTGGTAAATGAAATATTTGCGTTTTATGTGTAGGTTTTTATTATTATTATTATTATAATCAAAATTACTTCAATAATTACTGTTACTGCAATTGCTAATTGTTACATTCAAGTCCATCATTTGTATGTATTTATATATATCGCTTTTATACCATTTTGTGTGTGTTCTTCTTGTGGATGTGTGAATGTAAAACTTATGCATTTTATTGGGTATGTATTTAACTCTGCTCTTATCAATACATATATATATATATATTATGTGTATGCATAATTATAAACTAACGAACACAGGTGCACTCATAAAGTATCCGGTTAACATGTATGTATGTATGTATGTATCTACAAATAATTCTTTTCTTTTGCTTAAGATTATTAAAAAAAAAAAATGAACATCTTTAATCTATATATGTTAACAAATTGTAGTATAATAATTATACGACTTATATATATATATATATATATTATATTCTCATAAAATAGTATTTTATATGTGTGTGTGTTTATTTTGTGTATGTGTGCGTGTGCGTGTGTGTGTGTGTGTGTGCATTTCTCCTGCATTCTTACTTAATAAATTTATGATTAATGTCGCAAATTGGTCGGTCGTTCGGTCGGTCGCTCCTCACATCATTATTCATTCTTTTTTTGCAATCATAATTATTTTAAATAATTGTACGCTTACTATTTAGTTATGTATGTACATGTGTACCAATAAAAAAAAAATATCATTAGCTCCGTATCAAAAAAAGCATTAAAGTCTAAAACTTGCACAAGTTTTTTTTTTTTTTTTTTAATTTGTGCCTAGGCTTACCTAAATAAGTATTTGTTTTAAATTGTATTTTATTAAAGCCATTTGAAGAATTCACTACCGGCACCTTTGCAATTTTTAACTCTTAACATTCACTTGAAAAAAAAAATTGAAAAAAAATCGATATATATATATGTATATTAAAATATTGTGTATTAAGAAAACTGAGTTTGTATGTTGTACATTTCATCATCGAATTGGGTCCAGGTTTTCAGCGATGTACATAACACACTTTTTATCATACTATCTATATGCATGTATCTACTATATATCTAAATTGAAAACGAATACCAAAAGATACTTATTAACATGTCGCTTTGCATCACAAAATTGTTTGTGCTTTCTATTTAATAATTTTGGCTTAAACTAGAAAAGGCAACTAAGTGATTCTAGCCTAGGATTATAATTGTTTCAATTGCTCTGCATATCGATGTATCTTGTACATCAATATTTGAAGCACCGATGTCGTCATTCTCTCCATATTTTTTTTTTTTTATATATACTGGTATATACTATGTGCATGTGTGTGTTGTGCGTGTGTGTGTGTGATTGTGTGTTGTCTATACTGTATGTAACTTATTGACTTATGTTCAATATAATAAAAAAAAATATAAAATAAAATAAAAGTATATACACAGCTAGTCAAGTAGTTGTTTGGAGAAAATAACAAAAAAAATGCACATAATTGAGTAATTGTTTATTTTTAATTTAATTTTAAATCTTCTGCCGAGAACCGCAACTGTAATAACAATAGAAACAAAACTAAGAAAAGGTTTATATTTGTTTTGTGCATTTTGTAATTTGTCAACGAGAAATAAAGTTAAAATGTGCACATATTTATTTTGTTATTTCTTTTGAAAAATAAATATTTCTATCAAAACATTTACTTGACCAACTGCATGTACATAGTTTCGACAGATGTACAGGCTCTAATTTGACAAACTTAACAAAGGTTTTCATCTAATTTATTTACTATGTCGCAGCTGCTGCAGCTGTTGATGATGATGATCCTTGATGCTGCTACTGTTTTGGCTGCGATTCGACCATAACACTTGGCCATTTAGTAGTTCACATTGGCCAGGTGATAGTCAAAGTACATGAAACCCTATGAGGAGGAGTGATGATTCAATTGCTGATGATAATAGCTATTTGTGGCATTCTGTGGGGCATTCGGCTCCTGTTTCGGCTGCTTGAGATTGCGATGATATATGCTCTTGTGATTGCGCAAACTGTTCAACGAACTGTAGACACGTTTGCAAATGTTGCACACCGGCTCCTTGGTGGGACGCATGTGTACGTTCTGTATGTGCCGCTTGAGGCGTGTCAATGAGCTGAGGTTCTTGTTGCACGGATTGCAACGGAAATCATCGCCGCCACTTGATGCATTCAAGCTGCCACCGGATGTATTCAATGTGGAGTTATTTAGCGAACTATTGGCACTATTGCCACTGGTCGAGGCCGAGGCATTTGCCGTGGCCGCCATGTTGGCCATAACGGCGGCAAACATTTGTTGTTGTGCTGTTGTCGGTGTATTTGAAGTTGGGGGACTGCAGCCCAATATGCCATTAGATGTTTGACTGCCTCCTCCATTGCTGCCAACATTGCTTAGTTGTTGCTGGTGTTGTTGGTGTTGCTGCTGTTGTTGTTGCTGCTGTTGCTGGAGTTGTTGCTGCTGCTGTTGCTGTTGCTGCTGCTGCTGCTGTTGTTGTTGTTGTTGGGGAAGTATAGAGATGCCGCCAGTTGGTGTAAGCATTCCACCATTGCTGCCTGTGTTGTTGTTGTTGCTCACATTGTTGTTGCAATTGGCTGCGAATGTGGAGAGATTAAGCCCACAGATGCCAGAGGCATTTGTGATGGCTGTTGTTGTTGTTGTTTGATTTATTGTTGTTGTTGTTGATGTAGAGGATGTTGTTGTTGTTGTTGTTGAGTTGTTGGTTTTGTTTGTTTGTTCAGAGTAGAAGTTGTTGTTGATGTTTTTAAACATGTTGCATTTTTGGTTGTTGTAGTAGTAGTTGTTGTTGTTGTTGTTGTTGTTTGTTGTTGTAGAAGTTGTAGCATTTGTCGTCAGTTGACCTGACGACAAAGTAGGGAAGAAAGTCAGAAAACGTCGCATTAGCCCAAGGACAACGAGTTTTAATGGTTTTATTTTTTGTATTTTATTTTGTTTCTAATTTCGAATTTTGGTTGGTTTTTTTTTTAGTTGTGGGTCTTTTTTTTTTTTTTTTGTTTTGCCGGAAAATTAATATTATTATTTTTAAATGGTTCGCAAGCATTTTTTGCATCAAATATATAATATATAATTTGTTTTAAATTTAAATATTGCAATATTGTGGGTTGATTCCCCAATGGTTGTATTTGTTTTTGTGATTTTATTTTTTTGGAATTTAGAAATTTGTAATTTAACTTTGGATTTATTTAATATAATTGTGTGAATTACAGAATTCAACAATTGACCTACTTATAAAATTTCTGTTTTGTTTGTTTTGTTGATTTTTGATTGATTGGGGTCAAAGCTAAAGTTCTCAGGATCAGCACAACAATTAAGCTGACACATATAAATATATAACTAATTGGAGATATCGAGGATGAACGAAATAAAACTACTCGTAGTGAACAAATTTCAATTTATTTCTTCTTTTTTGATTGTTTATGGCGTCGATCTAAGCTGATTTGCTCTATTTGTTAATAAATTGCGAATTTACTTTATACATACATATTAGATTAGACGAAAATATGAAAGTAAATGCAAAGTTCGAATTGCGAATTGCGAATTGCGAATCGAATTCGAATTTTTAATTTCAGTCACAGTCACGATCAATCACATATATGTATGTAGTGTTCAATCACTAGACCCTAACGATACTAGTATCGATACTCATGTGATAAACTACTCGTTACATATATATTTTTTTATTTTTTTTTTTTTTTGAATTTTGATTCGTTTTTGAGCGCTTGTTTGTTACTGTTTGGGGGGATTTGGGGGGATTAATACTGTATTGTTTGTTTGTATTATTGTTGTTGCTGTTGTTGTTCTTGTTATTGTTGTACTCGTTACCGTTGTGAGCGGAGTGTGTGTGTGTTGGCAATATACAGAGAGGAGAAATAGGGAACGTGTGTAGCTAGACCTTGTTTTTTTCTTGTTTCTTTCAGTGTATTTCAGTGTTGTGTTTGTGTGTTTTTGTGTGTTTGTGTTAAACACCATCACCATAATATAGTTCATAGCTTCTTTGTAGCTGTTGTTTTTGTTGCTGTTGTTGCTGTTGTTGTTGTTGTTGTTGCTGTTGTTGTTTCAGATCTTTGGATTTGTTCTTATCGTTGTTGTTGTTGTCTTGTGTGTGGGAGCTCGTGTGTGTGTGTGTGTGTGTGTGTAGTATGTGTGTGTGTGGGATTGTATCACTTAAATAAAGGACTAAAAATAAACCATTTCCAAATTTCTTTTTATCGAAATCATTATTATTATTATCATTAACGTCATCATAATTATCATTACTGACAGTTTTGATAGCGACGCTTTTTTTTTCTTTTTTGGTGTGTTGCAAACTTCAGGTTAGCAATTTTAGTTTAGTTTAAGTACTTTGTGCAGAAATAGTAGATTACATTGATTTTTTTTTTTTTTTTTTTTTTTTTTTTTTTGTTGGAGAGGATTTTGGGCATTTTTATGTTGTGCGGGAAAATTGTCGGTTCCTTTTTGATTTTGTTATAATTAGGTGTAGCCTAATATAGTATAAAATAATTTGAATTAGTTTACTGTTTAGACTTAGACATAATACAAATTAATTTCTCTTATTACAACTGTACAGCAATTTTGGTAATTTTAAATAAGAGAATAAGTCTTTTTTGAATTATCCTCGAGATCCAATTTGGTGTTTTCTCCATTAACAGTTTTGAATTGTTCATTTAAATAAATTGAGTTGCTGTACAATTTGCAGGTACTTTCGTTGATTGTAGTCAATTATGTTTATCAATTATCCATTTCGTTGTTTGCCAATAATAATGTTTGTGCTTAAAACTTAACTTGAATGTATTCCACAATATTCCACCAATTGTTGAACTTAAAATTAGTCAATTTGGGTATTGTTTTTTTTGTTTAAATTAAACTAAATTCTAAGCTGTTGCGTGTGAGTTTTTGTTTTGTAGTATATGCATGTGTATATGTTTGTGTATATAATATAATAAAATAGCAACAATTATACATATATATAGAGAGAGCGTAATTTAAAGCGATTTGTCATCAATTATATACGTGAAGCTTTTGTAATTGTATTTGTTTTTGTGTGTTTTTTTTGTAATTGTAATTGTGTGTGTGTGTGTGTGTAATAACTAATTTATTTTTGCTTTTGTTTTGCATAAATGTGTAATCATAATAAATGTAATATGTTCTCCGATGTGTAAGGAGCAAAGCTTTGAGTAAAGCACAATTCACATGATTTCTTGCATTATAATTGTAATTAAACTAATAACTCTAATATTTATTGTAGTAGTAGTTGTTTTTGGTATTGTTGTTTGTTGTTGTATTTGTTGTGTTTTTCTTAGGGATAATACTCATTGTATGTGTACTCTTTGCTTCTCTAAACATCACTTCTTTTTGGGTGGTTCGAGTAATGAAGAGATCGGGGTTAGTAAGTATATTTTTGCAAATTAAATACATTTAGAGTTAGTCGATATTATTATTAATATTTGAAGTTAGTTTTTGGCTGTTATTAGAGATTGTAATTGCGTGTGTGTGTGGTTGTGTGTGAGTGGCTGGGTATGGGTGTGGCTGTGTGTGTATGCGTGATGTATGTATGTATGTATGGATTATTAGTTGTGATTTTGAGCGCCTTTTTCTATGTTTTGCTTTTATATTTGTTGGATTTTTAAATTTTGTTCGCTTACGTTTTTTGTGTATTTAGTGTTTTGTGTTTCACTTGAACTTCAACTGTAATTATACCCTGTGTGTAACGCATTAAAGAAGGCATGTCAGACCCTATCCAATATATAAATATTATTGATTCAACATTTACAGCCATATCTGTCAGTCCGTCGGTCTGATTAGTCTCTTAGCTTTAAAGCAATCTGGATAAAACTCGATATATCAATATATCGTATGAACCATCCGTCGAAAATCATACTTTAGTATGACAAACGTTTTTGTCTATCGACAAATCTCAATTAATTTCACAGAAAATGCATCTGGCCAAATTTGGTTTAAATCGGATTACTATATCATATAGCTGCCATACGAACGGAAGGTCGAAAATGCCGATTTGTCGTTTATTGAGTTATCTCTTTGTCTCTTGTCAAAAGGGAAGTGGAAACTTTAGTGGACATTTGCACCTTTATAAATCGCTACACATACTTCTGCAATTGTACATTGGAAACTTGTTTTCATTGAGTGAGTGTGTGTGTGTGTGTTGTGTACTTTGTTTAAGATTATACTTCTTTTTTTTTTTTGGAGACCAAGACCAATGTGTGGGTGTGTGTTGCAGTTAATCACTTGCTTCAATTGTTTGTTCTAAAACTTTATTTATAATTAATCACCTTAATTCCGTGTATGCGAATCATTGCGTTCAGCGAGCGTGTGTGTGAGGGTGTGTATTGGTGTGCAGGTGTGCAGGTGTGCAGGTGTGTGTGAGGACTGGAGTACAGACATATACTACTACTGGATAGTATAGCTTTGTTCATGTTTGCGTGAGTTCGAGGAGGTGTCAATACACATACATACGTATATGTGCATGTATTAAATGATCGCCGAGCGTGTGTACAGGGTATCAAGTGAGTTGTGTTGGTCGTAAGTACTCGTACATATACACATATGTATACAAATGCCAATGTTATGCTTATTATGCTCTCTGTTCTATGCTCGATAATGTTTATATGCCAATTGGACTCGGTTTCCCTTCATTGTTATTTGATAATCAAATCTGTATTCGTATTTAGCTATGCAAAGATCAAATATCTATTTCAATCTCAAACTCAATACTGATGTAAGTAGATACACACATCATCATAAGGTCATAAGGTCTTTAGGGGAAATGAATGCCATATTTTGTATACATATTGGGTTCAGCAAAGTCTTATATACTAGGTATATACTATGTATATGTTTTGGTATGTGCGATGTATTTGTGAAATGTATTTATGCCATTGCTGTTGCTGTTGTGTGCAGGTAAATATGATATGCACACCGGATTTTTAAGAATTGTTCTCCTTCAATTTTTAAGCCATATTCAGTTCGGTTGTTTTGGAAAAACGACTGAGAACGTAAACAAAATAAAAACGTTAACACAGAATCAACAACAGAAAAGAAACATAAACAAGAATCTGAAGCAATTAAAAATCAAGATTTATTCAAAATTAATGTTGCAATTGATTTTTTGTAATTTATTTATTTATTTATTTTTTGTTTTTTTTTTTTTGAGTAATTTCAGTTTTAGTTTTTCAATGCAAATACATATACGTGAAGCTTTTCTTTTGCTTTTGCTGTTTATGATATGAGGGGGGGCGGCGGGCTGTTTTTTTGTTTTTTTGGGCGGGGAATTGGTTAGGGGAATTTGCTTGGAGTATTTTGGTTACTTAGTTTTAGACACAAGCACGACGACGTACAAAGTAAATGAAAAATTCAATACATAATATGTATATAAGTATATATTCGATCGATTTCTTATAATGCGTTGCATTTTACACAAACACAAAAATGTTACACCAAATAATGGTATACAAAATTTACTTATTGGTGTTCGGGTTGTATTTGTTGTTGTTTATGAATTGAAAATTAAATAACAAGAACTCAACTGAACTGAAAATTACATAGAAACAGGCAGGGAAATAATTTAAATTAAAAGCCACAAAGATTGTGCATCTTAAAATGGCTGTAAATGTGAAATTCAGCTAAATTCATTTCTGGTGAAGAAGCCTTTTTGAAGCGACACAAACTGTGGCATGAATTGTTAACTAAATTAATCAAAAACATTTAAAACTGAACATAAATAGATATATGTATTAACATTAATAATAATAATGAAAGCATAATTATTTGACTTGTCTGTATGTTTACAACTAAGAGGTGTTTGTATGAGCATAAACAGATAATTGAACGCATTTGATACGAGTATCTATGTATCTATGTATGTATGTATGTAAATGTATGTTGTTTGTATGTAATTGGTTGCACTGTGTGTTGTTGATTATTGCTTTTAAATACGAATACAAAATTAGCACACAAATAAACGAAACGAAACGAAACGGAACGAAACTAAAACGTTAAAATGGTCGGTGATAAATCAGTAAATGACACAAAACAATAAATGTTTAAGTAACAAATATGCGGAAAATATATATTTTTCTCACTTTCTGTGTAATTTATTCTCATTAAATAGCTTACTACAAATTTGTTAAACTCGGATTCTGATACGGATTCTGTTGCTGGTCATTTAATTAATTTTAGTGGGTTGGTTGGTTGGTTGGTTGTTGTTGTTCATGAGCGAGATAGATAAAGAGTGTTTTTGTGGGTGAGCGAGAAAGAGAGAGGGAGTGTGTTTGTGTGTGAGCGAGAGAGAGAGAGAAATAGAGCGAGCGAGCGAGAATCGAATATGTGGCAATTATGACGTAGTAGAGTATATTTCGTTGATACTGATTTAACATGTGTGGAGGACATGAAGTAAGCCAAATGAACTCTCGAAAAACTAACACAAAAAAATACACACTTCTCGCTTTTAAAAAACCAACAAAAAAAATGGCCAGCAAGCGATAAACAGCCAACACTGAACTGAACTTCCAACTTTAAGCTAATTAGCTGAACTAATATACCCCGATTCAATGCCCTACCATGTGATTTACATGAATTATCTACTCCTACATGTGTAAGAAACGGAATGTGGGCTAAATGTTGCCTGAATGTTGGGGCATGCCACAAAGCCGCAAAGCTTTTACGAACTGGTTTTAGTACTAGTTGTACAATGTTGTACACACACGTTGCATGCTTTTAGGCACGCACATTTCCACTGCTTGTGTCTCTCTCTCTATCTGTGTGTGTGTGTGTGTGTGGGAGGTGCGGAAACTGCCACTGCCAGTGGCAGCAAATTGTTGCGGCTTAGCCGCAGCATAACAGCCTAAATTAAAATGTGCGCCACACTTTCAAAACGGGGAATTTCGCTAAACACTTTTGTGGCAAACATTGACACTTAGTTAGACTTTAGACTCTGAGAGTTCATTAGTTTTCACACACACACACACACACACACACCCCTCACACACACAGACGCACACACACACACACGCTTAAGGAGACAGGAACAAAGGCTTTGGTTTTTGTGGATTTCAGCGTTCAGTGTTTGTTGTTTAACGCTTGCATTAATTGGTTGGATTTGAATTTTAATTTGAATTTTGCATTATCATCATCTACTTACATCATTATCATTGTCGCCATTGTCGTGATAATGATGATGATCAGCTATGTTTTTCTCATTCCTATAACTTCCTATTTGTTGTTACTGTTCTTTTTGCTATTTTTGGGTATATTGAGTTTATTCTTTTTTTAGAATTTTTTTTACGAGTAACGGAAATAAATGAAAACATTTACCATCGAAACAATCAAACAAGAAAGAAATTTATACACTTTTGTTAGACTTGAAGATGCAAAAAAAAAAAAAAATTACAATAAAACTGAATAATTAAAATATATATTTTTTTCTGGGTTTTAGTTGTCTGTTGGCTTTTACGTGTTTTTGCAATTCTAATGAGTCTATGACAAAGCTGGCCCAGTTTGGTATTTTATTATATATGTTTTACTTCTTGGCACAATCTGGACCAGATTTGTCTAGACTTGTTTGTAACTTGGTTTACTTTGAAATCAAATTGTATGACGAAAATAATCAAATATGTATTTGTGTAGGTAAATAAATCAAAAGTTAAATCAAATTGTAATCAACACACATATATATAGCCGATTTATATGCATGTACGCATTTATGTAAGTATGTTTTCAAGTAAAACAAATGATACAGACACATTTCTTCAACGTTTAAAATATATTCGGAATTTCTTCTATTATTATTATTATATTTTTTTCATTGGTATTAATTTGTTGGGTATTTGTTTTCTTTTTTTAAATTGTATTCATATAAGAATGTATATAAGTTTTTTTTTTTTTTTTTTTTTTTTTTTTTGGTAATTGCATTTGATGTAAAAAATGTAATAATGAGCTTTTGAGCGCAAATAGAGCGAAACAATAGAGAGAAAAATAGAGAAATGCTTGGACTCACCTTGTGGAGAGACAGCGAGTTCACCAGAAGATTGTTGCAATTGTGTATTGAGACCTGCGGAAAGTTAGTTAGATATTCAGTTAGTTGTATGATTTATTATTAGTTATGTATGTTTATACGCACCAAGCAAGGCTGGATGATCGAGATTGCTTATGGGGAAGTTGAATGCGGCACTGGGAAACAATTTGTTGTCAGCTGGCGACATGATGAACGGCTGTGTGACATGATGTGAGGCAAGATTGTCGCCGATCTCATCATCATTGCCAGAGCTAAAAGTTAAGAGACAAGAGACAATTTATATATTTTTAATCGTTAAAGTAAAGTGCAAACGAACACTTTTTCACCGACAGTTTGTCACCGACAATTTGTCACCGACACTTTTTCACCGTCGGTGAATTTGCCATTCATAATAGACGCATCGTTGAAATGCCGTAGCTTTTTATTTCTAAGTCTACACACGACACCGACGATAAAAAGGTAGCTTTAACTTACCTCAAGGAGCCTTTGCCACCATCTCCGCTGCTAGAGCGATTGGCGTCGTGCTCGCCTGTAGAGTCGTTGCTGTGCTCATCGTTGGCATTGGGATTGGCATTGTTGTTGGAGCAGACCAGCTCCATGGGCTCCGATTTGACGTCCTCAACGCCACGTGCCAATGGCGATGGTGTCAGGCTGCCGAGTTTTTCGCTGATGGAGATGCCGTTGCCATTGCCATTGCCGTTACCATTGCCGTTGCCATTGGCATTGCCGTTGCCCGAGTTGTTGCCAGTGTTGCCAGCGTTGCCATTGCCAGTGGGTCCATTGCCTGCGCAGCAAAGAAGATACAGATAGTTATATATATAGTTCAGAAAGATATTGATATTGAGCAGGACTCACGTTTCTCCTCCTTGAGCGGTGGCGTGTTGTTGTTGTTGTGGTGCTTGATAGTACTGAAGTCGGCCGGCGTTAGCTGCGGCGAAGCGCTGCGCGGCGCATGGAGTTGCAAGTCCGGGCTGTTGTTGTTGCTGCTGGGCAGACCGTTGTCGGCACTGCGTAGACGCTTCAGGGCATGGGACGTCTCCTCGACGGCGGCATTGCTGCGATGCAACATTGCCATGCGCTTCAGCAGATGGTTGTTGATGTGCGGCAGCTGTGGAGGTGGTGGCGGTGGTGAGCCAGCCCCTTGGCGATTGCTAAACAATGTGGCGCCCCCATCATCGTGCAACGCTCCATGGTGCGGATGTGAATTGAGCGGAGTGCGCACCCCAGCGTTGGCCAGGTTCTGTATCTGTGCCAAATGCTATCGAAAATAAAAAACCAAACCAAACCAAACGTGAGAAATAACTTGGTAACCAAAAACTCAAAACTCTACCAAAATCTATCAGCCACTTACGCTGTGCGTATCCTCGGCCTGTTGTTGTGTTAAACCCGAGACGCGCAGCACCTCGGCGGTCTTCAAGAACGATTGCAGCGACTTCTGGTGCACATTGACCTCGCCATGATAGATGAACTCCACCAGGGAATGCAGATCCATGAAATTGACATCTTGCAGCAATATGACGGGATGTTTACAGGGTGTGCTCTGTGAATTCACAAAAAATATAAGCATTCGTTGCATTAGTCGTAGTCAAATATTAAGTATTTAAAAAAGATCTCAAGATATTAGCAAATATCAAAAGACATTTTAATTATGCAGCAAATCATTTATTTATATATCGCTTATAGAACTTTAGTTTTTCTTTTCGATTATCAATGTTAGTTAAATGAGCCACTGCGTGCCCAAGCTAAGTCTCATTATCAGTGCATCCCTGGCTTTCTCCTTAGTATCTCCACAGGATTTCATACAAATTCCGTGTCGATGGTTTGATTGAAGGCAAGACAATAATGCAGATAGCTTCCTGCTAATTTATTTAGTTTTCCGTTCTTCCATTTTCCACATGATAATTATATGTTATCATTACATAAATTGCCACGTCTCTATATTATTATTATACTAACATTATATATAAATGTTGTCCTTCAAAAATATAAGGATATACACCATAAACTAACCCTGTTTATTAGTATACTCTACTTAATATTTCTATAATACAAAACACAACAAAAAGGCGAGCTCAACTTTCATGTCACGAATTCTCAACTGGTTCTAACAACACAACATAGAGAACAATCTTGGATCGTTGGGTAAGCTAGCTCAAATGGTATTGATAAGGGAGATTGGCATCTCCTCAAAAACAGCTGTATACCAAGCCTAGCTACATTACTTTTGTATTAACATTATATCAATAGCTTACTTCAAATAAGTATCTATTTAATACTGTTTATATCTTATACTATCATGATATATATATACATATATATATATATATATATTTGCTTTTCTCCTTGAACACAATTTTAAAAATAAAACAGCACATAAACACACACACACACACAAACTTCATTAACTCACATCTGACCCTGTTTCCCTGGCCCTTAACAACATTTGCAACTCGTCTCTGGGCCACAACGCCATATGCCGCCATATTCTATCTTGCACTCTTTCTTCACAGTCTTCTGCAGTCTACAATCTACAGTCTGCAGTCTCTCCACTTTTATGATCGTGTGTGTGTGTGTGTTGCACATTATCATCAAGTGGCAAACCCAACAAAGGGCGCACTGTGCTGCCAGAAATTAGGTCAAGTCTCATCGTTTTTTTTTTCTTTTTATTTATTTTTTTATATTTTCGATTGTAGACATTGCAGCCTCCTCAGTTTAAGCATCCTCAGCCTGTTCGCACATCCCCCAGGGCGATGTGAATGCGTGCGGAATGCGACAGAAAGGCGGACGGACAGACAGACTGACGGGCGGACAGACAGACAGACAGACAGACAATTTGCTTGTCCCTCTTTGCCTTATTTACTTGCATTTGCAGTTGATATAGATGTGTATGTGTAATCACAGCATATAAACATTGTATATTTTTGCGATTGATCGTTTCCCTCTGTGTCTGTGTCTGTGTGTGCGTGTCTGTGTGTGTGTGAGGCAGATTGTGAAATCGAGGTCAAGACGACAGTGATCAAGTGATCAAGCAACAGCAACAACAACAATTGCGTTTAAAGAAACAGAGACAGCAACAACAAAGAAAAAAAGGTAGAGGGTAGAGAGTGTAGTGGAAAAGGGAGGTGGATAGGGAAGTGGATGGGGAAGGGAAAGGGTAAGGGAAAGGGCAGCTAATCGTTTCACAGGCAAAGATGAAAAGGGTCTGCTGTTAGCTTTCTCTTCTGGCCCCAAAATGCAAATTGTGACGGGCAACAAAGTGTTAAGTAGGCGTATCAACGACACTTACAGTAACAAGTACAGTTACAGCTACAGTTGCAGATACAGTTACAAATATAAGTACAATTACAGTTGCAGGCACTATCACAGTTGAAGTTACAGTTGAATAAAAGCCAAAAACACATTTAGGTTTGGCTTAAAACCCGCCCCAATTTGGCCATTAGCTGCTGGCACTTGGCACTTGCCACTTGCCAGTTACCAGTTACGAGTTGTTGCCACTTTATGTTGCCCCGCTTTTTTTTTTTTGTTTTTGCTATTCTTATTGTTAGTGTGTGTGAAAAGGACACTTTGCTGTTTTACACCTAATTAAAATAATGCGCTGCAGTTAATTAAATATTTATGCATAGACAGAAGGCGCGCACAAGATCAAGCGAAAAGTGTCGCGACCCGGACACGGACACGGACATAGACACAAACACGGACTTCGACCCGGACTTGGACTTGGACTGGACACTTGGTTGCATGTATTTCAAATTGAATTTACAAACTTCTGCCTGGATTTTGTATTGTTGCATTGCCAACAAAGTTTTGTATACTCTCTCTCTCTCTCTCTCTCTCTCTCTGTCTCTCTCTCTGGTACTAATTTCTTGGTATATAATTATTTTAGCATTTTTTTGCGCCGACGTTGTTGCCCCATTGTTGTAGTTGCAGTTGCAGTTGCTTTGCATTTTGTTGGCCTTTTTAACAAATTAAATGCCGACTTTCTGTTGTTCGCAATTTTGTTTGGGCCTTCATTATCATAGTTGCATTTTACCCACTGACTCCCACTAACTTTGCAATTTATTGGCTGGACAGCTTGTAAAGGGGTCGTATACGCAATATGGCAGGTTGCGTTCCTCCTGCCACTTGACGAGTATTGCAACCATTAGGAACGCCGATGGCACTAAATGGCCCAAAAGAAAGTTGGGCCCATTCTTTTTCTTTGCTTTTTGTTTGCTTTTCAAAACTTGATGCATTAAGTTGTCGTTGTTGTTGCCGTTGCCGTTGCCGCTTTTTGTTGCACGTTTGTGTCTGTTTGCGTCTATAATTTACAAAACGAAGTTTTCTATCATGTTAACAAATCACGTCGAGAAAAATATTTACAGCGCACACACACACACACACATACACATAAAAAACTGAGAAGTTTGTAATTTATATAATTTCTGCTGCAATGGCAAAGTCAACGGCAAAGCCAAAGCCAGAGACAACGGCAGCAGGGGACAACCCCAACCACTAATCAATCCACTAACCAATCCACTAAACCACTCCCAGTTTCAAACCCCAATCCCCAATCCCTGACGCCAATGACAGCTCAAACAATGCAAATGGCAAAGTTTTGGCACAGCCGGGGGGGACAAAGGGGGAGAAGTGGCCACGTCTCGAGGTACGCTAAAACCGCAATTGCGTGCAAATATTTTCAATGCAGTCGCAAGTTTTGGCGGCCAGACCACAAACGAGGCAACGACTCCCATAATTTTAATGTCATAATAAAAAATAAAGAAAAGCAAAATAAAATAAAAATAAAAAGAAAAAAAAAGAACTAGAAAATGCAATGTACGAGACGGCACTGATTTTCTACCATCATTCCACCAAATCCTTCTGCCAAGCAGTTAAAGTTTCTTTTTGGCCAGCAAATTAGCATAAATTCCAAATATTTCAGACTAGAACTAAGAATACAACCTAAAGAATACATAGTAATAAGTGGGAATGGTTCTCAAATTTAGCAAAATGCAATAAAGAAAACTAATCCTTGTATTTCCCAATTAATGTATATTAATTCTAAGTATTATTAGTCAAATCCAGAGACCCCTAAAAAGCTGTAGTTAAACCCAGAAGTTGACTATGAGAGACCCTTTACTTATGCTTCAAAAGGGATATAATTTGTAAATAATAAATAAATTTTAAAAAGATTAATAACCTTAAAACAAAAGAGTGTCTCTGGTAGGTGTCGAGCTCCAGAACCACAGCGCAAGAGTTTGACACTCCAACCATTATCGATATAGTCGATTGTCTGGCAAATTGGCAGTTTCCTTGCCTCAAGTTGCTGCCTTCAATCTTTGTATTTAGTCGAAAATCTCCAGTGTTTATTGTCCGATTGCAATGAAACATTTCAGCTCACATTGCAATTAAACTTAATTTATTTTATGCCATATTTAGAATTTATATCTTTTAAATTACTCAGGAGTATTGTCACCAAATTTGGTTACTCTAGCTCTTATAGTCACTGAGATCTAGGTGTTCATAGAGCAAGACAGATGGGCAGCAGGACAGACGGACATGGGTATATCGACTCGACTGTTGATGCTGATCAAGAATATATATACTTTATGGGGTCTGCCAGACTTCCTTCTACCTGTTACGCACTTTATTTTTTTAAAGGGTCTAAAAATGCGAACGTGGAAGAAGAATGATATTTCGATTAGCTGCACTCGCAAGTTAGCTCAAGTTAATCACAGGTTAGTCGCAGGCATTCTATTTAGCACAAGAAATGATTGCCTGCAAGGACTTTTCAGCCTTCTTTTCTCTGACTATTCTCTGATGACGGCACAACTTTGCCCGCTCCTCCACCCTACACTGACTCTATTTTTCCCCATCCCTTCGCTTACACTCTTTGTGGAAGTATAGTTTCGACATTTGGCGTGTTGTCGTCGGTTTTGCTATTGTTGTTGTTGTTCTTGTTGTTGTTGTTGTCGTGCGCAACTAAATAAATTAAAATGCAAACAGAACGCAATTGCAATCCCCTTTTCCCTTTTCCAGTCCCTATCTCATTTCCATTTTTGCTGTAATATTTTAGCTAAAAGCACAAAAATAAGTATTTACTATTTACCCAAACAACAGCTAAAAACTTTGCCTTAACAGTTTACACCACGAGGAGGCACGAGACAACAGAGTTGCAACAACAACAACAACAACAACAACGTTGTTTCTCTTGCTTTGCTGTTTTCTGCAAGACACAAAAACTTGCCACATTTAGTAGCACTAATACATGCAACTACCATGTATGCATACATTTGTGATTGCATGTAGATTTTATTATTTTATTAATTAGGCTGCCATTAAATTTTTGTGCCGCAAAGCGGACTGACAGGGCTGACAGCAGTAGAGTAGCTGAAATATTTAGTTGCCCTTGCATTTCACACATTTCATACTATAGATGAGGCCGAAAAAAAAAACAGTTGATGTTTTTTCTAGAACATATTTTAGCTAGACCCACGCTGCGTATGCGCAATATGCACTCGATCCTCTTCTTCGTCGATAACTCTACACCAAGTAGGTCAACAGCATAAACGCGGAGGGCAAGAAGCTAATTTTAGATGGATTTAAATGAAGTGGGATTACTAGTATAAAAAAAAACATGAATTCCTCTTTCTCTTCTCTTCTTCTGTTATACAGTGACTTACAGCAGGTTTCAACAACAGCCAAAATTGTCACTATATATTCAAATTTAAATACTTCATTGCAGTCCTTTATTAATTGCATATAAAAATTAAGTTTGTTATCTCATTTTTGCTTGCTTTCATATAGATTTAATAATTTAATAATTTTGTTATCTTTCTTTGTATGGTTAAATTATTAAAGCTGATTAGAGTTTTTGTTTAGGAATTAATTAAATTATACTTGATAAGTTTAGGTAATACACTAACAATCTGCATTTAAATAAAATTGATGGGATTTTTTGTTTAGCATTGATTGAAATAATCTGTAAGGCACTCTTTAAATGTTATAAAATATTAAAAAGTAAACTAGGCGAAGAGTCGGAAATCCGACTATAATATACTCTGCAGCTAAAGAGCTATGTGTGCAAATATAAGCAGTGTTGGTGATATCAAGTTACAGCTTTTAGCTTTTACTATCTCTAGGATACTTTGCTTTATACAGCTGGACGGACAGACGGATACAGAACATATATACTTGATGGAGTCAGCCATGTCTCCTTTTTTGCCTGGAATACAAAATTAAACCAGTCGGAAAGGCTACAGTCGAAGTCGACTATGTGAGACTCTTTACTTATTCTATCAAAGGGAAATACTAGTAAGAAACTTAGATACTTATGTATAAACCTTGAGGTTATTTATTCCCTAAACTGGGCAAATACCCAAATATCCGATCGCAATGAAATTGTTAGGATACATTGGGACTCTGATTCTTTTCACGTACACAGAGCGAAAAAATCAAGTATTTCGTACTTAAAACGCCACATTTCATACTTGATTTCTCACTAAGAATGAAATTACTAAAGTGAAGAATCTCAATCTTCATTCAAGTACGATTTCTTAAGTTTAAAAATTTAAGTATTCAGTATTTTCAGACTTAAAAGTGAGTTCGAAGCATACTTAAACTAAGTACATTCATTCTTGATTTAAGTACAATTCACACTTGTTCTAGGTACCTTAAATTCTGTATCTAAGTACACAAGTATCTCAAAATACAAATATGATTATGGATTTTTGCTTACATTAGGCTTAAATCAGAATTGTGTAAACATAGATTGATTTTGCAAAATGTTCTTAAAATGATACCAGTGGTATCCCTAGATACCACACGCTTAGAATAGAATAGAATTGTCGAAATTATTAGCGTGGGTGTTAAAGACTTTCAGACAGTGTGAAAGTTGGCGAAGACTGACTACAGAAAATTGTCCTCCTGTCTTAACTTCTCGGTGCCCATTGAAATGCTCCTTATAGCAGACAAGCTAGAACCATTTGGGAATTCTAAGCAAGAAAACGCAAAAATGATTTAAGTTTAATAAATCTTGATATAAGATGACACAAACTTGTTCAGCGTTCGAGCCCGAGTTCCGAACTTATATTTAGAATTTTCATACTCATATCTAGTAAATCTGGAGTTCTACTTAATTCAAGATTGTTTACTCTTATATCAAGAATATGTGTACTTGATCTAAGAATTTGTTCACTAATTTTCAGTAATTCGTACTTGTATCAAGTATGGATTTTAAGAATGGGAAACACTTAATTCGAGGTCATTCCTACTTAATTTTAGTACGGCATATTTCGCTCTGTGTATGTTAAAATTCAGGATTCTAGCTTTAATACACTCGTTTTATGGGATTTCCAAAATTTTGTTTTCGATTTACGGGGGGCGGAAGGGGGCGTGGCGAAATTTTAACACAAACTGGTTCTGCTTAGCCCATAGACGAACCAACATATCAAATTTGGTGTCTCTAGCTCTTATAGTCTCTGAGATCTAGGCGCTCATACAGACAGACGGACAGATGGACAGCCGGACACATGGACATGATTATATCGACACGGCTGTTGATGCTGATCAAGAATACAGTATATACTTCCTTAGACCTGTTACGCACATTGTTTCTTCTTTGACAAACTTAATAGACTCTTATACCGTGTTTTTTTTTTTTAAGTGCAGCGTCCAAAAATAGACTGCATTTGGCACTCACCTTGAGCAGATCGCGGAAGTAGGGGCTGCAGGCGGAGAGGACCACGCGATGGGCCTTTATGCTGCGACCTTCGCAGGCGAGCGTCACATCGACGAAGTCCTCGTCGTCGCGAAGATTCTCGAATGCTGATGTGATGCTGCTCTGGTAATTGTTCCATCGCAAACAGAAATGTTGTGTCTCGTCCATATTGCTTTGTTCTTCTTCTTCTACTTCTTGTTGTTGTTGATGTGGATGTTGTTGTGGTTGATATTCTTCTTCTTGATGTTGTTCTGGGTAAGAGTTGTTCTGCTCAAATGTGTTTGTTGCTGTTGTTGATGTGGATGTGGATGTTGTTGTTGTTAGCTGCCAAGCGTTGTTACTGATGTTGCTGTTGTTGTAGCTGTTTGTATTGTTGTTGTTGTTGTTATCGTCCTCAACCGTCGAAACAACGCTGGCTTTCTTTGTGGTCACCTTTTTGCGTATTTTGGCGCCTTTTTATTGCACCGATTGAAGAATTAACCGTTTGTTGTGCCTGGTGCACGCACACACACGCACGCACGCACACACACACACACGTGCTGACAGACACGCTCTGTTGTCGAATGTTTTTGTTGTTGTTCTTTGCTTCTTTTTGGATGCTCAGTTGACTATATATAGATTATTTATTTAACTGCAATTAAATAGAAGAAGATGAAACAGGTTAGAGATTATTTTATATATTTTATTTTTAGTATTATTTATAATATATGTATATATACAATCAGCAATTAGAAAGGTCGCAAATTTAAATTCAAGCTAATTAAATAATTTGTTTAACATATACATGTACATATATTCACAATGTAGCGAATTGCCGATAAATAGAGCGAGTAAGAAAAACAGACGAGTAGCTCGCTGGTAACGAACTCCAAGCACAACGAGTAAACGAAATTAGCAAAAACATTTTCGTAGTATAAAATTAAATATAATTTCTTATTCATTTGCCTTTTTAATACTGTTTGTACTCGTTAACTTTAAGTAGCGAGTAGAAAACAGACGAGTGACGAACTCTAAGCACAACTAGTAATCGAAAACATTTTCACCTTATAGACTGCTAAAATGTCAAACGATTTTATGCATTTGCCTATTTTCCCAGTTTTAACTCATTTATTTCCAACGCAATGAATTTTACGGATAACGAGTAATCGAGGAAACATTATCGTTAACAAAAAAGAAAAGAAATTATAACTTTTTTATGCATTTGTACAGTTTTAATTAGTTTATTTTGAGGAGAGCGAGTAAAAGGAAAAAAAAAACAGACGAGTAAGTGAACAACGAGGAACAACGAGTAAATGAAATTATCAGAAAAACATTTCTGTCATACGTTTTTATACCCTGTGGGAGTATATTAAGTTTGTTAAAAGTATGTAATGGGCAGAAGGACCCCATAAACTATATATATATTCTTGATCAGCATCAATAGCCGAGTCGATAAAGCCATGTCTGTATGTCTGTCTGTCTGTCCGTGCGTCCGTATAAATGAAATTATTGTTTATTTCTTCATTTGCTTTTTCTGCTACAGTTTTAACTCATTAATTTCTTGAATATATGCATCTACTTCATTGGCCAGTCAATTTAATGTGCATTTTGTGCTGCCAATGCTGAAAATGTTGATTGTTTTGAATTTGCACAGGTCGCACAGGTCGCCAACATCGCAACAATGCAAAAATGTTCGAAAATTGTTAACAAATGCACTTTAAAATGTCAACCACGGCGACAATTTCTATGTCACACACACACACGCACACACACAAACACATATACACAGATAGAGAGGTGTCGAGTCGAAGAAGAAGTTGAAATAAAATGCTAAAATGGAATAAAATACAATACACAAAGTGAAACGAGTACAATTAATTTATATGTTTGTTTTGTATTCATTTTGTAAGCGAGTGCAAAAATCCAAATAAAATAAATGTCAACGCGAATCAAGTGAAAACAGCAAACGCATCGCAAAAATAAATAAAACACTTGTAGTGCACAAATTTTGAATTTCTTTTCTTTGTCTACTTCAACTTCTACTTGTGTTTTGTATTTTATATTTGCATCGCTGCCATTTTGTCTGCTTTCCAACACAGTGGAAGCTAAGCTACGACGACGACTGCAGGCAATTGGATGCCGAGAGGAAACACTCTCGTTCCACAAATTGTCATTGGATGCGTTCACCAACTAACATCTAACATCTATCAGCTATCATAAAAGTTTGATGGAATTCGTAGGCAAATTCAAAGCAATTTAGTTGCTTTTCTTTTGTTAAATAACAAAAACCATTAGATTTAAAGTAATAACTGATAAGTTAAAACTATAAGCAATTGAGTCGATAGTGTATGCGTTAATTAAATGTTATATGATACAGTTTAAACCACTTTTTCTTCAGCATTCCTATCACAGTTTTATTTTTCTCTATTTGTTTCCCATGTGATATTACTAATTGAACACAAATTCAACAGTTTCCTTATACATTTCGTTACGCTTAATATGAATTATTTTTTATTTCTTTTATTTACGGCATCGATCGAAATTAAGCAACACAATAAGTGTATTCTAATACACTATACGCCAACTAATTTAATAATAAAAGTTTCGTTTCCTTATTAATTTCGTTTATCTTAATATATTCTTTTACATTTACTTTCTCGTTTTAGCAGCAAAATCCAAAGATATTCATCGATGTTTGCTGCTGAACGCAGCCATTGTCCTTTCGGCTCTCAATGATGTTTAAGTCTGCTGCACGCGCTCTCTTCCATTTGGTTCAAATCTAACGCTGCTCTGTGTGCCGCCTCGCTCTCGCTCACACTCAAGCTCACGCGCTCTCTCGCGCGATAGGCAAACACACAAGCACAATCAAAAACACACAATAACTTTTGGTGTGTGTGTGTCTCGCTCAGTTCGCTGACGATGACATTGAAAGTGAAAACTATCAGATATACTATGTATGCGAGTGTGAGTGTGCGAATTTACGAATGTGCGAATGTGAGAGCTGCACTTTGTTAGCTGTTATAAAAATAGATCGCAGGCCAGCGGCAATAACCACCGTGTCTGCAGTAATGCCACTTTAGCTATTTAAACGCCAGTCCGGAATTGCCATAATATATATGTAATTCTTTTTATTAAATTTGTATTAGTAATATTAATTCAATTAAATGCGCATACCAAAAATACTAAAGTGCATTTTGTGTTATTTTTGGGACATTTATCTGAATTTCTTAAATTTGTTTAGCTTTTTTCTAGCTAATTTACGAATGTCAAAAGAAATATATGTATTTTTTAATATTAAACAATTGAAAATTAAAAAAAAAGGTTTATATAGAAATATACTCAAATACATTTTGTGCTATTTTTGCTATTTTTTTGGTAGGCATTAAAAACATAAAAACGATAATAATCATTTATCTGCATTTTTAAAAAAAATGTTTAGCTTTTTTTGCATGTCGAAAGAGGTTCTAATATTTAATTTTTTGTCATAGCAATTGAAAATAAAAGATACTTTTAAATTTATATTATAAAATATAAATGTACATACAAAGAAAAATACAAGAAAATTACTGAAATACTAAAAAACTTAATAATAATTAGCTTTAATCTCAATTTCTTAAAAATATTTAGTTACTTAAACAGCTAAAATAAAAACAAAGCAGTCAGTTTTTGACTTGCATTTCAAATATTTTCTTAATTTACAAAATAAATGGTTAATTTTCGCAATAAGTGCTGCATTTAAATAATTAAGTATTTTATACTATAATTGTTTGATTTTTTAACCTGAAAATATATTGATTTTCCTTAGAAAATTCAAGATATCTGAATTTTTATTAAATAGCCAGTTTTCTAATTCAAGATTTTTCATTCTTTTATGAATTCCTATCGGCAAGTTTTTTGAAAAGCAGCGTGTGTCATTTTCCGTGAATTATCCGTCTGTTCGTCCGTTTCTCTGTCCATCCGTCTGCCTATCTTTCCATCCGTCTGTCTGTCTGTCTGTCCACCCGTATAAATGAAAGTATCTCAGAGATTCGCAAAGCTAGAAGCTTTAACTTGATATCCCAGCACGCCTCTTATTTCCAGCTAGTTCCAAATTATCTTCAATTTCAAATACAACGCTTTCTTCGCACACAAATCAAGCAAATAACTCATAACAAGAGCAGTTTTATAGCTAAAGACTTTAGATCAGAATCTAGCTCTTTAGAGAGACTGTAATGACGCTTACCTTGTTGCTTTTTGTGGATGCGCTCAGCATACATCCAACACACACACACGCACACACAGAGGGATATTTAGTTGTTCTCTTAATAGTTCATTATGGCTGCGATTGTCAACATAAATGAATTATGTTGCTGTTAAGAAATAAGTGCAAATTTCGCAGCGTCAACATTTTTGTCGCTTTTGTTATTGTTTGATATTGTTATATTACGGTTTTTTTTTGTTTTTGCTTTGGTTTCTTTCAATGTTGAGGTAGAAATTTGTTTGCGTATACGTAATATGGTAATTTAAGAAATGCTTGAACTTGTTGTTGTTGAGATCTTGGCTTAGACGTTAAATGCAAATCACAAGGTAATCGAAAAAAACGTAATTAAAAAAAAAATAAAATAAATGGCTCACACACACACACACACGCACACTAAACAATTACCGAACCGAACCGAACGACCGACCGACACGCACTTAAAACTATTTAGCTACATATATATATATATATATATATGTATTTATTTGAGATTGTCAACGAACTCTTACGAGTCCTGCTCGCCGCTCTTAATGATTGTTGTCCTGCTGCTGCTCTTAAAAATGTCACTCTGACTATGCACTGAACGTGTGTGGAACGCGTCGTGTGTGGAACGACGTTTTTGGAAACGAGAGGAGAACGCTGGAAGCAGCAGACTGCGGCCAACCAGCGTGTTGGATTTTTTGTTGCGTTTGATGATTGCAAGCGTAGAAACTCAACTGAATTCGTGCTAAAGAAGAAGAGAGTGCGAGTGCTCAGAACGGCAGGCAGGCAGCGCAGGCAACGGCGACGTCGACAGCGCGCAGCAACAGCAGCGACGGCGGCGGCGATAGCGCACACAAAAAAAAGCGCATTGGACAGGAAAAAGCACACACAAAACTATTTAACGAAATTTTGGCAACAGCAGCCGTCTCTGTGTGTGTGCGTAACAGAGAGAGAGCGAGAGAGAGAGCGTGCGCACGCTCTGTTGCGTTGTTCTGACCAATCCTAGTTCCCCTTTGCCCGCGCCCCTGATCCAGCCTAGGATCGTCAGGTAGGCAGACAGGGACACATATGTGCATACTATGTGTGTGAGTATTTTCGGTGATCTGTCTGTCTGCGTGTGTGTGTGTGTGTGTGGGAGCACAGTGAGTTGAACCTGAACTTGAGCATTAGAATCAGAGATGGCAAATTGTTTGGGGCCTAAGCGATAGCTAGAAAAAGCTAAGCAATGTTTATAAAAGACTGCAAGTAAGCTTTTTTAGTTGTTAATTTGATTTTATACCCTATGCCTATTTGAAAAGTCTTTAAAATGTCATAACTTGAGGAAATTCAACCAGATGATTTTTTTAATCACAATTTCAGCCAACAATTATCGAACTTAAACTTAAACAACAACGATTTTTTATTTATTTTTTTTTACTAATACAAATTTTTTTTTTTTTTAAATATTTGCATTGTTTTTTATATGATTTTTCTATATGATTAATTTTTTATTCATATATATATAATTATTCTATAATTTTTTCTTTCATTTTTATTATTTTATACATAATTATTTCTTTGTTACTTGTCACAAGCTACACTACTGGCGGGAAAAAAGCTGCGTTGTCCACACTGATTAGAATGTGTGCTTTCAATACACACACACACACACACGCACACAGCCAAAACTTTATTTTGGCACAATCCAGCATTTAATTTGTGACTCTCGATCTCTCGCTCTCGCTATCACGCTCTTTCTCTTGTACTCTCACTCGCTCGCTCGCGCTCTCACGTTTATAATATACACAAGTAGCTTTGACTTTTGTGCATAGAACAAAACTTCGTTGCGGTCGACGACGCAGCAAATGCGCTGACGCTGACGTCGCCGCTGACGCTGAAGCAGACGCAGACGCAGACGCTGACTAATAACGACAAAATGAATAGACTGAGATACAGATGTACATATGTATGTATGTATGTATGTATGCATGGCAGATACTATATTCATAGTTATTATTTCATCTTGTCTTCTTATACATACACACATATAGTATAACAATTTCTACATATTCCACACCATTTTGGAACGCATCTAATTACCGTTACACCGTCCAACAACTTCCACTTTTTGCAGACTAGCGCCTCTGCTGCCTGCCGACAGGTGTCGCCTTACAATTGCAGCGAAAGAAATGCACAAATTCATTTGAAGTGGATTCCAGGTGGAAGAATCTCAAGTTTCTAATGGGAAAACTCAGGGAAATGTGGAGAGGGGGAAAGCGCAGCGTGTGAACGACGTTGACGCCTAGCAGCTGGCATCCAAAAGCAAGCCGAACAGCAGGGATCCCCGACCATAATATACCCTGTAGCTCTACAGGACCACGCCCAATTTGTTGGTGACGGGGGCTTGGCATTGTGATGAAATTTTCTAGACACATCTACCTCAAGTTACTCATTATGTGTGCCAAATCTTAAGTGTGTTGCTTTAATATTGCTTAAGTTATGAGCTTTTTCTTGGTTTGTGGGCGAAGGGGGCGTGTCATCCAAAAATAAAGATATACTTCAACTGCCTGCAAAAATAACCAGTGCTAGAAGGCCAATTTTAAGCTTCTAGCTCTTAACATCACTGAGATCCTTTCGTTCATACGGACGGACGGACAGACAGACGAACGGGCAGACAGACAGACTGTCTATTAATGTTGATCAAGAGTATATAGACTTCCTTAGACATGTTACATAATGTAATATGTAACATTTATACCCACAGGGTATAAATTAGCAATAAAAAAAATTATAGAACATTCAAAACAAATTCATATACATATGTATGTATGTATGTATATAGGTAAGGAACGTATAATATTTCTGGTTCATATTCGGGAAGTTTGATATGGGAATAGAACTGCAATTCGGCAGTATAAATAAATAAATATATATAAATACACTCGGGTATTTCTGTTTTTTCCCAATTCGATTTCTTTTGGGAATTTCTGGTAGTTTCGTGGGATTTCAGATTCTTCTAATAGATTGCGATGCGTTCATTTTTGTGTGTGTGGAACGCATGTGGAGTAAGTGGAAGCTATTAGCTTTCGTTACTTTCGATTTGGTTTTTCGCTTTATTTCAGTTCGAAATGTATTTGATTTTTATTTGCAGCGTTTTTTTGTGCAAAAATGAAATAATAAAAAATAAAAGATCTTCGCTCGCATTCGCAATTCGTAGTGTTTACGAACTTTCAAGGCTAAATACTACATTTTTTGCGCTGTTTTTGTTGTTGTTGTTGTTGTTGCTGTCGTATTATTATTAAATTGTGTTTGGCGCATTTCGCCGCATTCTCTCTGTGCTGTGTGTGCGAGAGAGAGCGAGAGAGCGAGACAACAAGCGGCTGCTGCTGCTGCTGCTGCTGTCGCTGTCGCTGTCGCTCTGCCGCTGTCTCTCTGCCGCTGTCTACGTCTCAGCCGGCAAACAGCTTTTAAAATAGTTCTAGAAAAAAGTGTTTTCTCTGCGCGGTTTTTGGCGTTGCATTTTTTTCCCTCTTTTTTTTCTGTGTGTGTGTGTGTGTGTGTGTGTGCACAGCAATTATTTGGTTGACTGAGCTCAAAAAAAAATACATAATAAAATTAAAAAAGAAAAAAGAAAGAAATGCGATTAGATAGACAAGTATGTAGTTTGTTCAGTTGGAAACCGAAACTACTTTGTTTAATAAACACAAATCCAATATATATGTGATATAATAACTGTATCTATTCCATTAGATTGAGCAAGTTATTATTTGTATCTCTCGGATACATTCAATGCTGCAGTTTTTACTTGTATCTCTCAGATACATTCTATGCTGCAGTTTTTACTTTTTTTTTAGTGTAGTAATCAAATTAGTTCACAAAAAATACTTGTTCTTCATTTCTTGAGATTAAAAGATAAAAGATACAATGAGTTTAACTATATTTACAAAAATAAAATACAAATTTGTGCAATTGTTAATTTGGTCAAAACATTTTTGGCACTAAAAATAAAACAGTTTCTTCTATTTTATTTATTTCTCTTCATTTTATAATAATTGCTTGTGTTTAACTATTTATTAAAATTAAAACAATTAATAAAATATATCTAAAAGTAATTTTAAAATAAGAAAGTTGCCATAAACTATTTTTCAAAAATTAAAACAAATGATGAAATATATCTACAAGCAAGTTGACAAAAGAAACAAGCGTTTAACTATTTATTAAAATAAAAGCAAAAAAGAAAATATTTCTTTAAATCGCTTTGGCAAAAATAAAACATTTTCTTGGTTTTTATTTTTGTTTCCTTCTATTTTTAAATAATTGCTTTTGGTTCAAAGCACAAGTTTAAATCAAATAATAATAAGTTCCAATGTGTTTATTAATTAATTAATTATATTTAAATATAAAAAAAAAACAAATATTTGAATTTTTTGACATTGTGCATACATATTTATTTATATATAAATACTATTTAATTAATACAAAAGAAAATACCATTTTTAAAATAGAAATTTCATTTTTGGATATAGTTTATTTAGTAAATATGTAGAAAATACAATTTTAAAAAGAAAATTCATAACAGATTAACAATTGTATTTTTTGTAATTTTTTCCATAAGCAAATATAAAATAAAATGAGAAAAAAACCCAAGAAACAATTTTATTTTGCAAAATAAAATATAGAATTTTTCTATTCAGATTTGACAAAAGAATTAATTATGTAAATATAAATATAATATTTATAAATTATAACATAAATGTAAGAAAAATACCATTTTAAAATTGACATTATTTTTGTGCTTTGAATAATATTAATATATTTTTATTTTGCTTTTAATGTGTGCTTTAAGCAACTATCATAAAATAAGATAAAATAAGTTAGAAATGTTCCGTTTCAGTTCTGACAAAACAATTACTTGACTTACTATGCCTGCATATTTATATTTATGAATTTTATGTAGAGAGAATAAAACATTTTTACAATGTAATTTTATTTTCTATTCTGTGGCAAAGATTTCTCAATTTGTATGCCCAATTACAGGGTATCTGGCAGTCGGCTAAGCTCACACGCATTGCAGTTCAGTTTGTGCTTTTTGTTCTTCTTCTGTTTCGCTTTATATGTATGTATTCGCCATGTGTGCGGCGGCGTTTGCTATTTTCAAGGTTAACTTTAACTGCGTTAGTTGTGTATACACACACACACACAGACAGAGAGATACGCACGCACACATGTGCAAACATTGGCCCCAAGTCCCTTGTAGTAGTAGTTCTCTATCAGTTTTTGTTCGCTTGGCAACGCGAATTTCACTTTGCACCGATAAGTACAGACCGAAGTAGGGGAAAGCGTAGGGGACAGAGGGGGGGAGGGAAGATTGGACAGAGTCGAGGGCGATGCTTGTTTACAGAGCATTCATTGAACAAGGTCAGTCCCACCCACACACATTGCCACTTGTTGCCACGAGAAATTGAGAGCGACAGTCAAGAGGACACCCCAAACACACACACACACACACACTAACATACATTGCACACTGCTTACAGCCAGTGTTGCCAACTATTCAGTTGCTATAAAAGCAATGGCAACATTTGAAAACAGCTAGATAAAAAGCAATTTTTATAATTAACTTCTGTTTTGCGATAAAAATAGCTAGAAAATGTTAAAAACAGCCAAATAAAAAGCAATTCTAGTATTTAACTTGTTTTTATTCCCATAAAATAGCTAGATAAAGCTAGAAAAAGTTAAAAAAAGCCAAAATAGCTGGATAAAGCTAGAAAATGCTCAAGAAAGCCAAATAAGAAGCAATTATAGTACTTAACTTGTTTTTATACCCTAAAAATAGCTAGATAAAGCTAGAAAATACTAATGAAAGCCATATAAAAAGAAATTCTAGTATTTAACTTCATTTTAATACCCTGCACTCATCGAAAATGTATATAATGGCCTTGTGCCATTTTGGTAACTCTCATAAGGCGGCAAGTGCGTGGAAATTTACATTTTTTTATTTATTTCCATTTAAAAATGGTATATTTTCCTTCTAATTGTTGTGTCTTTTGTATTTGTTTTAGGCAATTTATAATCGATTTGAGACAATAACAACATACAACAATATACAAAATACTTGGCAAACAAACATTGCGATTTAAATTTCATCATCAACTCTAGAAGTGGCGGGAATCTAGCTAAATTGGTAACACTGCTTACAGCTTACAGCACACAGTGTTGCCCACTTCACGTTCCACATTCCCCATGTCCCACACGCCCGTGTTCATTGCCATTGCCATTCACATAATGCCGGTCAAATGTAAAATCTAACGTCCGCACACACACAAACACATACGCGCACACGTACATACATACACATACATATGCCACAGGCACAGTGATAGCGAAAGTTTTATGTAAAAACTAGAACGAGAGACGACGACGACGATGACGACGATGACGACGACGCCAACGACGATGACGACGATGACGATGACGACGACGGCGACGACCATTACAAAAATAGAGTGGAGTGGGCAGCGCTGTCTGAGCATGAACAAACATATGTATGTGTGTGTGTATGGAGGCGAGTTTTAGTGCGAATGCGAATGTGCGAGAGTGTGTAAGAGTAGTGTGTGCGTGTGTGTGAGAGGGTGTGTATGTGTGTATGTGTGCTAGTGGGCTAGACAAAAGCTAGACAGATGCCGACATGAGAAACGAGAAAGGGGAAGAACGTGAGAGAAAGAAGAGCAATAACAAGAGCATAAACATGAATGCCACATACAGTGGCAGCTAAAACGAGCTTGTTGCACATGCAGCAGCAGCAGCAGCTGTTGTTGTTGTTGCTGCTGCCTCATGGGGCATAACGGTTGTTCCAATTCACTTTTCACGTGCAACACTTACAAGTATACAGTTACTCAAGTAATTAAATGCACATATTTTATTTTATTTGTATATATGGTATATTATTATTATTTTAAGTATTATTATTATCATTATGATTATCATCATAATTATTATTATAATAATAATTATTATTATTATTATTATTATTATTCTTATTATTATTATTACTATTATTATTATTATTATTATTATTATTATTATTATTATTATTATTATTATTATTATTATTATTATTATTATTCTTATTATTATTATTATAATTATTATTATTATTACTATTATTATTATTATTATTATTATTATTATTATTATTATTATTATTATTATTATTATTATTATTATTATTATTATTATTATTATTATTATTATTATTATTATTATTATTATTATTATTATTATTATTATTATTATTATTATTATTATTATTATTATTATTATTATTATAAATATTATTATTATTGTCATTACCAATATTTTTATTATTATTAATATCAAGTTTTTTAATTATTATCACTATTATTATAGACCAGGAAAGAAAAATCAAAAATGTATTTAATTTTATTTTGCATTAAACGAAACTTATTCATTATTTAATTTATATTTTTAAAATTAATATAGTTGATTAAGTTATATTAATTAGATTTATTACGTTTAATTTTATTATTTTATTTATTTTTATTTTGATATGTATATACTCTAAGTTATTTACTATATTGTTTTTTCTCATTTTATTATTGTTGTTATGTAATAAGGCAAGGTTTAAAAAAAATATATAATATAGCATTTATTGAGTTTATTTTTTACATTTGTTTCCCTAATTTTTCAACACAATTACTTGACTAACTGTAGGCATGTACGAGTTTCCAGATCAGAGTGTTAATTAGCCCATTAGACTAATGATATATATAATTAAGTGTCGGCATTAGGAACCACAAAACTATCTAAATACATTTGTATGTATATGTACATTTACAGATATAGATACAGATTCGAGTGTGTGCGAGCGAGAAGGGAAAGCCAGAAGAACAAGAACAACTACGAACAACAACGAACAACGAAACGCAAACAATTCAAAACAAAACCCAATTTTTCAACTCGTAAACTGAGTCCAAGTTCAAGGTCTTGCGTTCAACGTCTGCTCTGCCGCTGTCGCTGCCTGCGTCGCTGCCAGTCATAGAGACACAGCAACAACATGTGTGTGTGAAAGAATCCGCATTAGATTGAAGAAAAAAGCTCGCTACGCTAATGTGAGCGTAAGTGTGTGTGTGTGTGCGCGACAGTGAGAGCGAGAGAGCGCTTGGCGTGTGAGCGCGTGGCGTTCAACAAACACTTTCAAATACTAGCAAGAGGCGCAGGCGCAGAGACGTAGACGTAGACGCAGGCAGACAGACGCAGGCAGCACACAGACACAGCCGTAAGTTTGTTCCCTAACGTCTGCACGTTTTTGGCTGTGTATTTGTTGTCGTTGTCTATCTACAGACAGACAGACAGACACAGCTGCTGTGGGAAAGAGACAAACCACGCAAGAATTAGAATTGGCAACTCGATGCCTGTTGGATGAGCTCAGACTTGGAACTGTTCTAGGCGACAGCGAAGGGAATGGGGTATGGTTGCGAAAGGAGATGGGGCGATGATGCGGGAGACTTCTTCAGACACAAATAAAAGACAACTGCAACTGTCTGTCGCTTTGTCGCTTTGGCCGCTTGTTGTCTGGAGTTGAGACACAAGCACACATACATACAGTTGGTCGAGTAATTGTTTGTACGCATGCAAAACACATGTATTTATTTTTATTACCTTAAAAAAATAGTTAAAGGCAATAAAACGATCAATTCCTTTTCAGTGTTTTGATTTTTAAACAAATAAAAACACAAAAAACTTTAAGAAATTTAAAATATATTTTTTTTTTTCAAAATAAAATAGTAAAGCTCAATTCCATTATTATTATTACTTTTTTCTTCATTATTTTGTTTAAAAATGTATTTTTCGCCAAATAAGAAGACAAAAATGAACTTACATATTTTATTTTAACTATAAAAAATAGAAAATTTATTTCAATTTATTAAATTTATTCAGAAATTTGCATTTTATTTTTAAATATAGTTAAGCTTATTTCCATTTCATTATTCGCTTTGTTTTCAATAAAATATATAATATATATAAATTAAATTACTTGGGATACTGTGCCTGTCCGCCTGTCCGCCTCCCTGTCTTTTTGTCTTTCTGTCTATTCCCGATTCTTCCTTCCTGCGCTTTCTCACTTTTGTCTACGCTTCAATTTCTTTTCTTATCGTTTTTTTTTTGGTTTTTGCATTCACGATTATAATTTTAAGGCCTCTGTCTTTGTTCTGTTTCTTCTTCTCTGCTTCTTCTACTTGTTGTTGTTTCGCTTTATTTTTGATTATGTTATTGTTGTTGCTATTTCGCTCGCTCGCTCGTTTTAGCTGCTGACAAAGTTGATTTCTATTGTTGTTGCGACTGCGATTGCGCCGACAGCGACAGAGACCGCGACCGCGACAACGACTGCTTAGATTGTTGTTGCTGCTCTCTCAGCGTTTTCGCTAATTTGACCTTCACCTTAACCTAGTCATCGGCTGTCGGACATTCGGTCGTTTACCTCACGATTGCCTATAGCGTGCCAAAGTCGAAAAGAACTCAATCACAACGTTTGTCGTTAGTTCTGACTGAGTGAGTGTGTGTGTGAGTGAGTGTGTTGGATACGTTTATAATGAATAAATGCGCTGCGATTAAACCCAACTCTAGGTTTGTACTCCTTTCTTTCCCTCTTCTATGCGCATTTTTGCTGTAATGATCAGCAGTGTTGTTCGGTATCTACGACAGCTATAGCTAGAAAAAGCTAGAAACTGTTAAATACAATTATTATTATAGTTTCTAACTTATTTTAATGTTTGCAACTCTAGAAATGGCGGCAGTTTTACTACTTTAAAGCAAAGTATTGGGGATATTGATATCCCTGAGATATATTCTCTTTTTTACATAATTCAGCCTCACAATTGGTTTATTGTGTTTTCTTTTTCAAAATAGTTTCAACTGCCATAATTCAGCTAAAATTTGTAAATCTCCCCAACTGTCGCCAAATTTAGCTGAGTTGACAACACTGACAATGTGATCCGCCCGGCTTGCCAACTATCCAACCCAACGCGCTCAGCACTCAGCGCTCAGCGCCAACGCTAGCTTTCACTCAAAAGCTCTAATGCTACACGCGCGCGCCGCTCAACTAGTAGTTTTCGGTGTGTAGTTTCTCTGTGTCTATTTGAGCGCTTTGGCCTAGCATGTAAGTTTTGTGCTCTTGAGTAGTTTTCGCTGCTAGTGCTTCCTAGAGCAATTCATAGATCGTGGCGAGCATTTTCCAGCGTTTAGTTTTAGTTGAGAGTGCGACGCGTTTGGAATTGGTTGTCGTTAGTTTTGTGCAACGGAGAAAATAGTTGTGATTTTCCAACTTAGTTTTTTTTGTGTGTAGTTGAAATGAAAATGATAAAATGTGTGTAATTTGTGTAAAAATTGCAAAAATGGCAAAAATTAAAAAGTCTGTTGATTTTTCTTTCGGCAATAGTTGAAATATAAAATATAGATATATATTGAAATATATATATATATATATATATATACATGTGTGTGTGTGTGTGCAGCACAATGCATTCAAATATGCGAAGGGGAAGTGATTTGCTCGCGGCAATTTTCGCTGTTGACGTCGCAGTCGCCGTCGCCGTCGTTAGGGCTTTGAACTCGCGACGTTAAACGTCTCGTTGCCCGCCGCCGACGTCAACGCCGACGCCCCTCTGCCCGCCCCCCTGTTTGTGTAGTATTATTACTGAAAAGTGTAACAAAAACAAAGTTCCATTATCGTTCGTCTCAAACGCTCAGAGAGTTGCTTGATAAGCGCGACGCTGCCGCTGCTGCTGCTGCGAAGAGAGCGAAGGGGGAGGCAGCGGCAATCAGTTATTGGCCTGCCGTGTGCAGGGGCAGCTCTAATGAGCATTGAACTGCACAATTACACAAGCGTGCGAATGCGACAGACATACATGCATACATACCGTACATAGGCTTTGTGGTATCTATGTACGCCATTTGGTGACGTCACAGCGGATGAAAGTTATTTCAAGGTACGTTTTGCGATCAATCGATTATCGATAATATATGAGCGTAGCTACAGTAGCTCAAGTAATTGTGTTGACAAAAAGTGAATAAATAAAAGAAAATAATTTTATTTTTATTTCTTATTTAATTGTAGATATTTTCAAAATTTAATTGTCTAAACAATTACTTGTAGTTAATAATTATTATTTAAGAAAAAGTTAAATAATTAGAAGATAATTATCGTATCGATTCTAATATTTCCCTTTGCATTAATTCATTTAATTTGCCACTTCATTTCCTTGCGTCGAGCATTCACCTTCTTCTTTCTCTCTGTGGTCGTCGTGACGTCTGCTTGGCAACTGTTGCCATCTCGCTCGCGCACGCGCTGTTTCTATGCGATCAGCATTATATGCACAAAGGATTGTGGGGCGTCGTGTGTGGATTGTGGGCAGTGGGATGTGTGGATTGTGCAGCATTGTGGACTGTACGCCAAATCGCTGCTGACAAATCGCTTTTTCGCATTTTCAGTTAGGCCTTTAGTTAATTTAACAAATAAAAAAACGCCAAAAAGGCACTTTTTAAGCGTAATGCAACGCTGGCGAAATTTCTTGGCAAAAAATGAATAAATGCATATAAAATTCAAAAAAAAAAAAAGCCAGACACATGTGTATGTATGTATGTACATACATACATACAATACACAAGCAAAGTTGCTGGCACGAACAAAAGCCTACAACGCAAAAAACCAAAAAAAAAGTAAGGCCACAAAAACAAAGCTCTCCCTTTCTCTGCGTGTGTGCGTGCGTGTGCGTGTGTGCTCCAGTGGTGTCATTTTTGTCTGAGCAAAAAAGGCTGGATCCACGAAAAAAAAAAGCTAAAAAAAGCGGAATCCCAGGGAAAAAAAGTTAAGAAAAAAGCTGTTGCTGACATCAAGCTTTTTTTGACAAAGGTCACTTAAATGGTTAACAGGGGCGATTGCACTATGCTGAGAAACAAATAGGCAAAGCGCTGCCTCCTGCTCAATTGTTTTTGTTGGCAATTGAACAAAATATATCTTATTTTTTTGGACAAAGCCCGACATTACACTGATGTGCTTTTTTGTAGCACCATGTGCACGCTAATCGCTCAATTTTGCAGTTATGCTGCATTTGCAATGGCTGCAAAACACCCGTGTTAAGTCTGTGGGATCCTTCCTAAGCCACTCCTTAAACTCCGTGCTCTGCATCCAGACATCTCGGACTTTTTGTTTGTAAACTTCTTTTGGCATCGTATCGTCAATTCATTTTATTCTGTTTCGCAAACGAATTTCACAATGCTAGCGATGGAAGTCGCGCCAATTTAGGGGCGAACTTTTGAGGGATATTATTCGATTAAAGTAAATATCGATACTTTGCCATATAAATACATTTTTAGCAACCGTCAAACTCAATTAAATCAACTCTCAAAATTGAGTAAAAGTGAAATAAAATAAAGCTGCTAAAATTTTCTAAAAAATCTAGAATTCCCGCTGCCCGCTGTTTTCAAATTTTACCCGCAATCACACTTCAAAAAAAGCCAAATCTGACGGGAAAAAAGCGGAAATGACACCACTGGTGTGCTCCACATTGTGTGTGAGATAGAGAGAGAGAGAGCGCGCAAAAGCTAAAACAAAAGTTAGCTGCGCATTACGCTCAGTGTTGCCAACTCAACTATTTTCACGCCAGTTTAGGTCCTCAAAGGAGCGTATAAATTATAGCTACACTAAAAGTTGAATTATGACAGTCAAAAAAGTATATTTAATAAAGTTTAAGAGTAGTACAGAGTAGTGAGTCGAAATCATGGTCAAAAAGACAATTTCTATAGCAAATTGTTTCAGTTTTTGAACTGTTAAGACATTTAAAAAGGTTTTCTATATATACAAATGAAGAAATATTGTCTCCAAATCGAATATAGCTACTGAGACTGCTGCTAAATATAGTATATATGTTTTAAAGCGTCAGAATTGTCGCAAAACCCATTTTAAATAGTCATAGTGTTTAAAAATAGCTATAATATATTTCTAGCTGACTTTCTTGTAGATTTTTCAGACAGTTTTTAATATCTCTTTTTAGCTGTATAAAAATTAGCATTTATAAAAATTCACATAACTCATATAGCCATTTTAAGCATATAAATAAATAGATAAATATATAATAACAACTTAAGAGCTATAATAGATTTTTAACTTGACGATTTTCTAACCATTTCTAGCTGTTTTAAAGCATAGCTGTATACATATAATAAAATTATTAGCTTTTTCTGGCTCTCATGTAGTATAACTTTGTATCTGTATAAAAGATATGAAGATATTCTAGCCTTTTCTAGCCATTTTAAAGCATAACTTTTTATTTGTATATACTATATTAAATTTATTCCCATTTTAAATGTGTTTCTTGAACATTTTCTATCCCTTTCGTGTTACTTGTTAATGTTGTTTCAGCTTTCTTAACTCCTAAAAAGTAGCCATCACTGATAATGCTCTTGCTCTCGCTCTCGCTCCCGTTCTCTCATTAATCCTGCTGCTACTCCGCACTCACACACACACATACATGTGTATCATTTAATTCGTTTACATGCAATTTGCTTGTTTGCCTTGCAATTGGGTGAAGTATGAAGAATGTAGTATATGCATCCATACATACATACATCCGTACATACGTACATATATATTCGTTTATAAGCAAACTCCTACTTGCTGCAAGAATTGTATTCAATTGACACACATACATATCTAAGAAGGGGGACCAGAGAGTCAGAGAGGAGATGCTCGCTGCTGTTGTTGGTCGTGTGCATTCGAATTTGCATTTGTATTTGTGAGCAAGCTATTTTTTTTAAGCTCAGTGCGTTGTCGTTGTCGACGCTGCTGCGTTGATTATTTGCTCAGTATATGCACACACACACATGCACACACGCGTATTAGCATTTCTCATCATAAACTGTTCGTCGCAACTGCGCTGCCCGCTGGCCGCTGCTACTACTGCTGCTGCGCTGCTGCTGCTGCGCTTTTGCTGCTGCTGCCGCTATGCCGGCGAGGTTAAGAAACTTTTTGGGTTAATAACATTGCACAAGGTTATTAGATAAAAATGTGTTGAGCAAAAATATATATGCGAATGCGAATTGCAAACAGTGGGAAATGGAAATGAATCGGCAGCGGCAGCGACAACGACTGCGTTCGGCTGCCTTCGGCTGTCGATTACGATCGTCGTGTTTGTGTTGGTGGGGGAGGGGGAGAATGCAACAACGGAATGGTTACTATGACCGGTTCTCTCTCTCGCTCGCTCGTTGTTTTCTATAGCTATAGTTAATATATAATATATGTATGTAAATAATACAATATGTGTACAGTGAGTCAAGTAATTGTCTTGACGCATTGCAAAATATTTACAAACATACATACAACAAAAAATATCTAAATGTCTTTCTGTCTAATTTGTTTGAGGATTGTCTAAGAAACTAAAAAAAAATAAATACATATACAGTTGGTCAGTTAAGTATCTTTACAAAATTAGAAATTATACAAATTTGCTATTTATTTATCAATTATATAATAGTAGAAAAGGAAGACAATGTATTTTTTATTTGCAACTTCTTCAGTTGTCCACGTAATTGCTTGACTAACTGTGACTAACCAGCTGAATAGTCCCCAGGTTAACTGCCATGTGACTTATTCTTGACGCTGAGCTGGTTTTTTCTCTGCTTCTCTGAAGCTGCAGGCAACTTTAAGCGTTTAACAAGCTTCAAATGCCGTTACTCTCTCTGAATGCCAAATCGATTGAGCAGTGGGTAGGTGAGGGGGCAAGAGAAAAAATGCTGGCGATGTCAATGCATCATTGAGTGGAAACGATCTTTGGGTTCAATGCTCATTTGATTAGCGTGTGTGTGTGCCACTCTCTTTGTCTCTTTCTCTCTCTGACATTAGCTGTGCCTTCATCTCACCTGTCTGTCTGTCCGTCCGACCGTCCGTCTGTCTGTCTCGCATTTGCATTTCCTAGTGAAAACACGTATATATTACGTATACGCCACATGGTCAATCAAAAAAAAAAGTATCTTCGTTTACCGTTAGCTACCAAAAGCACCGATCATATTTCCAACAATGTGATAGATATGCTAAAAAAAAAGTACCCCTTAAGCTGGTGTCAACCCCAAAAAACTGTTGTAAACTGAGAAGGGAGACTAGGAATAGGGAGAAGAGCAGACAGGGTGAAGAAGCAAAAAGCAGAAGACACCAATGACCAACTAACTGACTGACTGACTGAACGAGGACTGAGTATAATAATAATAATAATAATCAGCAGCAGAAGAAGAAGAAGACGAAGAAGAAGCAGTAGAAGACGAAGAACAAGAACAGAACAGAGTGACAAAACTGCAACAATATACATTCTGTGTCTCCTTCCCAGTCTCTGTCTCTGTCTCGCTTTCGCTTTATTTCTTTATTTTTCCTGGGGTTGGGGTTGGGCATGGGATTTGGGGTCAGAATTGTGAGAATGAGCACAAGTATGCGAATGGCAAAGGAGAGTCGCAGTCTGCGTTTGAGTTATCGGACAGAGTTGTCCTCTTTTTTGAGACCCTGTACCTTAAAATAATTACAAGGGTCTATTAAGTTTGTTAAAGAGAAAAGAACAAAGAAAATAAAGGCAGTGACAGGCAAAAGGAAGTCTGGCAGACGTCAAAAGAACAGTATCAACAGTCGAGTTGATCTTAGGAGTCTGTCCGGCTGTCTGTCCGTATGAACACCTGTATCTCAGAGGCTATAAGAGCTAGAGCAAGCACATTTTTTGATAATACTCCTATAGTGAGCTGGCAGATCAAGTTACTTTTACAATTTTATCACGCCCCCACAAATCAAACATATCGATTTTAAAGCTGATTAATAAACATAGAAGATCTTCTTATTTCAATATTATTTGCCATTAAATACGATACTGGGTCCAATAGCTGTCGAGCACACTCAACTGCAGCCCTTTCGTCTGCTTTTTTTTTTTTTTTTTTGTTATCTTGACAATGGCAATGCCTCTAGTCGCCTATGCCTGTGAATGTGGCCTTGGAATAACCGTTTTCCGAGAATTTAACTTGCGACAAGATGCAGGTCCGTTCCCCCGTCCGCCTCGTTCCCTTCGTTCCCCCTCCGTCTGCTGTCCACAAAACTCAGACCCACGCACTTGTCTCCGTTTGTGTTGCATTTTGCAATTCTCGCCGGCCTTGGAACTGTTTGAATGGCAACGTTATCGTCGTCATCATCATCATCGTCATCATCATCATCGGCAATGTGTGCGTGCTTTACAAGTGCGTAGAATTTGCCAGAACTTTTCTACAAAGTGGAGACTAACTCTAAGTTTGTATTTCGAAAGAAACTCGCCGAAAATAGCAAAAAAACAATTTATTTACAGCAGGAAACAATGAAAAACCTGATGCTCCAGATTTACTTATTTCTTTTCATGAATACAATTTATTACTTATTATTTGGTTGAAGAATTGTTGCCCAGTCTTTGAAATTTAAAAGTGATTTGAATGTTTCCTTTGAATTAATGTTTTCTGTACTTGATGAAATTATCACAACTTGATATTTAACTAAAAATAGATTTGCCTAAACATTTTTCTGTGAAATTTGCATTGCAATAATTAATTTGAAATTGGTATTTTATTTTTTGATAAAAATTTGCAAAGTAATAAAAAAACTTGTATTTTGATTATTATTAATAATAAGTCATTGCAATAATATATTTGGAATTGTTTTAGTTTTAATTTACAAAATGTTATTATATATGAAATGAATGTAAATTAAATAGTTAATGTATGTATTACTGTATGTTTAATTATGTTTGTTAAATAAACTTATATTTACATGTTAAATTGTTTTTATTTAAAATTAGCAATGTTATAAACAAACTTGTATTTTTTATTTACAAGTCAAAAGGCAATTTATTTTAAGTGATATTTGAAATGAGTGCAACATTCATATATAAATATTTAAAAATAACACTTATCTTAAATATGTATTTAAGACTCGTAAATTACAATATAACTTATAACAATTGATGTTTAATTAGCGCGTTGCAAATTTACAATACAAATTATAAAAAACAATTGAAAATAAAGTATTTATATAGTATACAATATAAATATATGATGTAAAATATAAATATAAATTGAAGTTTTCAATAAAAATTGTAATAAGGCATTAAATATGTGACCAATGAAATAATTACAACTTTAAGAATTCTTCGACATTATCTGGAGAATAAACTTGTTATATTTAGACGCCCTCATGTAGAGCTATATCAAATTTTTGTTTTAACTTTACACTATCGATGTTTCGACTTGGATTAATTGGAAATTGGCACATTAAGGATACATTTTGGAAAAGCCAAGCGTCAAGGGTAAGTACTATGATTTATTTATCGCTAAGTGGAAATATTTATTATACATGTTTCTGTTGCTATAACAGACTCCGACAATAACAGTGACGAAGATTCGCAACTTAGTAAAATTCATCGCATTGGCAAATCGAATGTTTGGAGACTAAGTGTACATATTACTCGAATGTACATATGTACATATATAAAACGTGTGGAAACACTTCAAACTTATTTGATCATTTGATTAAAATACTAAATCCTGATACTAATGGTCCGAATGGCCTCGGGGTGAACTCGACTTTTGTTGAGCTGTTCGTGTAACTTAACCTAACCTAAGATGTTGGTAAAAAAAAAAGATACTATCGATAGAAAACATCGAAAATATCGGATGTCTCCATTATAGATGTTTTCCAGCTGTATCCTCTAGATTCCCGTCTGCGCGAGATCAAGATATGTGTCTATACTTATTCTAATGAGCTAGAGTGAGATAGCTAATAAGTATGTGCAGATGAATCAATGTTAATGTAAATGAAGGTATCTCAGCGATGGTAAGAGCTAAAAGTTTGAACATGATCCCCCAGCACTGGTAATTTTAGCAGGCAGATTAAGCTTATCTTTTTTCGGTTGCCACGCTCCCTTCGCCCACAAATCGAGAAAAAGCTCATAACAAAAGCAGTTTTGTAGCTAAAGATTTGATATTTGGCACACATGTTAAGTATCTTGGAATTGATGTGTCCAGAAAATTTCATCACGATGACACGCCCCTTTAGCCCACAAATTGAAAAAACGCGAATTGCAAATACGCAATGCAATAATGCTGGATGTACTTATTATTTTGACCATGACTGTTGAGCTGACTCATCGTGAACGTCTGCAGAGTGAAGTTCAGTTCCTAATTGAAGGCAGTTGATGTTAGTTTATTATTGTTTATTGTCTCTCAAGGCCAGCGGAAGTGTTGACGGCTTTTTGACAAAAGGGCGGACAGTTCTAATTATTCACGCACACACACACACACATGCAGTGAGAGAAAGAGAGAGAGAGAGAGCGAGCTCATCGACCGACTTCTGTCATTTTGATTAACTGTAAATAACAGCTCAATTTCGTTGGCAGCGCTGCAGCTGCAAAATGGCGACGTCGACTGCGAAGCCCTACGAAGGCTTCCGTTGCGATGGCTTCACTTTTACTGTTACATTTTTTCGCATCTCTTTTCTTTTTTTTTGCCCAGTTGTGATAGTTGTTGTTGCTGTAGCTGTTCCTGGAAATCGACTTCACTTTGCGTTTGCATTTGCGATTGTAACTGAAACGGCGGCAGAGACGTAAGCAGCGGCATAGACACAGGCAGAGAGACATAAAAAACCATAACAATAACAGCAACAATAACAAGAAAACAAGTTGTGCGCCGTCAACCTTGAATGTCGGGCACTTGCACACACACACACACACACACACACGTATGCACACATCGTCTGCTGCGAGTTGTTGTTGTTGTTGCTGCGTCCACACTTTCTAGTGCCCTCTACGCAGTTCCAGAACCAGCAGCAGAAACAGAAACAGAAAAAAAAAACAGCAGCAGCAGCCATTTGCCTAGCATCAGAGATGCCAACTAATCGCCACAAAAAAGAAAACAAAACAGCCAGAAAAAATGAGTATGAAAAATAGTTCACGCTTTCCGCGATTAAAATTATGTAACATTTCGCTCTTTTTCTATCGATCTGTACATTTTCATTTGAATGAAATTAACTACATTATAATTATACGAAATATGTAGAATGACAAGTTCAGATAAACTCTACTTTTAATTTGGAATCTAATAACCTAAAAACTATTGAAATACGAGATAAAATTTAATAGTAAATGTTTTTAAAGATATTAAAATTAATCAATAATTGTTGTCTATTTTTCAAATGTAAGAATCATTATGCCTAGTTAATGAATAAACTAGATTTAAACACCACTTGTTTTGATCACATAATGAATAATATGTTTCAATGTAGTATAAGTGTAATTAATCTACTGTGTATTGATTAATGTATCTAATGTTTAAGCTTTAAATAGTTGAATTTATTTATGTATCAAATCATTATTATGATAATTTTTTATTTGGCATGGAAAATCATACAACAAAGTGAAATGGGCAAGGAATGTGTTTGATAAATTACAAGGTGTATCTATATGTTTCAATTGTTGAAAGAGGCGGATTTACCAGATTATATATTATAGATTGTTTGATATCTACACAGATCTATCTAGAAAAAGTCTAAATCGTCCACACTGTCTAGCATCCTCCGAGTAAACGAAGTGAGCTGGAGACAACAACAAAAACAACACGCGCTGTCTGCGTGCATACACATGTACACAAGTATTAGTGTGTGTGTGTTTTTGTCTGCTGCGTCTGCTGCTGTCCCGTGTCCCACTGTTCCGCTGTCTCTCTGTTTGTCCCACTGTCCCGCCGTCTCCTAGTTTTGCGCTACTCTTTATGCTAGGCATGCTTCGCTGCAATTTTCATTCAGCTTTTCTCGTCCCCACAACTTCGCCTGCCGAATAGACACACGATAAGGGGGGGAGGGGGAATGGCAGAATGGTGGAACGATGGAATGGCGGATGGCGGCGGGCATGTGGTGCAGGAATGTAGAAAAATGTGTTAGTGGAGTAGTTGCCATTACGTCACCTTTGTCTGCATGTGCATGTGCATTTCTGTATGTATTTCTGTATGCATGTGCGCCTGTACGTATGCGTGTGTTTATCTGTGTGTGTGTGTGTGTATATATATACCGGTCTCTCGCTGCATTCAGGGTCTCGGGCTTTGGGGTCTCGGTCGTCCAACTAGCCAGGCAAGAAAAAAAAGATGACAGAAAGAAAAAGTAGACAAGCTCTCTTCTTCTCTCGGCCGCTGTTCGTGCTCTTTTGTTACTATCATTCGAGCTGAAGTTTTGCGGTAGAGTGCGTGTCTGTCCGTCTGTCTGTCTATATGTCTGTCTGCCCCCTTCGCCCGGCTGCCACTTGACATTGTTTCCGCATCTTCAGATTTTCCCCCTTTTCTACAAATCGGAGTATCATTCCCATTTGAGTGAATTTGCAACTAGAATTGAAAAGCGAAAGTTGTGTCGCATTTTATGCTCACTTCTGCTTTCAATTGCAGCTGTATGTAGTATTTATATTTACTAGAACTATATAGATATACTATATACGACATTATAATTATCCTGCTTACCTGTTAACGGTAAATTCAATGAGGTGTCGGGATCCTGAGTTTGGTTTTTGTTTTTTGAGGTGATTAGCGGTCTTCATAATATGTACATTTATGTAATACTGATTAATATATCAATTTCACACGAGTTGTCCTGAGTTGTGAGTTGTGGATCACGATCAATAAAATACTATTTAAACTGTCAACAACAAAAACAAAAATAAAACACAAAGAAAACAACAAAATGCGTATAAATATATATAAAAAAAATTAATGAAACAACAGCAGATGCGAGTAATAATTAGTTAGTATTGAATTTGAATTCTCAAGCTCAACGAATGTGATGCAATGCTTCTTCTTGCTTGCTGTTTTTTTGCTATATGCGCTTTTTTTTTTTAGCTGCCGCACGACGACGAGTCGACGATTCGTTCGATGCGACGCTGAATACCAAACTGCAGGCAATGAAAAGCTGAAGCCCCGACGCGCCCCGATCGCACTGCAAAAAAGATCCTCTTGATCAGCACAGCAGAAACAACTACAGCAGCAGCAGCAACAGCAGCAGCAAAAGGCAACAAAGGCAACGAACAACAACACGAAACGCAACACGAAAATGACACGAACAACACGAAACGCAACGAACGAACGAACGAACGACGACAACGATGGCAATGATGATGTTGTTGCTGTTGTTGCTGTTGTTGTTGCTACTGTATGGTAACGACTTCCTGCAGCTTGGCCTCGCTTCTCCCCCTCTACCTCTGCCTATCCCCTCTTTTCACTGTCCCTGTTTGTGGCGGCCCTTTGCCAAAATGTGTACGCCTTACGTTTCAACATGAGAAATGTTTCTCCTACTAGTAAGTACAGTATGTCAAGCAATTGTTTTGACAAATTAAGGGTTTGTAGACCCTCTATTAAGTTTAAGTTTTGAAAATAGTTAAAGCTGATAAATCTTTGCATTTATTTGTTTAAACAATAAACAATTTTTTTAACAATAACAAACAAAATATAAACAAAAACATGTAATTTTTGCATTTTTTATTTTGTCAAATCAGTAACATTGTTAAATGTATTTATTATTTAATTTAAAAAATAGTTAACGTGTTTTAAAACCCATAATAAAATAAAGAAAACTATTAATTGAATTTTATGCAGAATAAAATAAAAATAAAAGTAATTCCACTTGTAGGAAATAAACAAGAAAGGATTTTTTTTTTATATATCTTAGTTAATTCTAAAAATAGTTAAACCCAATATTTTTCATTATAAATTCTTATTAACTTGTGCTAAAAATTTAATAAGCAAGCACAGAAATTGTTTGTTATTGTGTGCAAAGCACTAAATTGACTAACTGTGTGATTTTTTTTTTAAATATAATTAAAGCCAATGTATTTTATTATTTCTTCCATTAAATTTTAAGAAATGTAAGTAACTATAATATAAAATAGAAAACAAAGATAATTAAGCAAGAAAATGTTTGTTTTTCGCATTTTATTTTTATTCTTGTCAAAACAATTACTTGACTAACTGTATCATCGCAAATACACACACACACACACATTTAACTGAAATTCGCCAACGTCGCCAGCGAAGGGCAACGGTGACTCAAAAGTGCTAATGATCGAGCTGGAACTGCGACTGCGGCAGCGACTGCGATTGTTACTGTTACTGGGACGAAGAGCGCACGAGAAGGGCACACCAATACACACACAGACACACACACACACACACAGACACACTCACACACAATAAAGTAAAATGGCACAAAAATTGGAGAGAACGTAGAGTTGAGTTGAGAGGAGAGTTGAGTTGAGTTGAGTTGGGTTGAGAGTTGAGTTGAATTCAGTTGAGTTGAGTTGAGATCAGATGCATTGCATTTTGTGCCTTGTCTCGCTCTAACTCTACGCTTTGGCAAGTTTATTGTGTGAGTCAAATGTCCTTCTTCTGCGGGGAAAAGAGAAGGAGGCAGGCAGGCAGGTTGTGTATGTATGTGCATGTGTGTGTGTGATGATTATGTGAAAGAGTCACATACATACATATACATATGTATGTATCTGTGCACTTCCTTGAACGTGGCGTAGCAAGGCAGGCAAAGAGAGAGGGGATTAGGAGAGCAGAGAGGGGGCAACCCAGCGAATGCAACGAACTTCGAGCACTTGCTTCTTTTTTCACGCAGCCTACGCTGCTTCTTCCTGCTGCCAAATTCGGCAACTACTATGTATTTGGGCATAGAATTAAAAATGAAGAAACGTACCTGAAAATGCAGTTCAAGTTGTAGTTGAAGTTGGAAATTTAACAGTTTATGAGTTTTTTCACATGGCGAGACATTTGGCTTGGCTTTCTTTCATTTACTTTGCACTTAACACAATACAAAATATTATTTATATATATATATATAAATATATATATATATTTGCTGTCTTTTTCAGCAGCCAAGTTTTCAAAGTATTTTTTACACTTAAAAAAATAAATGAGCTTTTTTTTTGGATCCTGTCACTTGTTGTTGTTGTTGCTGTTGCACTTGATGTTTTTTTTTTGTTACTTTTGTTATCTATGATTATTGATCCGCATCCGCATCGGCATCCGCATCCGCATGTGGTGGGCGAGAAGTAACAGTAAAAAATGCGAATTCGAATTTGAATTTGAAATTGAAATTGTGCGTATTGTCTGAACTAACTTTAGTAACTGAACCGATCGAATTAAAAAGCTCAACTGAGTTCCGAAAAAATGCAGTTAAATGTGTTGCTGCCCAGTGTGTGTGTGTGTGTGTGTGTGCGAGTGTATATGTATGTGTGTGTGCTGCCCAATTGAATCAGAGAATTCCCTGGCACTGTGTGTGTGTGTGCCCCTGTGTTTGCTCTTTTTTTAATACAACTTTTTTTACAGACACACACACACACATACATATTTCCTTCATTTTTTGGGCTTGCGATTTGCCATTGGAGTGCAGCGACGCCGACGCCAACGTCGACAGCAGCCCGAAACCGAAGCACAACGATCAGCGACGCGTCACTGCAGTCGTCGTCGTCACACGACGCGACGCGACGGCGCACACATTACAGCAGCTGGCAGCGCAGTCGCCGAAAATGTGCTCGCTGCGCAGCGACAGCGGCAGAGCACAAGCGCATGTTGTTTTATATATATACATATAAATAAATATATATATATATATATGTATTTCTTTTGACAAATAAAATTAAATAAAATAGACGCGAACGTACAAAAATAGCTTGTGTCGCGCTCTTTTTTTTTTTTTTTTTGAATATTTATTAAAAAGTTTTGTTTATTCATTTCCAGGCCAGAAATTGGGGGAAAATGTAAAGACAACTCGCCAAAAGCGAGAAGCAGAGCGTACGCTGCAGGCGTCGTCGTTGCTGTTGCTGCTTGTCGTTGTCGTTGTCGACAATGTTGCGAACTCACACACACACACACACACACATGCGAACAGACGTATGTAGAAGAAGGGCAGAGTCAAGAAATGCAGCAGAAGCTACACACACAAATTTGTTGTGCGTTGTTGACAATTATTTGCTGCTGTCGTTGTTGGTGTTGTTGTTGGTGTTGCAGGCAGCGCAGCTAAAAATGTTTGCTTTTGCTCTGCTGCGAATTGAGTTCATTGCAGATCCACAACAACAACAACAACTGGGCAACAACTTTCACTGTCTCAGTGTGTGTGCTGCAGCAACAAGCACCCCAATAAACGTCAAATACCTCTACAAATGTAACGCATGTATACACAAACATACATACATACATACATATAAACTAAAGTACATATCGTAGTATATATGTATATATACATATGTGTTCGTAGAATACAACGATCAACGTTCATATCAAAGCGTTTATCAGCTTCGTTTTTCAGTTTTCGGTTCTCGGTTTTTTTTTTTCCAAGTCGAAGTCGACGCCAATTGAAAGTTGTGTAGCCTAAATTACGAGTATGTGTCGCATTTTTACAAAGCCCAACAAAAATTCTTTGGCCCGTTTTCCACATTTCGCACATATTCTCACATATGTGTGTATGTAGTACATACATACATATATGTATGTGTACATAACATTTCTGGATTTGTGCCGATTGGTTATCGCATCTCTCACTGTACATTGTATTCAAAATACAGTTGATAAAATGCATATTTTATTTTTAAAAATAGTCAAAGAGCATGTGATGGTTATAAGTGGCTTTGGCAATTATAATAAATTAAGAAAATCTAATAATTGTATCTTTTGCAATATAGAAAACAAGATAAACAATGTAGATGTTTGTTTTTTTATTTTTAAAAATAGGTAAACCCAATGGATCACTTTAATTCTTCTTTCAAATTGTTTTAAGAACAATAACAAACTATAATAAAATAATAAACTATTTACATATTTGTTTTCTTATTTTTAAAAATAATCAAAGTCAATGCATTTTATTAAACAAATAGAATAAAGTAAAAAATGCCAAAAATACATAATAAAACAACTCACATATTTTTTAACATAATTAAACTGAATGTATCACTTTGAATCTCTTAACTTGTTCTAAGATAAGAAAACCAAGAAATTGTATTTTTTGAAATATAGAAAACCAAATAACAAATTTATGAAGTTGTTTTTATATTTTTAAGAATTGTCAAACCCTTTAATTTATTTCTTATTTTAAGCTAGATTAAGCACAAAAAATAGCTATGAGTAAAACCAATAAAAATAACCATATGCAACTGTATAAAAATAAGAAAACAAAATATATCATAAAATAATCAATTTACATAAATGTTTTTATTATTTTTCATTTATTTTTAGAAATTGCCTAATATTTTAAAAAATGTCCATTTAAAACTGGTATATTTTTGTTATATTTTAAATACTTTTTTATTTGTGAAATACAGAGTACTTTAGATTTAACTAACTATTTAAAAATAGTTAAATCTAATGCATTACTTTATTTCTTCTTTTTTTACTTATGAAGTAAGCCAATATGATAACCATAGGCAATAAAAAAACAAATAATAATCAAGAATATGTTTTTTTTGGAAAAAAACCCAAAATAAAAGCAACTATTTATATAGAAATTATGTTGAACATAATGCATTTAGTTTTTCTTCATATGAAAACCAATTATAAAAACCCTAAGAAATTATAATAAAATAGGAATATATATTTTGTTTTATACTAACAAACTATTAAGAAATATTTAAACTCAATGCATCTTATAACTTGCGATAATTGTAGATTTTTCACGTACTTTTAAGACATGTAATGAGCTGTTTTTTATAAACAAATATCATATCATTCAGCAGTTGCTGATCTTTGATCTATCACAAGTTTGAGGAGGATTACTGATTTGAAATTAACTGTTGAATATTTTAACCCATTTCTTATAACTTTTAACTTGTTTTTACTACGAAAATCTTATGAAAAACCTAGTAAATGTTGTGAATTTTATATTTTGTCATAGCAATTACTTGACTAAACATATTTAAATGTATTAACATGTTTGTAATAACCTAATTGCATTCAGAAAATGGCAAAACGGTGGGAAAGGGCAGCGGAATCTGTCTCTGTCTTTGGCCCTGAGAAGGAGGAACTTGTTGCCAATTGCAGTCGACATTTTGGCAGTTGCATCTTGTGCAGCGATTGTTTTGGTTAGTGTTTTTTTTATTGATAGCATTTTTGCTGATTGTTTTCTTTTTTTTTTGGAAGACACTGAGGCTGGGGCCCGTCTTACTTTTTTTTTTTATGGCGTTGTGTCTGTTTGCTGAACTCAATTTTTTTTGTTAATATTTTTTTTTTGTTTTTTATTATGCGTGGCGATTTAAAGTTAATTTTTTAATTGTGCTTGTCTCGCACTTGTGTTTTGCCAATTTTTTCAGAATACGCATTTTTTTGAAGATACTTTTTTTTTTTTTTTTTTTTTTTTTTTTTTTTTTTTTTTTGGCTATTTTCAGCTGCTGTTGTTTGCCATGGCTTTTGGCAGTTGTTTTGACCTTTTGTGTTTGTTGACTTGAATGAAATCCGCTGCGACTCAACACTCGACACTTTTTTACACTTCTTTCAGATACATTTGCATATATAGAGTATATTTATTTATTTTCTGGTTATTTCAAGAACAGAAAAAGAAACTGAAATCTCGTTTTGTTCGTTTGCTGCTTTCCTCTAACAGAGGCTGACGGCATTTCAACTTGCGCTTAGTTGTTGCAATTGCTATTGACATTAACCCCTTGCATGGCCTCGATTTAAGTGTACACAAAAATTGACAATAATAATGACAATACAACAACAATGATGATGATGATGACAACAAACGCAATGATCGCAATGATCGCATGGCGATCGCAATGAACTCGCTTGCTGTTTGTTCTAATTGTTGTAGAGAGCTGCATTGGGTTACCGACACCAACGACACCAATATTAATACACTTACACACACGGACAGACAGACAGACAGACGGACGGACAGACAGTCAGACAGACAGCAACAAAGCTGAAGGCCTAATAAAAGCGGCGTCCATTGACCGCTGACGCTCGCAAAAAATAATAATAAAAGGCAAACAACACAAAAGCCGCCGCTCCAAGTGGCGTATACGTAATATTGTTTAGCTGTTAGCAGCCAGAGAGAGATCGTGCGGAGCGAGAGAAATATCTTGAGAGAATTGTGAATTGAGCATTCGTGTTTCAACGCAAATACAAATCAAAATAAAAAAAACAGAAGAATTTGAAAGGTTCAATGACTTTCGATCGTCATTTGCTTTGCGTTCCCCTAAAATATGAACTGTGTTCGAACTTCGAATATTGCGAATAACTCACAAACACACACTCACGCACACACGCACACACACACTCAATTGTTGTGCCTATTTGTCTCGTGACTAATTGCAAGTCTCGAGAATTTCAGTCAGAGTTCTTTCTTTTTAGTTCATAAAGTATTGAGGTTTTCGATAGCACAAAGCAGAAAATAGCCAGAAAACTGTATGACACATTTTTCAAAACTTTAACTGCTTCATAAAACAATAAATGAAAATTCTTAAAAAAAAACTGGGAGAAGAAGCAAAGGTTCAAGGTTGTCTGGAAGTCGACATTAATTTGATTCGACTAGTTACTAACAATCTATGCATTTTATTATTGTCAATTGCAATTGCGGGGAATTATAAATAATAAAACAGCCAAATTCTGCTATGTATCGTATAAATATTGAAAATAAATGAATGTAGATCGAGTATATTTTCAAATGTATACAAGATATTTGAATTCAAAGAAATGCACTAAAACTATAAAATGTTAAGCAATACAATTTTTGAGATTTTTTTTCAACTGTTTTTTCTTTTTTTTTTTTTGTATGTTTTTTTCAAATAATGAGAGAACTGGTAAAAGATTTGGGTTTAAAAGTTGCTAAATTCATTTTCCGGGTGAGAAAAATAAGTCGAGATTAAGACGAGATTTGACTAAATTCGACAATTTATAAATGTAATAATATAAATATATTTAGCAGGGAATTTTCAATAATATGAATGTTAATTTTGCTATGTATCGTACAAATAGTGAATATAGATTCATTATATTGCAATGATGCTTGTTTTTGGCTTATTTAGCTTTATTTTCTAATTCTTAAAAGATTTTTAATTTAGAGTAAAACCCTACAACTATAAAATGTGTTTGATTTTTATTGACATTTTGAAGAATTTTAAATCATTTTACTTTTTCAGCATATTTTTATATTTTTTTCAAATTAAGCTTATTTTAACTGTTAATATTCTGGTAGATGCGATATGTGAAGACTTTTCATGCACTTTTACAAGATGTAGTGAGCTGTTTTGTCTCAACAGATGTCATGTAATTTAGCAGGTTTGAGGAGCGATTACTGATTGGAAACTATCTGCCGAATGCCCTCCATGTGTTCACTTCGAGCTCTAACTATTCCTGCCATCTACAAGTTTAATTATTAGCTAAGATGTTAAACTGATTCAAAGCACTGAAAGATGTTTTTTGTTGAGTCATATACTTGTATATTAATTTGGGGAAGTCAAGAGATCTACAATTACTACCATTTAGTCTATTAACTGAGATATTTTTGTGAATGAAACTATCGTAGATTTTAAACGTATGGATGTAGTAGGTAATTATGAACTGATATTATTTATGGTTAGATTTTATGTTTTTTTTTATATACAGAAAATTGAAACTAGAATAAATAATTTAGGGGATCCAAGTGTTCTACAATTGCTACCAGTTAGTCTATAAATTTATCACTTCCGATTAAAACTATTAAAGCTGTCAATGTGAATTATAATGCACTGATCTTACTTATGGCTCAAATTTATACATATATATATATAAATATATATATATATATATTATAAAGAATATTATTTTTGGATCGATACTGTGAAAAACTGGCTGAAATAACTGGAAGAAGCTTTCTGTGTTACATATAAATTATTTAGAGGATCTAAGAGTTATACAATTACTACGAGTCAATTAAATTATATTTTTCCGAATTAAACTATTTTAGTTTGTCAAATATAAAGAATAATTATATTATCATATATTTTTGTTGATATACAAAATATTATTAATCTAAATCGAAATTTTTAAACTGGTTCAAATAACAGAGATGCTTTCTGTGTTATGAATCAACTGTAGTTATAAATTATTTAGGGTATCAAAGAGGTATAAAGTTTACTAAGTTTCCAGTCAATTAATTGAACTTTTTCTAATGAAAGGAATTACAATGTATGGTAAACTAATATTAATTATGGAAGGATTTGAATTATATTACAGAATTATGTTATATATTATAGAATATATTATTTATTAATCAATCTTAAATTGTAGGTAGGTAGGTGGGACTACAATCTATAGTCCTTCCTTTAATTGAAGCTAGGCTCCTTTTTCCTTCCACGGGAAAGTTTTTCGTGATCTTTTCGTAACTAATACCTGTGTTTAAATTCACATGCTGTGTTTTAAGAATTTTAGTAGCTTGTCCATTATGATATTCCCAACAACAGTTATTGAAATTCCCGAATCTTAAATGGAACTATCGATAGCTTTATTTTGACTTAATATTTGAGTTGAAAGGAATTCAATTCTAGAGACCATGACATGAGTATAAAGATCTAATCGGTTTAAACTTTGACTAGTTTATCTAAATGGATAGATGTAGACTTTTGTATAAATAAAGTATTATTTAGGAATCGATCTTTAATTGTACTATCGAGAATTTTGCGATGCTTATTTTAGGATTTATGATTTGTGTTTGATCAAAGGAAATTTAAAAGGTAAACGATTTTATAAAGTATATTTGGGACCATGACAGGTGTATTTTATAGTGTGTGATATAAAGATCTAAAAGGGATTAATCTTTGACTAGTTTAACTGAATCGATTTGAAGTTTTTACTTTAAATATAATATAATGTGCTACTTCCAGTGTTTTCTTAGCTTTAATATTTGTTTCAAAAGAACAAGAAATAATTTCTATTAAGAAATGGAATATTTGTCGATATGGAGTATTTGTCGATATGACAGTTATCTATATACAAACAAAACACAAATATACTTGCCAAAAGGGCAAGCAGCTAGGCTTGACATACAGCTGCTTTTGAGGAGATGCCAATCGCTCTCATCAGAACCATGTGAACTAGTAGCTTACCCAACGTTCCAAGCTTGTTCTCTATGTTGTGCTGCCTAGAACCAGTTGAGAATTCTAAGGGCGCAAACAGTATGCTAGTTTAAGCAATAAATCACTAATTAATCACAAAAAAAAACACATGAAAGTTGAGCTCTTCTTATTGTGTTGGATCAAAATAAAATGAAGAAGAAATGCAGAATATATATAAAGTAAAGTTTAAAGTGTGTGGATCGATTTGGGACAATGACAGGTGTAAATTGCTGACGAGTTGATCTTTGACTTTTTAACTGTTTTTTAATGGATTGTGCTGTCACTTACATTTGTTTTTTAGGCCGTAGACCTTTTTTTAGCCAGATCCTGCTGCACTCTGTTGTTTGGGATTGCACTTTGTTATCGTTATCGTTATCGTCGTCGTCTCTTGCAGCTTCTTTTGCTTTTCCTGCCGCTTTGTTTTTGTTTTTCTTTTATTTTCTAAGTGTGTTTTGGCTTTTTGCTTAACGGTTTCTGAGTTGTTCTTTACAAACTAACAAAAAAAAGTTGATTATTATTATTATTGCACATAAACATTTGTTGTTCGATTAACTAAAATTTTACACTTGAAAAAAATGACAATGAACGGCAAAAAAATCTATGATTAATTTGGGTTTTTGAAATACACGAATGTTTTTTTTTGTTTTTTGCACTCTTGCACTTTTGTCGAATTGTTGTTTGTTTTTGTTATTTGTTTATTGTTATGATTATGTGGGAATTATTTGCTTTGTTTGTGTTTCTTGTTTTGGTAGTTGTTTCTAGTACTATGTTTCTATCTTTCTCTTTTGAACTGTTTAGCTGTTTAACTGTTTAGCTGTTTAACTGTTTAGCTGTTTGTGTTGTTGGTTTGCTTTTTGGGCTGTTTGGTTATTTTTTTTTGTTTCAGTCGCGCGGTCGCAACACGCGCACGTAACGAGCAACAAACAGCAACTAACGTTATTTTTAAAAACGGAACTCAATTGAAGTGAGCCAAAGTAGCGCCAAGGCAGCCACAGCAGGCAGGACGCAGGACGCCGTAGCTTTGCCGGCAGCGCACACACAGAGCAACAGCAGCCGACGTCGCAGCAGCAGCAGCAGCAGCGCTCGCTCGTTCGTCGCTTAAGGACCCAGCGAATATGCACGAAGCAGACACGAAGCAAGCGCTGGCAAAACACACGAAGCCGCAAGACGACGCGATGCGATGTGCGACGCGCGAAGTAAAAGCTGCGCTGCCGCTATGTATGGAGATGCTGCGCAGTCGGCGGCGTCGTTTGACGGACGCGCGACAATGAAATAGAAAATTTAGCACACAATTGAAGCTATTACACACACACACACATACACACACACACGAGCGCGCCTACGTCGCTGTCGACAGCGGCGTTAGCGTCGCAGTTTGCTAATGAGTGCGCCAAATGTTGTGCTATGATTTTGAAGGCTTTTGGCGCCTTGTGTGTGTTGCCTGGACATAACGGTAGCTGCAGCTTGTAACGGACCCGGCTTTTGCTTGTTCTTGTTGTTGTTGTTGTTGCACGGAATAATTGCCGACGCTGCGTCCGCTGTCGACTGTCGACTGCGAAATCACACGTTAAACTAAACACTCTCATTACTCATTTCCCATTTGCCGTTGCCCGCTGCCCCTTTTGCCATTTGCCACCCCTTGCCACCCGCAACACCCCCTTTTTGACAACAACAACAACTAGCATTATTTTTATTTTTATATGTGCTTTGCGTGCAGCATTAAAAAAGGATGCGACAGCGACGTCGACGTCAACAGCGACGCCAACGCCGACAGCGAAATCACAAACAAAACAAAAAAAGTAAAAACGAAAAATGCTAAAACCAAAAGCAGCAAAAAACAAAAGAGTAAACGCGCATGTGTGTGTGTGTGTGTGTGTGTGTGTGTGTGAGCAGAAAAAAAAATAAGAGGAATCCCGTAACCAACCCCGCTGCATGCTGCGACGCCGACTGCGCTGCCACACACACACACACAGATATACAAACAACCCCTGTGCACGAAATTTAAAAAAAAAAAGACAACAAATTGTAAAGGCCAAAAAAAAATTCAAAATACAACTATGTGCAGTAAATGTGATGAAGAGCGGCAAGCTGTAGGGCTGCGGGAGGTGTAGGTGGGTGGAGGGGTGGAACTGCCACCCACTAGCGTCGAAAAGGGGAAATCGACGAGCCGACGCACAAAAATATACAGCTATGTGTGTCTGTGTGTGTGTGTATGCACACATTTTTTATAATTTTAATTTGTTGTTATTGTTCATGAGCTGGAGGTGTTGTTGAAGGGGGTTAGAGGGGTTAAGGGGGGGTGATGGAAGGGTAGAGGGAAGGGGGAATGTTTTGCATTTTTATGCGTTCAATTTTTGTCACGATATTTATATTGTGTTGAGTTTTTGTTGTTTAGGCATCGCAATCAATGATGATAAAGATAACGCACGATAAAATGGCAGCTAGTAAATCACAGCAGCAATCGTATTCACATTCAAGAACAAACAGCAGCGGCAGTTGTAATGGTAGCCAGAGCAACAAGAACAGGCACAAGGACAAGCAACACGTCCTCACAGTTCCTCACAGCTGTCCAACTAACTGTTGGGAGCCGGCAAATGACCGGCGAAAATGTCGAAACACAAACAGAACAGACGAAACACACACAAGGTGGCAGAGAGAAAGCAAAGTGAAAGGCGAACACAGAGTAAAAACCCACAGAATAAAGCGAAAATAACAACGACGACGACGACAAGGACGAGACGACGACGACGATGTCTTAACAGTTACTAACTGCTTAAAGAGGCTGACGATTTGGTCTTGCCCGGTCTTGGAACTGCTCCCAGCAGCCAAAACCATCTCCATCTCCCATTCCCCAACCCCAACTCCAACCCCATTCCCTCTCCAGCCATCGTCCGTCTGCCAGCCAGAAGAAAAAAAAACAAGCCGGAGAGTCGGTAACCTGACCGTTAAATACCCTGTAGCAGTAGACATGTTGATACTCAACATGTGTGCTAAGTCTTCATGTCTCTAGCTATAAAACTGCTCCTGTTATGAAGTTTTCTACGATTAGTGGGGGTGTGGCATCCAAAATTAAAGATAAGTGTGAGCTACCTGCAAATATAAGCAGTGCTGGAAGATCAAGTTTAAGATTCTAGCCCTTATTAACTCTGAGATAATTCCGTTCATACGAATAAACAGACGGACAGACAGAGAGACGGACAGACAGACAGCCGGACAAACAGACGGACAGACAGACGGACAGACAGACGGATAGACAGACGGACAGACAGACAGACAGAGCGACATACAGAGAGACGGACAGACAGAGAGACGGACAGACAGAGTGACGGACAGACAGAGAGACAGACAGACAGATGGACAGCCAGACAGACAGACAAACATGGATATGCTGGGAGACCCAGTTTAAGCTTCTAGCTCTTATCAACTCTTAGATAATTTCGTTTATACTTATGAACTGACAGACAGACAGCCGGGCAGACAGCCGTGCAGACTCAGACGGACAGACATGGCAATATCGGCTTGGTTGCTAATCTAGCATGTGCCTGTTACGTTACTTTTAACAAACTTAATATACCCTCGACCAGGGTATAAAAAATGAACTCAGCCAGCCGGCAAAAGTCGCCGTGTGGCCTTCATTGCCACGGCAATGGCAATGGCAATGGCTTTGACGTCGGCGTCGACGTCGTCGTCGTCGTCGCTGTCGCTGTCGACTGCACAGTCAACAGTCGGCAGGAGGTCAAAGTTTGATGGCGAGGCAACTACTTTTGCTGCTTAGAGATCTATTCTTATTATTTAGTTTGCTTGTTATGGGCAACAAAATTGACCACGTTGGGCGCCACACGTTGGGCGCCATTACTGTGTATGTGTATGTTTTGCTTGCATACAAATGAGTGTAATAAAATCAAATGTTGATAGTGTGTAGTTGTAAGCATTACCTTAACCTAAGCACGCACACAATCAAACAAACAACAGAAAAATAGCACAAAAGCAGGACACACACACACACACACAGACGTACAAACAGACGCACACACATACATATAAAGATGGGGGGCAGTGTCAGGACAGCACAAAGAAATCTACTACACGCAATCTTCATTTTCAACGCCATCAAAACCATTCCAATCATCATTATCGTCGCCATAATCATCAAGTAAAGTACCCACCAGTTGTGCTTGTGTGCCCCCAACTGTGGCGGCTCGTCGCCTTGTGGCATGCTACACGGGAATACGAGAATGTCTCTTCTTAGCACAATTTTCGTTCTCTTTAGTTTTTCGCTCTTAGATGCTGTGAGATGCTTTGAGTTTTGGGATGCCAACAAGTGCGCCGAAGTTTTTTTCTTTCCTTTTTTTTTTTTTTTTACTTTTTATAACGAAAGAGCACGCGTACTGTCTTGAAGTGTGTGCGTGTGTGTGTGTGTGTGGCTGGAAAAGCAAGGCCAAAAAGACAGTGTAACAGAATCGACGTCGCGACGTCGCTTCGTCGTTTCGCGTTGAGTATGTTAACGTCTTCGTTGTAGTTTTTGGCCCGCTGGGAACGAACTAGGAACGGAAGATGAAGTGGAAGACGAGGAGTGTGTAGAATGAGGCAGAGTAGAGGAGCAGAAGGAGGAGGAGAAGGAGGGAAGAACGCAGCGGGCAGGCAAATGCGACAAATTATTTTAGCTGCACGCCGATCACATAAGGGAGGGAGGTGCAGTACGATGGGGTGAATGGGAAGTGAATGGAGCTGAAAACATGAAGGAGAATGCCGCAAAAACACTGTTCAAAATAACAGAGTGTCCAAACTTTTTAAGAATTTTTGTTTATCGACGTAATTTCTAGAAAAAACTATTTAAATTAATATTTTCCTGATAACATTTAAAAGTTTGAAGTTTAAAGATTCCCGGTTTGTTTATTAAAAAATTTTAAGTAAGAAAAAAAATGTAAAGGGTCTAAAAAATAGATAATATATTATATTTATAATATATTCTCATACACTAAGAATTTGTCCAGTGCATGTCCGACAATTCTAATAAAAATAAATCAAATCACTGTGGACGGCAGTCCACGCTAGTGACGAAAGCAGACCCCAAAAACTCACACATAGAGAAGTTTGCTGGTCTGCAGGTCACAAGCTATACTCAGGATTGGATATGGAGATCGGCTGAGCCGATCACAATCAGTTATATATCACTCGAAAGGTAATTCCTGTGGTTTTAATATGGCATACTAATATCTCCGATCGGTCAGATATTTTTCGAGATATTGTACGATTGCATGTGGAGCTTCGGTTGGGGCATAAAGCCCCAATTTCTTGGATGCAGGTAGTTGATACAATCAAATTGAAACTATTTTTTTTTTATTAGAATAGTTTATACATATATTAAAATGAATATTGTTCGTCACACAATTTGATATCAGTTATTTTGGGACTTGAATATGCTTTCGTCACCAGACTTCTACCTCGTGTGGAGGTGTTTATGTAGGAGTACATAAACTTGACAAATTATAATAAATTTCCGTTAATTTGAAATTTTTTGGCTATCGCATTTTTTTTTTCAGTGTATTTGTAGTTAGTTAGTGGTTATAGTTGTTGTTGTTGCTATCTTCATTGTGTGTTAAATAAAAAATCTTCGAGTCGGAGAATTCTATGCACACACGCACACACAAAATATAAAAAAAATAAATAATGAAAAAAAAGCAAACACACACACACGCACACTTTCAAGTTTGCTAGTAAAGAAAGAGGCGCAAGTTGTTGTTGCTGTTGTTGTTTCTGTTGTTGCAACATGTGTGTGGGTTGCACATAATTTTGATTTACTCGGCACTCACACTAACCAAGAGGCACCTCGTTTATATACACACACACACACACACACATTTATGTACATGTATTGTAAGTCTTTGCGTAACTGAAGAGTGGGAGGGAGTGTGTGTGGGGGCGTGCTAGGGGATGGGGTAGGGGGAAAGGGGGCGCCTTGATTTTGAGTTTGTTTTACTTTTACTTTGTGTCGCTGGTTGCTGCTGTTCGGGGGAAAACTTTCAGCATATTTTCTTAGACAGCGCAACTCTCGAGTGTGTGTTTTTTTAAATTACACGCACACACACACACACACACACATGCAAACACACACACACACACACATGCAAACACACACACACACATACGTGTACAATCGCGCATACTCATAAGCAAAACATTGATGTATGTACATCTTATGTAGATTATTCGCTGTGTATAATTTTTCAGCTCGTAGTAATTAGCCAATAGGAATAGCTTTTGCATATGTAGTTGTGGGCGTGTTCCAAGCAGGGGATGTGCCTCATACCCCTGCCCTTGCCCCTTGCGCCTTGAGTGTCGTGTGTGTCTCCGTGTGTGTGTGTGTGTGTGTGGCATGTGTGTTGCCGCTGTGTGTGGCATTGAGATTTTTTGGCAACTCAACTTCAGCTGTCGCTTAAAATGTTGCCTACAATTGAAGTAATGCCTTCTATTTGTTTTTTTTTATAAATTAAAAAAGGTTTTAACAGAAGCAACGATTATTTTTATAAGCATAAATTATGTTGGTATCGCGGAGATATTTATTTAATTACATACATGTACTTGTAGTGACTATAATTATTATTTATTTTATTTGCTAAGCGTGAACTAAAGAGAGTATTTTAAAACAAAGCTATTTAGTTGGTTTTGATTAAATCAAATCAATAATTAATAAATATTAATTAAAATCAAGTTAAAAGTAACATTTTAAATAAATTGAAATTAAAATTAAATATGTAAAATATTTAATATTTATATTTATATTTATATTTATTTAATATTAAATATTAAACAAATTATTCAGATATTAATACGTGTGAAAATAGGAGAAATATTTTTTTAATTCAATATTTTCTTATTAATTATATCATTTATTAAACATCAATTTATTTTAATTTTCAAATTGAATATTAATAAAAATATTTAATAATTATTATTTTAGAGTCGGTTCGAATGGATCAAAGTTATTATTTGAAATCAAGTTAAAAGTAACATTTAAAATTAACTAAAGTTTAAATTTATTTTTAAATTATGCAAGTATTATAATGAGCGAGAAAGTCGGTTAAATATTTATTTAATTGGATACTTTGTTGAGCTGTTTTTTATTGTTATTTCTTTTATTTATTAAGCATAAACTAATTTAAGTCAAAGCTTATTATTTACAAGATAATTTTTGCTTTAATTTAATAATACGAATACTAAAACAAATTCATTATACCCTTTTTTTGCTGATTTTTAATGGGCACAGGGTATTAAAAATATTATTTAAGAGTTGCTTATGATTGGTTTAAATGAAATAAAAATTATTATTTAAAATAAAGTTAACTAAAGTTTAAATTTAATATTAATAATAGTTGATTATATGGTTCGAATGGATCAAATTAATTATTATAAATATAAACAAATATTTATTTATAGTTGGATTTGTTTGGTTTGCAAAGAACTTTAGCAAACTGTTAAAAAGCTGAATACTAGTTGAAAGAGTTATATATTTAAACAAATTGTGACACTATAACTAAAATAGAAATAACTCCTTAAGCTACAAGGTTTTTCTGATATGACAAAAATCAGAAGAATTGCCGAGGAAATGTAAAACACATTTAACATTAACGTTGCCGAATTTGAAAGTCATGTAGTAACCAAAAAAATGGTTAATTTAATTATATTATATTTTTATCATCTGTGATTTATTCGGCCTTTCATATATATGGGATTTATGTGAATTATTATTATACTTAGATTCAAGACTCAATCCAGTTAAAACCTAATTTCTATTGATAATATTTAATATAAAATAAAATAATAAATTAAAAAAGGAAAACAGTTTTCGAACATTTAATTTTTAAAGTCATTAAAGTCTACACTTTTATTATTATTTGAATATTATTAAAAATAGTACCACTATGATATGATATCACTATGATATTATATAATACGACTTATTTAATATTTAGCATACAATTATTGCAATCATTTCGGCTTGTAAATTGCGCTTGCAATTCTGGCAAATAAATTATTTTGCAAGTCTATTACATTTATTTTTTTTTAAATTGTTTTTATTCGCATATTTTGTGAAATATGGCCGCTAATGTTTCTTGTTTGTTGTGCTTTTTGCAGTTGTTGCTGAACTCAAAATGAAATTGGTAAGTGTCTACCCATTATTAATTATGAATATCGAAATAAATTGCAATAAGGGGGACACAAAAAAAGCGGCCGAATAGTCGTGCAGACGACGAACGAACGAGTCTATTGAAAATTCATTTATACTCACACTTACTCATGAATGTGTAGATGTGAATAGTATTCATTTGTTTGAGTTTTTGCTGATGGGAATAGTCCTTGGACTGTGGTCGGTGTAAGGTGTGCGGGGGATGCAGTGAAAAAAGTGTCGGGGAGCTGCGCTCATTTCACAGCTCCACCTACTTTTCTTTTTTATATTGCGTTGTTTTCGGTTAATATATTACGCACATGTCTTAAAAGTATGGTATGGAGGGGTTGTGGTGTCATGCGGGGAGGGGGTTAGAGTGTGAGCGTAAAGCCTACACCTATTTGCATGTGTGTGTGTGTGTGTGTGTGAGTGTGTGTGTGCAGACTTATGTGCTTGTATTTATACATTGTATATGTGCCCACACACAGAACATACAGAAAACACTAGCGAACCCACAACGCCCTCGCGAATACACACACACTTACACACTGACACACACACACACTTGCACACACACACACACACACACTGATACAATCACACATACTCACGCACACGCACAGCCCATAAACGAGCCAAAATATTAACCAAACAGAGGAGAGCGCCAAAAACGAATATCAACCCTAACTCCCCACTTCATTCGCCCCCTTGAACACCTCAACCCCCTCGCCTCACTCTTCCGCCAAGCTAACGATGCGCAGCAGTTAAAAATATTTAAAAATGTGGAGTGCGACGCAGTTGACGGCGGTTAGCTACAACCAACCCCCACCTTAACCCCCATCATCAACAACAACTGTGCGTATGTGTACTTTTTATTTATTTTTTGTTCCTTTTTTGTTTTTTCATTTTTGGCAAAGCATGTCGGCTGGTTGGCGGGGGGGGGGAAGGGGGTGGAGGGCTTAGAGGAGTGTTAACGTCGGCAGCAGCTACCACTCTTGGTTAATTGCCAAAAAACAACTGCACGCCAGATGTAAGCAACAAATGTAACAGCAACTGAGAAAGAGTATTAGCAAATAGAAGTGAAGACTCAAAGAGTAGCAAAATGGAAAGCGATCAGCTAGAGAAGTTCACTGTGATCATAGCTACAGCAGCTACAAGTATTCCGAGATGGGCAAAGATTGGTTTTTATACTCGATAAAACAGTCTACAAATGTGTTATATACAACTAATCACACACAAGCTGCAATGCAGATCACAGTGCTTCAAAGTATGTTGAAATGTTGAGGATCAGTTCACTTGAGGCACTCAAAAATCAGCAGAAGAACAAAGCCAGGCAAAGCGAGACTTGTGTATAGTACAGAGCGCTGGAGAACTATTTCAGCAACGATTTGAAGAAGATTATGGTATCTAAACTATGTTTAAAGCAAGAGTGGAACTGTTAAAACTGAACTAGTTGAACAAATAGATATGAGAGTTCGCTCTGTAATCGAAGGGAACGAGAAGAATCCTTTCATTTCATATTGCAAACTGTGGAAAATACGCGTTATATATTGAAACAATGTGAGTATGGTGATCAGCTGGCGGTTATACGTAAGCCATGCTGATTTAAACATTATCATTATTTAATAAGTGTTAAATAAATTTTTATATTGAATGTTATACTTATGCTTAACCAAAACAAAAATGTTCTACTACTACTGCTACTATTAATCAAGGTTGCAAACCGGATCTAAACCGAACTAAAGTCACTTTATTATCGGCATTTTGAAAGAGGAAAAAATATAACAGTTCTTGTATTAAATTGAGGGAATGTTCGAGTTTTAGGAATCCCGAAACCGGAATCGAAAACCTTCTCAACGGCTCAAACCTTCTTTAAAGTTTTGCAGGCTTGCAGTCTTATTAGTAATAATCATAATTGAATAACAATCGATTAAATATCTGTTTTCTATTAGATCTTTTTCCGTATCAATTAGATTTCAATTTCTATGATATAAAATATTTACAAGAGTATTTAAACTTCTTACCTTTTGTTTCGGATACTAACTTATTTCTAGTTTAATTTAGGGACGATCGTCGGCTTCAGTTGTTCATTAGTTAAGTAAGGGAGGCTGTGGGGCTGTAGAATAGTAGTACCTGATGTTGGTGGCAGGAAATTAATTTCATTTCACTTTTTCATGCTTGTAGTACACATAACATAAAGAGAAAGGAGAAAGTTTTTCTAATTCGCATTTATGTTTAATTTGGGCGCTTTCTTTCTCTCTTTCTCTCTCTCTCTCTGTCGTTTACACAACTGGCAGCTGGAATCGTAGCCCCAGAAAAAGCCGAAAAACCCACCTAGTCTTCCCTTCCTTTCGCGACTCGGCCCCCCCCCCCTCCCACCCTTTCCACTGCATAACTTTGCGCCGCTGTGCGCCTCTTTTTTAATGGGGTGCTTTATGACAAACTTTCAGCTCGCGCCACTCGACACATGTATGTGCGACGCTGTCTGTGTGTGCTTAAAAAAAAGTAGAAGTAGCCCTGCGTATGTGTGTGTGTGTGTGTGTGTGTGTGTGTGACTGTGTGCTTGTATTTGTGTGGAGGTAATATCGCGCTTACAAAGGCGACAAGGGGAAAAGAAAGGAGATTCACGCATTTCTAACACCGCCCACTAATGCCAACTGTGTGTGACTATGTCTGTGTACGACTGTGTGTGTGTGTGTGTGAGTGTGAGAGTGTGTGTCTGCTCATATGTACACCCCCCACCCCCGCACCAGGCAAATGGAGCTCATGTAAATTGTGCTTACGTGTGTGTGCGCGTGTCTGCGGAGTAATTTTTTAACTAATTTTCTATACAAATTTTTAGCATGTCGCTGGGGTCGCACACACACACACACACACACACACACACACACACACACACACACTCAAATATTTAAATATATAAAAATATATGTGTGCATATATCTAGATATATATATACAAGGGCTCATTCCTTTACTAGCAGCACGTATACTATATTATGTGAGACTGAGCTGTGACTCTTGGCAGTACGAGTTGTGTTGTTGTGTGCCCATTTCCCATTTCCCACATTCCATTTCCACTTGCAACATTTATCACAGCACTTGTGCTAATCTATCTACTTCTATGAGCTGATTCTGCCAGGAAAAATGCATATCCAAATCGAACTGATCACAATATCTATAAAATTTAGATTATTAAGGAAATTTTATTTTAAAATTTGTATGACAAAATTAATTAATTGCAATTAAACCCTTTGATTCGATGCCCTATCATTTAAAATACAAACTGTAATAAAATAAATCGAATATAAAATTGTAGAAAGTTGTAGTATTTTAAAAACATATTTAAATATAATAATTTGAAATAATTAGATGAATATATAATCGTAGAAAATAAAAGGAGGTAGATTAAATACCCTATCAATTAATAAACTAATTTAAATAAGAAATATAAAAATAAATAGATACAAATATATTTGTAGAAAATAATTGAAGGCAGTTTAAATACTTACCCTATTATATCAAAAAATACAAATTGATATAAAATAATTTGAAATAAATGTATATAAATAAAATCGTGTAATAAAAAGGAGACAGAACGATTGTAACGATTGAATCAAATGATATATATATGAAGCGATTGGCACAATAAGTCTCTGTGCATATACTTTGATTGGCCACTGTTAACAGCCAAGATGAATTGAATTGATGAATGAATTGCCATAGAATATGCCTGAGTCAACATATCCGAAGTTGTTACCCAACGTACCTAAAATCTACTGAACTTTGGCCTATTTTTACTATATATGGAGATGCATGCAAATACTGTTCTTTGTTTAATAGAATGCAATTCAGAATAGTAATATCGATAAAATCAGCAAATATTTTGAAAAGGGGGAAAAAACTGTTTGAAATCACTGACAAAGGCTTTTGCAATATGTTTCTAACATGCTGGGCCATTGTCCCAGTACCTCCCTCGCATTATATTTTCCTCCCTTGTGCGGACAATCGTTCTATCATAATATTGAAAGTCACACACGATTATATAGACGTTAGAGAATGCTATTATATGGCTTAGAAGGACACAAACACATACACATACAGTGGGACGCCAAAAAGTATGCAACAAAGTTTGAAAAAACAGTTGAATTATAAAATATTTCGATGAAAAGTCATGTTATGGTTATGACGAAGTGCCAGTCCGACAGAGAGTGAGGCATTGGCAGCATGATATGCATTTTGGTTAAGACCCAAATGCTGGAATGGGAAATGAGGAATGGGGTCTGAGCCTAGGCCTAGGGGATCGGTCAGTCATTCTGATTTGCATTGTTTGTTGTACGCGGTGTCAGCTGCCACATATAGATTGTTCATATCTGTATGTGTGTGTGTGTGTGTCTGTGTGTAAAATTAACATTTCATTTGGCTGCGTTTTTTCGCTTCATCAATAAATTTGCCAACCCCAAACACACACACAACACAAATTCGCTTTTGCATTTTTTCATTTTCAAATAATATTTCCTTTTTTTTCTGTGTGTGTCCATTTTTTTTTTTTTTTTCAATAAAAAACCATTACATAGGCAAATATAAATTTTGTCGGGCGTGTTTGTATTTGTGTGTGTATGACGAAATATTGCGGCGAAAAAAGGTAGCCATTATAATTACAATATGAAAAGCATGTGACGTCAAATATTTTTCGGTATTATTCATGGGGTTTCTCATTTATCAAAAAAAAAAAAAAAAAAAAAAAAAAAATACAAGAAATATATGAAATCAACATTCATTTCAATTGTCGCAACTGAATTGGGGAGACTTAGATTCTCTCTTATTTTTTAAATTTAATTCTTAAATTAAGTGGAATGTATAGACACTTATCGTTTGTATTTTAATCTAAACTAATCATATATCGATTGTATTTTATCGATTAAAGGAATGCAACAATCTCGATTGTATCGAGTGGAAAAAAAGTCATGAAATGCAAATAAATTGAGAAAAGTTGAGCATGAACATTCGGTGAATTAATAGAAGAATGTTAAGAGAAGTGTGACTAACTCTTAAGGAGAGGGTAATAAAATTTGTAGAGGGTACCATAAAGTATATGTACGAGTATAGTATGTTCTTGACCTACCGGCGGAACCTACCGTATAGGATTAAACTCTAATATAGTATCTGTCATAGGATCAATCAATCTAAAATTAAAGTCTAATATCAATAAGTTTGTGTCTTAATATCTCTCTTAAAATATCGCAAGCAAACTTTCAACTTGTGTAGTTAATTACATTTTATGCATCCTGATCAAAAGTGGCTGGTATAAATTACTTAAGTTGTCATCGAAACATTGTTGTGATATTTCAAGATATTTTAACCAAGGTTGCAAACCGTATTACTCTAACCGAATCATGAGTGATACCTTTTAAATTTGGTTGTCCCTCATAAAATATTCGGTATGGAAAAAATAAATTTTTAAAGAAAAATGAAATAACATATTTTTGCATTGGGATGTTATTTGAAACTGACTATATAAATATATAAAAGAAAGAAATCGTATTTATATAATAATTTAAATAATTAAATTTTATTATAATAACTAAAATGTGTTTTAATTAATATTATTTAATTATAATTTAATTATAATATAATTATTTAATTATAAAAAGGACCTGTACCAAGTTCCATCAAGATAGATTCAAAACTGAGAAAGTAGCTAGCATAGAAATAGACTGACAGACAGACGGACGGACGGATGGACAGACAGACAGACAAACAGACAGACAGACAGACAGATAGACGAACAGATAGACAGACGGACATAGCTATACCGACTTGGCTGTTGATGCTGATCAAGAGGCCCCACAAAGGTCTCCACAAAGGTCAAACTTGTTTTAAAATTTTGCACACGCCCCCGTCCGCCCCCAAACATCCGGAAAACCCGAATAACAAGAGTAGTTTAAAAGATACAAGTTCCAAATTCGGCATACATAAAAATAAGTTTAATTGCGATGTGTACTGACAATAAACACCGGAGATTTTCGAATATACAAAGGTTCGAGGCAGCAACACGAGGCAAGGATACAGATAATTTGCCAGACAATCGATTATGGCTGCATTGGCGGAATGGTTAAAGTGTCGAACTCTTGCAGTGTGGTTCTGGAGTTCGAAACTTACCAAAGGAACACATTTTTTTAGGCTATTATTATTTTTAAAAGGTATTTAGTATTTAAAAATTTATTTATTTTTATACTACTATTTCCGTTTTGAAGAGGTAATTAAAGGGTCTCTCCTAGTCGAGTACGACTGCAGTCTTTCCGACTTGTTTTATAAAATAAACCTGTTTTATTGATAAGGGTATAAAGTCTTCGACGTGTCCTACTTTCTTCCTGCTTTAATAAAATGATCAGTCTTTTTTTTTGTGTTGGTGCACAACATTATGATAGTTTTATGTGTGTGTTTGTGTGTAGACAGGTGCCAAGACAGGTAGACTTGTGACCGTGGGCCAACTTCATTAACTCCTTAACCCTGACCACAACCCTAATGTAAAGTGAACACTTGCAGATGCAGAAGCTTGCTGCTGAAGCTAGAGACGAGAGACAAAAAATAAAAGTAAAATGCTGTGCAAAGTTGGAGATGTGGATGGGGGATGGAAATGTGGGAAATGTGGGAAACGGGGGAAGGGGAGGGGGAATGATGGGTGTTGACTGTGGCAAAAATGCTACTTTACACAACGTATCGCGCTCGTAAAAAATAATATAACTACATACATGCGCGTTTACTACCCATTACAAGCTCAGCTTGCTCAGCCTTACCTTTTCAGTGCCCCCCCCCCTGGCCCATCTCTAAAACCGTAGTGAAAGTTTAACAAGCTGCGCTGCCGTTGGCTCTGTCGTTGCCTCTCAGCTCCCCCCTGCCTTTCCCTCTCTCTCGGGACAACAAAAAATCCGCCCCCGCAGTCGACTAACTGCTTTCCACGCATACGCGCAATTCTAAAAAATTAATGTCGCTTTCGTAATTTCAACACACACAAAAAACTGCCGAAGTGGCAGCGCTGCCAGCAGTGGCAGCGACAGCGGCAGCAGCAGCGGCGGGCAGAGAGGGAACGTTCTGAAAGCGGTAGGCGGACGGAATGTCTTAGTTAGGCAAAAAAAAAAGCATTGCAGCTCGCGAGGGGCAACAAAATGGGGTAAAGTAAAGAGGCAGCAACAGCAACAGCAGCAGCGTTGCCAGCGTTAACGTCAGCGTCGGCAGCGACGTCGACGTCGGCGTCGGCGTCAACGACGACGACACTCACTTAAAAATTCGAATGTTATAGAAAAATGAGCAAAGCACGGAAAAAAAAGAAGCGAAGCAGAGAAAAGCGCCGGAAAAAAACGAACTGAAATTACATAAAATGAAAAGTTCTCGTTACGCGGCGCAGTTGTTACGACTCTACCCTGCCTCTTGCCCCCCTCCCCCCCACACACACACACACACACACACACATTCCCTACCTCTACTCTCCTTTTGTTGTTGTTGTTGTGGATGCTGTTGCTGCTTCTAATGCTCATCTCTTTCTAACTCGGCAATGTCGACAGAAACAAGCTCGGCGATTCGGCATTGCTATTGTGAATGTGTGTGTGTGTGTGTGTATGTGTGTGTGTGTGGGTGTGTGTGTGCGGTCTCGGGTGTCCCTCATTGTGAGTGTACTAGTGATGTAAAAAAACATCGAAACATCGATGATTTAAATCGATTATTGAAGAGATTCGAAGCTGTTTTAGTTTTTTAATTATTATAAAATGTTGGAAAAATATTTAAAAAATAAATGAAGTAATATTTTATAAGTTCAAACATCAGACTAACTACCTGCAGTTAAATTACTTTGTTATCCCTTTTAATTTAGATTTTATAGATAGATAAAATAAACAGTTTTAGTTTTCAATTATGATAAAGTGTTGGAACAATATTTGAAAAATAAATGAAGTTATATTTTATAAGTTAAAACATTAGACTAACAACCTACATTTAAATTACTTTGTTATCCCTTTTAGTTTAGATTTTATAGTTGCGTAGTTTTTAAAACTATATTTTCTTATAATCATGTTCTGCGAATTTAGTACATTATTTGATCTTTTTTGCCAACATTTGACAACATGAAACAACAAGCAATGCAGAGATTTCAATGAGTCCTAAAAATTTCGTAAAATAGTTTATGTCTATAAATAAACGCAAGAATAAAGAACTATATTTTCCTTTTTTTCAAAAAAAGGCAAATTTGTATGAAAATTGATGAATCCATGTTGAAATTCTCGATGAATCAACAACTCGACTTTTTCCAATTACCAATTTTAAAATCGATGTTCAGTTTGCATTTACATCACTAGAGTGTACCCGTTTTCTGAGGCAACTGAGGCGACTGATTACTACTTTTATTGCTAGCAAATATCGTACTTGCTCTTCAAGGTTTACCCACCCCAAACCCAACCCTAACCCCATTCCCAACTCCAACCTCCTAACCCCTAACCCCTGCCTCAAAATAGTGTGCGTGTGTGTGCTTAGCTTTTTAGTCAGCTGTAAAGGGAAGAGGGGGGGGGGTGGGCGGCTGGAGGGAGCTGTTGTAACTTGCGCGGAAACAAGGTTTTTATTTCACCATTTCTTTCTATACTTTTCACTTCGTTTGCCCCCTTCCAAATTTTGCTTTAGATTTTGCTGCGCGAAATTTTTTCAAGGGTGGTTTATATGCATGTGTGTGTGTGTGTGTGCGACAGTGCGTGTCTATGTCTGTGTCTGTGTACTTGTGACTTGGTTGTAGCAGCGCCAGCTGAGACTGAGACACAGTCGGTGGGTAGAGATGGGATCGAGACGGGGCAGAGACGCAGACGTTGGCAGACATCGTGCGTTGTAGTTGTATTTTTTCAATTTTTGTACTTACGTTGACGCTAGCGTCGCGACGCGTCGATGCCGTCGCTGTCGCTGTCGCAGTCGCAGTCGCGTTTCTTCTAGGTAACACCCAACCCCCCAACTCCCTTTCATCCCCCCGTCCACCCCCTGAACAGTCACAGCATTGCCAGAATCTTCATCTTCGTTTGCAGGTCTCAATATTTCGTTTTTCGTTTTTAACTACGTGTTCGTAGTTAACAAAAAAAAAAAAAAAATCTCATACATACTCGTATTATGTTTTATGCTGGCTGCTTGTATGTTTCTCTCGGTGTGTGTGTGTGTTTGTGTGTGTTGTGGGTGTAGTAGTTGTTGTGTCGTCTGTTATAAAAGACGAGGCAGGCGGATAAGCGGAATTGTAGTGGAAAAAAGGTGCTTTTTAGACGCAATGACAACGAGAGAAGCAACACATAGCAATGTAAACAGACAGCGTACACTGTGAGAAATGAATCAGCATTTAATTTTGATAAATTTATCACAAATCAAAACAAATCGATTTTAAAGAAGCCACAGGTCTGGGTCATTGCCTCTCGGACGATTCGAGCACGGATCCAGACTTTTCAGAATCTGGCCTAAATACGAATGGGTGGGGCTGACTGGTATATCCGGAACTCCAGCTTGCATAATGACCTCGGAATGGAGACCATAGACTCTGAAGTCGGTGCTTTTGTCGATCGATATAACAAGAGTTTGCAGCGACACTGCAATCGGCTATCCAGGGTGACTCATATATTAAACCGCAGATCCTTCAATGATTTGCTCTCCTCCATCCTCAGGAAGGACGTCGGAGCAACATCACCTCTATCCATAAAAGTAAAACCATCTAACGCCTTTATAGGCTAGGTTATACTTAATCACAACTATGTCATGTTATAAAAAATTAGTTTAATATACTTAATATATTAAAAAACTAGTCGGAAAGGCTACAGTCAAAGTCGACTATAAGAGACCATTTACTTATTCTTCAAAATGGAAATAAGAGTAACACTAATAGTTCCCATAGCACGTTGTAACGTGAATATGCTCTTCATCCTTTGGCCCGACACTGGGTAATATTGTGCTAACTTCCGAGTTTATTATCCGATCGTGATGAAATTTTCAGGATAAATTAGAACCCCGATGCCTGTCCTGTTTGCCAAAATTCAGGACTCTTTCAAAAATTGTATTCTCGATTTATGGAGGCGGAAGGGGGCGAGTCAAAATTTTAAGATAAACTTGATCTGCTTAGCCCATAGACGAACCACTATACCAAATTTGGTGACTCTAGCTCTTATAGTCTCTGAGATCTAGGCACTCATACAGACAGACGGACAGACGGACGGACGGACAGACGGACATGGCATTATCGACTCGGCTGTTGATACTGATCAAGAATATATATACTTTATGGGGTCTGCCGGACTTCCCCTGTTACGCACATTTTGACAAACTTAATAGACCCTTTTTTACTTTTTTTTTAAAAAGTAAAGGGTCTAAAAAGAAAGAATTTTGCCACGATCCCTTACGCTTCTTCAAATAAAAATAAATATAATTTTAGGAGCTTTTTTTGAGCTACAGAATTGAAATGTTTTCTGGAAACTTCATTGCAATCCGTTAATATACAGAACATATCTTATGTTTAATATTATTTAATATTAAAGGCTCAATGTGTGGAAGAAAATCACAATTCTAATTTGGCTGGTTTCAATGTAAATTTTAGTTTTGATATCGTTTTCTTTGGATTCAATCAAATGGCTGGGAATATTTGAGTCGAGCACACTTGACTGTAACCCTTTCGTCTGGTGTTCCTTCAAACAAACCAATTATTAGAAAAATAAGTATTACTAAAAAACCAATACACAACTTTATTATAGAGTATAGAAAGAGTTTGTGGGAATTGAATACAAGTAAATGATGGAAATTATTTTCAACAACAAAGTTAGTAAAAATTAAATAGCTGTACAATTCAAAGTACAATCTGCTACAGAAATAGTTTTCATGAATTGAATACAAGTTGACGACGAAATTTGTTTTCTATTGAATAATTAGTAGAAAAAGTAGTGGTTAAAGTTATATTTGCAGAATTTAAAATACAATTCTTAATCTTTTTTTTTTGTGTAGTTTTAGAGAACAGAGAGAGTTTCTGCGAATTGAATACAAGTAGATGATGAAACTCATACCGGCAACTAAGCAGGGCAAAGGGTAAGGGTACACGGGTACGGGTATAAAGTACGGGTACGGGTATGGGTACGGGTATAAAGTACGGGTACGTTTACTACACACTCGATATAAAGGGAAGCATAAAAGAGAAAAATATTAAAACAACAACAACAACAACAGATTCAGTAAGTTTAGAAAATAATAAAAAAGCGCACACAACCCTGCGACGAGGGTTGCAATATTTCTTTTGCATTGCCTGCTGGGCTGCTGCGATGCCAGCGTCACAGCCAGCGTCAGCGTCAGCGTTGACGTCTACGGCGACGCAGCCAACAGGCTTCGGTATTAGTTGCTGTTGTTGTTGTTAGTGGACGTCGCGACGTAGGGCAGAGCAAGGGGGAGTGAGTGTCTGCGTGTGTGTCTGCGTGTGTGTGTGTGTGTATGTGTGTGGCATCCTTTTATATTTAAAAATTCTCATTTTAATGCCTAAGTTCGCGGCTTTTTGGAGTTGGGGGCAGGGTGGATATATGCCGGAGTGTTACCCCGCCCCGACTCTTAAAATACATAACATACTTATTATTACTTTTAATTTCGATTCCCCCCCTCAGTGTGTGTGTGTGTGTGTGGTTTGCTGCTCCGCGATTAGTTTAGTAGTGTGAGTTAAATAAACATACGCCAAGTAAAAAGCGAAAGTCAGCAAAAGAATGAGAAGGGGGATGACAACTCTCCCCTATCGTCAGATTGTCAATTGACATTGAATATAGCATTAACAGCGCACTGTTATGTTATGCACAAGCAATATGTCGATATTAACATAAGCTGTTAAGTTAACAGCTGTCAAAACGAAACATCCAAAAACGAATGAAGGTCTTAACTTGCCGTTATATCTCTGAGTTGCTCAGATATACATTACATTAGTATTTGTAAATATTTATCGATGCCAAACAGCGACATACAATTAGTCAAGTAATTGTTTTGATCGATTAGCAATTTTTTAGGCCACATAATGAGTTTTCAACACTATGATAAACAAAAGTACAGAATTATAAAAAGGACTTTTTACCTACAATGATTTTCTGCCTTGGCGGCTTTTTCTGGGTTCTCTTTACTGTGAAGAAATACAACCAAAATGTCATAAATTAAATGTGAGTTTAATTTAAATAGTAATAGTATTAAAATGTTTATAAAGTTGCTTGCTGGAAATAATTTTAATTGATAAAAATCCTTAAGATGTAGAATTTGTCGACATTGGTTTTAATGGTATAATTTTGATGTAATTATTTGTCTAAGTCATTGATTTTTTGATGGTATGAGATCTATTGGGTTTAACATTTAATTTGTAGTTAGTTTTTAATGTTTTTGGGATTAAGTTAGTTTTCATAATTCATAAGATATTTGGATATATATTTACATAGAACAAATTGTACTAAAATATTACTTACGTTAATGTTGCAGTTTTTGGCCTCGATATGTTTTTCAAAAATGAATAATCTGGAAATATATAAATAAATATGGAAATTGTTATAGATAAAATCAACTTCAAATTGTTCAAAATTGTTCTTAATTACGATAATTGTTTAATTTAAGAAACTTAACTGTTTTGGCAAATAAGATAAGTATTTCTACATATAGTTTTATATCTAATTTCAACTATCGATTAGTCATGTTCTCAAGAACAAACATAACAAACTCGAACGCGTATATAAATAAATATATGCCTCTATACATAAGTATATACGTATAGTTATTACATTTGAACTCCCCACAAGGGCAAACAGCTACAGATGTTAGGAATGAAATGCCGTCAAGCCGGAAGAGGTGGAGTGCATGGAAAAAAGAAGGTAACGGTAACGACGAGTCCCATAAAACATACAAATGGCCAAATAAAACATTTTAAATGTAACAACAACAACAAGAACAACAATAATAATAATAACAACAACAAGAGCAAATAAGAAAATAGTATTGTGCTTAGAAAAAACGACGACAAGATGACGACGACGACGGCGAATGAATTGAATGAGAGAAGCAACAATGCCAAATGAGAAAAAAAAAACAGAAAAGAAAAAAAAGAAAGAATGAAAGCATTAGATACATTTTTTATGCTGAGCTGACTCGTTTGGCCGTCCATTGGTATCGCTTGATTTGCGCCCAGACGTAATTCCCTCCTCCCATTCACCTGTTTAACAGGTGAAACAGTTGAAACAGTTGAAACTGGAGACTGCAGCTCTCGAAAGAAGAAGAGTATGTGAATATGTGTAGGTAACTACTGACATAGTTTGCTTATGATATTTAAATAATATTGAATTTTAATCAATTATTACATGAAAAAAACTATTTTTAAAAATGTAAAATCATTCATTTTCCTATATAAGAAATTTGTATTGGTGTGTATTAACCGTCAGAGAAGTAAACCAACAATTAATGTGATAATATACATATGAATTAGTTTTAAAGTGCATTTAATAAATTAAATATGCAATTACTAAGATTTCTATCAAATCCAACAAAAGTTGTTCGTGAAAGCAGCACTGCGAAGCAAATGGTCGCCCGTTTCTTTGTCCGAATGGATCCTGATTTGGCACCCAATGACTTCTACTTATAATAAATATAAATTAAATATTATTTATCATTATGTAATTTAACAACTTTGAAAAATGTGCAATTATTTTATTTATATAAACAATTTGTCAATTTTCAGCTTAAACATGTGATTACATATACTATTAAATTATTTATATATATATGAACTTATATAGTATACTTTCCGCCACGCCTCCTTTAATGCGTTACACTTTTCGTATATATTTTGTAATATGTCATACATAAAGTTTTTTACAATATAAGTCTTAATGAAATAGAGTCCTAACAACTAATGCTATCGACTCGACTGTTAGATATTCAATGTTACTTAGTAGGTTTGTTTTGTGTAGAAATTTATATAAGATTTTTGTGTTGTTTGGAGTTCGGTTTGGCATAGTTATACTGAGTTATTATTGCTCTTAATTGTCTCATAATTAGCACACAGCTGTCGACTGATCTCAATGCGAGAGGATGATCTGGTAATCGGAAAATATATAACGAATACAACGTGGCGTATGAGTTATCTTTGTCCGCCTGCAGGCACGTTTTTAGAGGGAGGCGAGACGAGGGTGGGGGGACGGGCTGGTCTAGGCCATTTAAGGCCACTATTCTGATGGTGCTACGTGCTCTATACGATTACATAAGTACAACGGTAGCTTTTCTTATTCCGGCTTTGGCTTTGGCTTTGGATCCGGGCCCGGCGCATTGCTAAGCGCACAAAAACTTAGAAATAATCACCGACATAAATCTTAAAATGTCTGCTTTTCCCGTTACCGTTACCGTTACCTAACTACTCGACGTTTCTTTTGTTGTGTGTGTGTGTGTGTGTGCTAGGGGTGGGTGAGATTGGGGAGAATTCACAATAACAGCAACTACAACAACAAAGGCAAAGCAACTAAGACTAAGATGCGTTGGGTTGGAGTAACTTCCCTGTTTCTCTCTGCTCCCCTTCACTTGCTCTCTCTCTCCCTCTCTTTATTGGTCTCTTTCTATTTTTCTCACTCTCCCTTTCTGCCTCGCTTACTTTCTCTCTCTTCGGGGGCAAATGAAAAATAACTTAGAAGCACGTTTTGTGGCATTTTAATACCCTGTGAGGTATATAAAGTTTGTTATACGTATGTAACAGGCAGGAGGAGGCGTGGTCGGACCCCATAAAGTATATATATATAGCCGAGTCGATATAGGTATGTTCATTTGTCTGTCTGTCCGTCCGTCTATCTGTCCGTTCGACTGTAGATTCGTATAAGCGAAAGTATATTAGAGTTGAGAAGAGTTAAAAGCTTAAACTTTATCTCCCAGCAGTGCTTATATTTGCAGGTAATTCAAGTTATTCTTTAATTTTAGATGCCCTGCTCATAACAAGAGCAGTTTGTGATAGCTAGAGATTTGAGAGAGATAGAGTAAGAGAGCAATTTTAAAGCTAGAGACTTCAGATTTGACACTCCTGATGTGTCTCAATGAGTTCTGCAAATTTCAGCACAATCGGATAATAAACTCAGAAGTTAAGCAGCGGCAGCGACGCTACGACGAACGAAGACGGCGTGTTTGTCCGTGCATGTATGCATTTTAATTTTAATTTGTTATGTGTCTGCATTTCTGTCTGTGTAGATGAATGTATATGTGAGTCAGGGTATCGTGCTGTCGCGCACACTCGACTCTTCCGCTTGTGCGTTATACCTCGCGTCGTTGTGGCGTTGTTGCTGCTGCTACTACTATTATTGTTGTTTGTTGTTGCACATAGTTGCGAGACAAAATGCGGCAGCATCGACTGCGTTTGGACCAAAGAAAAGTTTCTTTTATTTCGATTTTCCGATTTTTTGTTGTTGTGTTGTGCTGTTTACACTCTGCGTATATGGCCCAGAATGTGGCACGTGGCATGCTGACTATTGAGGCAAGTTGCGGATGGTGTTGCCAAGTTAAAGCCAACAATTCTTCACACACATGCACACTGATCGCTTTCGGTTTCTTCTCAGCAGCAGCAGCAGCTGATCCAATAACCAATAACCTAACCGAGCTCATCTAAAACATGGCTATAAACAAAGGCCAAACAGTCACATTCGTGTTATTGTACAAATATTGAATGTGTGCTGGTTTCTTTTTACTTTACTTTTGTTTTTGTTGTTATTCTTCTTCGTGGGCCTCGTGGGTTTTTTTCGGCATTTTTGGCCCAATCTTTGCACAGGCCTTTTTCTATAGCCTCTATACTGTTGACACTTGCTTAAATCGACATTGTTTGTCAAGAACAACAAGCACAAAGACAACAATAACTGCATGCAATGCAATGTGCAATGAACTTTCAAGTCAAGGCCACACTTCAAGCCCAAATTCCAAACAAACGGCGGGAAGAAAGGGAATGACAGATGGATTGGAAGGCTGGAATAATGGAACTAATGAGCTGGAAGACTAGAAGGCTGCAAGACTAGAAGGCTGGAAGAAGAAAGGGAATGGCAGATGAATTGGAAGGCTGCCATAATGGAACTAATCAGCTGGAAGACTATAAGGCTGGAAGACTAGAAGGCTGGAGGAAGAAAGGGAATGCCAGATGGATTGCAAGGCTGGAATTATGGCTGATACTGATTGCCTGGAAAACTAGAAGGCAGGAAGTTAGAACCCTAAAGTGCTGAAATTCTAAATATGATAATGATGGTAATGTCTAATTTATGTATTTATTTATTTATATAACGTAGACTAAAAGGCAGTTATTTTAAATTTAATATTAATTATATAGAACATAATATATATATTACTGCAAATTAAAAATGACCCAGCGTATGTTAAATTAAAACTTAATCACAAATCATTTAAAAAGTTTTGAATTCTACGTACAATCAAAAATATAAGTGCTTTCTATTAAATAAATCAACATTTATTGCAAGGGTTTGTGGAAATTCCAATAACTTCATATGATCAACCTATATATATATATATATATATAATTTTTTTGCAAAGTCTAGTTTAATTTGGTATTTATTTAATGTCGTCAAAAGATTACTTAAAATTTTATATAACATTGAAAAATAAGATTTAACATTAAGAATACAAATTAAATATTACATTAAATTAAAAATAATTTAAAAATTTGACAAGTTCTGGGACTAACCAAGAGCAACTTTATTTTTTGATGGTCCCCCAACAATTATTATTTATAATATTTAAGTAAACAAACTAATCCAATTATTTATATCATTTTGTCTTATGAAAATATTGCCCATGATTTTCTATTGAAGCTGATCAACGCATTAGAGAGCAGTTTCTAAGTTCTTGTTTAATTAAGTTTTCTTTGCCTGGAATAACAAAAGTTATTGTAGTTTACTTAAAAATATACTAATTCTTAAATGGCAACTTTGGCTGTTTTTTTTTAAATTCTTAAATAATTTATAATAATTTCAATAAGATTTTTCCGCAAGAGCAGATTTTAAATTATTTATTTATAAAATTGTATCTTAGAAATTAATCCTAAATTACAATATAGTTAAGGTCAGAGAGGCAAAGTCATTCAGGCTGAGATTTTCAATATTATATATGTATATATTATGCAGATATGTATATAGTATATACAACTATCGAATATATCTAAATACTTGTTGAATTTACTATTACTGTGCTTTTAAACAAAAGTTATTGTAACAACAAAAATATTAACTATTTAATTTTAAATGATTTTTATTTTATTTTTAATTTCAAATAAATAATAATAATTAAAAAATGTTAATTAGATTTTTGATATTATATTAAAACAATAATAGTTATGTCTTTTATGGTTAAAAATGCGCTGTGAATATTTTTGGCAGACTTACAAATATAAATGAAGCAAAGACGGCGAAATGGACGCCTTATGCCCTATTACTATTCCTATTCCGACTTTGCTACCATCTTGTGGTAGCGTGTGAGGCAGAGATTGGAAGGGAAGTGCAGAGGGTGAGTACGAGGGGGAGCAGGACAACGTTGAGGTAGGCGATAAAGGGAGAACGACGGCGGGTGGCAAGTGGCGTGCTTTGAGTTTCGGCAGTTTTTGTTTTTTGACTCCGTAAAACTTACAGCAACAGCATCTGTGACTATTTTGCCAGCGCTGTCGACGACGACTGCGACGTGCCGCTGCCGCTGCTGCTGCTGCTGACGTCGACTGCGCTGCCACTGGCTGGCCGAGAACGTTTTACATAAATCTTCTTTTCAAAAAAATAAACACTAATGCCAAAGCGAGGCAAAAGCAAAAGCGAGCTATGCTCGTAGAGCAAAAAGGGAAATATATATATAACAAAAAAAAAAAAAAACGAACTAGAAAATTTAGTATCTACACATACACAAAGGTACGCACACACACACACACACATAAACGCTCGGTGTTGAGCGGCAAAAAAAGGAAATTTTTTTATTACAGCGAGAAAACTTAATGGCTGTTGGAGGAATGGGGAAAAAGCAGCGACAGCAACAGAAACAGCAACAGAAAAAGGGGATGAGAAAGCGAAAGGGAATGAATTGAAGATGCTGAACATGGAAGCCGACGTCAAATTCGCCGAAGAGACTAAGAATAGGACGAGGGAACAGAACTAGAACGACGACGAAGAAGACGAGAATGAAGTTGCAGATAGAGAAGGAGATGGAGATGAAGATGGAGACAAGGACCAAAATTGCGTTGTGTAGGCGCGCAAGGGTTGGGACTCTGTTTTCTAACTAGCACTAAAGGGAGGGTGGGGTAACTCCCCATGGAAGGGGGGGTAGGGAGGAAGAATAGCTTGAGACCTGCAACAACAATATTAATGCTTTGATTTCGATTTCCAAAACTATGCGCCAAAACTTCATTGGAGTAAGTTGGGGAGGTTGGGGTGGCTGGGGTGGTTGTGGAAGTTGGGGAGGTTGTGGAAGTTGGGAAGGTTGTGAATGCTGGGGAGGTTGGGTAGTAGGTGTATAAGAGGGGTACTCGTTCAACTATTAACGGTATCGTTTCGCTACAGATTCGTTCACTGTCTTAGTTAAAATCCTGCTCCTCATCCATCCTTCTCCCCCTTCTTTTCATTCTTGCTTTCGGCGTCTCGACTTTGTTCTCGTTCTTGGCGCTCGGATTGGAACTCAGTCGTTGTCTCAGTCACGGTTCAAATGCCGTTCATTGATTTCAAGGGTGTTACTGAGCTGGCTAAAGGGGGAGAAGGAGGGGGAAGGTCAGCTGGGTGACTGTTTAGACTGAGTTCCTTCTTGTGGCGTGTGGCTGTAAAATTGTAGTTCGTTATCGCCATGACTCTTAGTTGGCTTTGCCCTTGTCTTGCCATGCAATTCAACTTCTGCTTCAACTCGCTATCAACTTAATTTCGATTCGATTTAACTCGACGTTGTCAAACGTTGCTTCAACATTTTCTACTTATATTGATACATTTATTTTTGTTAATATATTAAGATCCTGTATTTTATAAAAATATGCCAAGGGTTTACAAAGTTTGTCAAAGGAATACGTTCAAATGTTCGTCTGTCCGTCTGACTGTTTGTTCGTCTGACCATCCGTCTCTAGATCTCACAGTCTATAAGAACAAGAGACATTAAGCTTGGTCTGTGCATTCCTCTTTTTCTTAAGCAGAACCAGCTTGTTTTGGAATTTTGGCACAATCCCAACGAATATTTTGAAATCGAATTAAAAAACCCACTTTAAGATTAGATCCTAAAATTTAAAACCCAAATAACTCGTATAATTTAAAAGATACACATTCTGAATTCGGCATACATGAATCTAAGTTTAATTACGATGTGTACCGATAATTTCATACCAATCGGACAATAAACACGAGAGATTTTCGAATATACAAAGGATCAGGGCAGCAACATGAGGCAAGGAAATTGATAATTTGTCAGATAATTGACAATGGCTGCATTGGCACAATGTTTAGAGTGTCGAACTCTTGCGGTGTGGTTCTGGAGTTCGACACCTACAAGAGGCACAATTTTTTGATTAATTTAGGTTTATACTATTTCCTTTTTAAAAAATAAGTAAAGGGTCTTTCATAGCCGACTGGTTTTCAAGTGTGTTTTGTAGTCGTCCTTATATTTGTTGCCTCGCTTTCATCGTCATCGTCGTCGTCGTTTTCCGACCTCGTTATGGTTGTTGTTATTGCTGCTTCTGTTTTTGGTTGTTGTTTTTTTTTTCAATTTTATTTCTCTATATTTTTACGATGTTGGAAACTACCCTTAATGATGCCGCGGATGCTGCGCCCGCTGCGGCCATGTCTCTGTATGTGTGTGTGTGTGTATGTTTCTAAAAGCGGCAAATGCTGCAAGTTTTGTGGCAAGGCGAAACCAAAAATACCGCTGATCATGCGCCTAAAGTAGTTTTTTAAGGTCTTACAAATATACACACACATTTTTCTGAGATGACCCTCAGTCCGCCTAATGTTGTGCTACAGTTATATTGTTGCTTTGCCTCATCGATGCACAGGTTCGGTTCACTTTTCTTTGCTTTCGGCTTTTTTCCATACTTAGTTGTAGTTGTTGTAATTGAAGTCGGTCGCGAGTTGCCTTCGTAAGGGGGAAGGAAGGACGAAGGGCAAAGGGCATAAAACCTGCCCCTAACGGGTTGCCGCAGCTTCTAATTTTACATTTTATTGTTATACTCTGTTATAGTAGTTGTTGTTGCCGTTGCCGTTGCCGTTTCCTTTACAATTTTTATTCTTCGTTTTTAGGGTTCGTAAAAGGGTTGATTAGGAAGATGCACAACGACTCATACACACACTAACACACAAACACACACACACACACACATACACACAGACACACAGACAGTAGCACACTTTATTGACCTGTGCACGCGCTTCGATTTTTGTTATTTCGCCTTGTTCTCCCCTCAACCCCTCATCAATTCCTGGCCAGCTACTTGTAGTTTGGCATTCCCGGAAACTCCTTTTTATTGCTGCTAATATGAAAATTATGAAATGCACTGCTACTGCCCATAAAACAGCCCACAATATTCTCTATTCCATTTACGATGCCATTGTCATTCATCCCGAATAAGATTGTGATATAGTATCTTGTAATATAATACGAGAGTTTAGCGAGGGACAAGATACGAGTTCAGTTTGATGAGGCACATTTTTATTATGGACGTGACATGAACAATAGTTTCTAAATTACCAAATGTTGAATACAATGTTGCTATTATTAGTAGTATATATATAAGTTCAAGTACTTGTATTATGTACATACTATGTACAATATATATAACGGCAGCAAGATTTCTACACAATTTTTGATTGAACTAAACTTGGAACTTGGGCAAGCTGAAGGTTTCAGATTTATGAGTTTTCTTATAGCTGCCGAATTATTGTTTATTTTTTGGGTAAAGTAAAAAAAAAGATATGTATTTAATGTATTCATTTCATTATTTATTATTGTAATTGTTATGCATTGTTTATTATAGTGTATTATTACTATTATTCTTATTGTGGTTATGTATCCTTGCATATTGGGAAAGTATTTGTCTCGAATTTTAAGAAATAATTGAAAATAATCACGTACTTAGAGTGTGGAATTATATTGTATTTAAATTATTATTGTTATTATTACTATTATTTTCAATATAATTATTATTATTATAATTATTATTATTATTATTATTATTATTATTATTATTATTATTATTATTATTATTATTATTATTATTATTATTATTATTATTATTATTATTATTATTATTATTATTATTATTATTATTATAATTATAATTATAATTATTATTATTATTATTATTATTATTATTATTATTATTATTATTATTATTATTATTATTATTATTATTATTATTATTATTATTATTATTATTATTATTATTATTACTATTATTATTATTATTATTATTATTATTATTATTATTATTATTATTATTATTATTATTATTATTATTATTATTATTATTATTATTATTATTATTATTATTATTATTATTATTATTATTATTATTATTATTATTATTATTATTATTATTATTATTATTATTATTATTATTATTATTATTATTATTATTATTATTATTTTGTTGTTGTTATGATATTCAATAAATAAATAGGTTGTTTAGATTTTTCAAATAAATAAATACTTGCAAGAGTTTAAAGAAATAACTGAGAAATACTAATAATTAAATAGGAATCATGGACTATAATTAACAAAGAGAATTATATTAATTATATATAATATAATTTTCTATTTATTATTTATTAGATATTTATTTTTATGTTTTACTTATTTATTATTAATAATGATGTTATTCGGTAAATAACGAACTTAAAGATATAATTGAAACTTAGTATTATTTATTAATATTATAAAGATTATTATACTTGGTATTATTATTATTATTATTATTGCTGTGCTATTCAAAACTTAAATATTTGTCACGAGCTTGACGAAATAAATTTAAAATAATTAAAAATGATGGAAAATAAATTTATTTAATCTATTTAATC
>OY282582.1:57679151-57828517 GCA_958299025.2 Drosophila histrio | reverse complement strand
ACAGATGAATGTTAGTCAGCCGCCATATTAATGGCAATTGGGTGGCAAGTGTTGCGGCCCTTGCGGCATGTGTGTGTGTGTGTGTGTGTGCGGTACATGAATATAAAACTTTATTTTTATTTATTCCCTTTTCTACTCCCAACCGTTTGCCGTCTCCCATCGTCCTTCGTCCTTCGTCCTTTGCCGCGCCGCTCCGCGCACATAAAGCAAAATTTATTAGAAAACATTTCATTCTCGTTCTCGTTCTCATTCTCATACTCATTTCTCTGGCACCCGCCACCCGCCGCTTGCCGCATGCCGCATGCCACACGCCGCAGCTGGTTTTGACTGCGACTCCGGGCTCCGTTTTCCTTTCCATCTCCATCTCCGTCTCCGTCTACGGCTCAAGCTTTCGCTCTCTCTTTGTCCCTCTATCTATCTATCTCTATCACTCGCTATCTCCCTTTATCCCCCTCTCCCTCTGCTGTTTGGCTACTTCATCTTCTACTTTGCGTTTTGCATGCTTATTCGCAATTGTTGTTGTAATTGTTTTCATTGTTACGCGCAGCGTTCTATGGACGCAGGGGGAATGGTGAATAGAGGATGATGGTTGGTGGGGAGGGGGGGGGGGGCAAGGAGGCGAAATAAAAAAACGCCAAAGGAACACGAGGGAAAAAAATGGCAATACAACTGGACAGTCGGCAACCCGACGCGTAATATACCCTGTAACAATACTTCCGCTGTATGTAATTCGTTTATTTTATGAATTCGTGGGTGAAGGGGGAATTAAATATCATTAGCTATAAAACTGCTATGAGCATATTCTTGATCTGTGGCCGAAGGGGTTGTGTCATTTCAAATTTATAATAAACTTGATCTAGCTGCAAATGTAAGCATTGCTGGAAGATCAAAATTAAGCTTCTAGCTCTTACCAACTCTGAGATACCTTCGTTTATACGTATGGACAGGCGGACAGACAAGAATACGCCTCCTGCTGCCTGTTACATACCTTAACACAGACTTAATATACCCCCCCGTAAGGGTATAAACAAAAACAAAAACAAAAGCAAAACACAGAAACTGAAACAGAAAACGGCACAGAAATATGTGTGGCAACATCTTTAACGTGGCTATGTCGGTGGCAGCATAGAATTATTGCCACAACGCGCCTCGTCGCATCTTGCCTGCGCGCCTCTGCCACCACTCCCCTGTTGCATGGGGCATGCGGCAAGGGGCATGCGGCATGGGGCATGGGGCATGTGCCTGGCCCATTGTTGTAGGCGTAGGCAGCGATTCCAACGACGACGGCAACTAAACCCCAGATGGCGCACTACACAAAGTTATGATATAATTTGGATTTCTTTTCGCTAAATTGCTTGTACCAACAATAAATATGTATTTATGTTGGCCCTGTCTTTGTGTCTGTGTAAGCCCTGGCTCTAACTGTATCTGTGTGTATCTGTATGTGTTTGAAACTGTGTTTAAGTGCCTGCACAGACAGCTCCCAACTGCCAGCGCCATTCCCCTTTCCCGTCCCTTCAAAGGGGATCAAGGCAACAACAACAGACAACAGCAGAATATCTACTTTCACACACAGATACACACACACACACACACATATCTAAACGTGCACCTGATTTAGCATGTACTCAACAGATATTACATTTTCTATCTTTATATAGAATCCTTTAACTACGCCCTCTCCCCCTCCTTTATCTTAGAAATGATTTCTTTTTCTTATAATTAAAATAAAAATAAAAAAAAAATTATTTTTACTGACAGATTGTCTGAATAATTTCAATCATTAAATGCTTAATTCAAAATGAATTTAACAAGTAATCTGAATATTTAAATTCATCTTAAAATAATATCTTTTTTTATTATTATTTTTATTAGTGAGAAACTAATTGTTAAAGCTTTTCATTCCAAATTAAATATCTTAAAATAATTTTAATAAGTTCATAAATACTATACAACATTTTTGAATGGGTTTTTTTTTAAATATTAAAAACTTTGCTGAATTAAAATATTCTTCTTTAATTTTAAACAATTAATGAAATAAAATAATTTAATTCATGATATACACTCGGTATTTTTAGTGAATTTTTTAATATTATTTTATTACCTTAACTTTTGTCAGCTGAATTAAATTATTATTTTGAATTTTAAACAATTAAATTAATATAATATATTAATTCAGAATGTACACTCAATATGTTAAGTTATTTTTTAATATTAAATTATATTGCTAACTTCTGTCTGCTGAATTTTGAATACATTAAGATTTTATTTAAATATATAAAACTTTGTCTGCTGAACTTAAATATTTTATTTAATTTTAAACAATTAAATTAATATAAAAAATTAATTTAGGATTTATTATCAGTATTTTTAACTTTTTATTTTTTAACTTAACTCTTGACTGCTTAATTAAATTAACATTTGGAATTTTTTATGCCTTTAGTGAAAGTTAAATTAAGTATATAAATAAATGAAACAATTATATAAATGAATAAATAATTTTCAATATTTGTAAATATGTTTTAGTTGTCCTATAAATGTTGAATATTTAGAAAATTGTATTGTCTTGTTTGGTATGCAATTTAAGCTGTAAATAGATCGCAGATAAATAATTATATATATATATGTAACTTCAGGAATAGTTTCCAACAGATCGGAAAGTATATGTGTGTGAAATGGTTGGTTTATGCCTCTGGCCCTGCAGCTGTCTCTGTTCCTCATCTATCTGTCTGACTCTTTTCAGTTGTTGCTGTTGCTGTAGTTGCTTTGTCGCATTTTTAAAAAATTACTCAGCCAACTCGCGAAATAAAAATACATATAAAATATAATATGTATGTATGTACATGCGAGCATGTATTTACGCTCACTTTCACACACACACACACACACACACACACACACACACAGAGCAGACGTGTAGGCGTGCTTAAAAAAAACCTTTCGCGTCTACACACAAAACCCAACCACTGAACCACCCAACCACCCATTTGGCAGCAAAGCAGCGACGCCGCCAAAAGAACGGCGCAGAAAAAAGAAAAAAACAGCGAGAAGAAGAGAATATGAAAGGGCGCAAGGACAACGCAAGGATGGCGACTGATTTACATTTTTAATTGTGTGTGTGTGTGTGTGTGTATGTGTGTGTGTTTGAGCAACAACAACAACTACAACGACGCTGACGCTTCAGCCAAAGTGACCTTTGGTCACGGTCTAACTCTATGAAGCTTAAACTAATACTCCCCTCCACAACGCCAACTTGTACACGGCAACAAAATTCCCGATTTTTGAATACAAATCAATTTCAAATCCATTGATCTCGAATTTTATTAAACCAAGCATGAAATACTTGATTGAGCATGGTTTATATTATTAATTAACTAATTTCTTTAATTATTTATTTATTAACTTAGTTATTAAGGTCTTAAGGTATTTTTTTAATTTTGTATTTTTTATTTATTTTGTATTTATTTTTTAATTTATTTATTTATATATATGTTTTCTTATTATTATTTTTATTTTTTTTTTATTTAAATTTTTATTTATATATTAATAAATTAGATAATTTTTTTATGACATTATTTATTTATTATTAATTTATTTTTTTTATTATTTTTTTTTATTATTTATGTGTTTATTTTATTTTATTATTATTACTTTTCATTTGTTTTAATTTTTATTTATTTATTAATTAATTGATTAAGATATTTATTAAATTATTTATTTATCTCTTTCTTTATTTATTTATTTAGTTTAAAAGGTATTTTTATTTATTTATTTATTTTTGCTGCATTTGTTTAATTTTTTGTATTCTTATTTATGTATTTCTTTATTTATTTATGCATTTATTTATTTACTTATTCATTAATTAATAAATTAACTTAATTATTTATTTATCTATTTATTTATTTATTGGCATATTTATTAACTCAATTACTTATATATATCTTTATATATTAATTTCTTTATTTATTTATTACATTACATTTTTTTAACGTCATTTCGCTGGCAAAAAATAATTCAATCAGTGTTTTTTTTCTAAGAATTTCCTACTTGAATTAACTATTTAAAGTATCTTTACTTATTGAGCTGTATATATATTTTTAGTTTAATAATTATATTCATAAATAAAAAGAAAAATGCTTAAATGGAAAATGTATTAAACTTGAAATTTAGCATGAGTTTTTTTCTTCTCTGTACCCTTTACCTCATCCTCTGTGTCTGCATTGACTAAACATCTAACCATTTAATAGGCATAGAGGCCCTCAGGTCGCTGGCGACGCTGGCGCCGCTGCTGACGCTGCTGGCAGCGCTGCCTGGCAACGTTTGAGATTAAAAATTAGGCAAAAGGGTAGTTTAGCCTGTCACACACACATACTTCGCTGTATATATATATAAATATATATATAAATTACAAGTACCCAGCGCTTTTGTTGTAATGAAATGAGCACACACACACACACACACACACACACGCACACACAGGGAAAGAGCGAGAAACCCGCACAGAAAAACGCATTATAAAATGTGAGTAGTGTATGCTAATGGCAGACGCGAGCTTGGCATTGGCTTTGACGTTGCCATCCCCTGCCCCCTATCCTCAGCACCCCCCCGGCAAGTTACCCGCACCCTAGTCCCGCATACCCGCCCCCCTCTTCTGCCCCAGCCGAAGCAGTCCCCAACGCGCAATGTAAAAATGGTAAAATTTGTTTTTTTTGTCTTCGTTTTTTCGTGTTGCGCTGTCAGTGGAGCAAGTGGGCGCAAGAGGGGGGCGGGAAGTGGGGAAAACGCACAAGACACATTATCTAATGTATGCGTATGTGCGTGTGTGTGTGTGGGTGTGTGAGTATGTGCGGAAGCCCCTTTTTTGCAGCTACAACTACCACACAGCCCCAACTCAGTCTTAGTCTCTGTCTCTGTCTTTCGTTCGCGATCCCTGTCGCACCACAGCACCACACCACACCGCACCGCACCGCAGTCGCGACTACCACACGTCGTTTGCAATTTTTCATTTTAATTTTCATTAGCGTTTTACTCGTTTTTTTGTTGCGTGAGTTTGTGTGTGTCTTTTCTTTTTTCTTCCATGCATATGTATATATTATATAGAGAGGAAACCAAAAAATGCGTAACTCTCATACGCCTACCCCTACCCCTACCCCTATTCGTAGCCGGAATCCAAAACCGAAACAGCAACAGCACCGAGACTCAAGTTCGAGTTGAGTTTTGCTTTTGCCGTTTTTCCTAAAATTGGAATGATGTAATAAGCGTATAAAAAGTAAGAATGCTTTGCCGCTTAAGTAGTGCATTCCCCAACCCCCTACCCTCTACTGTTGTCTGGGGGATGGGAACGTTGGGGAGTCAAATCAAGGCAACGAAACTTTGCGCGAGCGTAATTTTTCAATTTGGCAACGGAAATTGCCTAGGGAGGTGACACACACACACACACATATATGTATCTTAGTCCTAACTACGACTGATGATGTGTGTGTGTGTGTGTGTGTGTGCGTGTGTGTGTGCAAGTGTGTGTGTCCTCTGGAGAGCCACCCCTTTATTTTTCTCTACACCGCAGCTGATGCTTTTTCTAATAATTAATTTAAAACTTTTTCTTTGCAAATTGAGAAAGAAATTACCCCCCCTCTTCACCCCACAATCCCATCCCCCTCCCGACGACCCTCCTCAGTCGAGGCTTCTGCTGCAAACGCATAAGTGTAAATTCTTAAATGAAAATATATTTTAAAAGGCGCTACTAATTAACATGGCATACAAGGAGTAGAGGCTTTATGCCGAAAAAGTTCCCCCAGGAGCAATCTCTCCTATGTCTGTCTGTCTGTCTGTCCCTCTTATTTGTTTTACTGTCTAGCTTTTCTTACTTTTCTTTTCTGTTCCAGGTTTTCTCTCTCTATCTCTTTCTTGCAGATCACTGCACTTCTCCCATTCAACCATTGTCCATCTCCATTAGTATTTAGTTCAAAGTTCAACAAACAATTAATTAACTTCCTTTTTGTCTGTCAATCTTATAGGTTTGTTTTCTTTATTTCTCTGTCCCTGGCTTGCTCCCTATGTCTCCTCTCTCCCTCTCACTTTCTCACTCTCTTTCGTGATGATCACTGCTCGTCTCCCATTCAACTATTGTCCACCTTCATTACTACATAGTTCAAAGTTCAACAAGCAATTAATTACCTTCCCCCTGACCTCTCAAACCAAAAAGCACAAATTGAGATCAAAAACCAAAGGAAAAACTACCAAAATACTGACAAGGGCATTAGCTGAGCAGGGGTTGGGGGTTGTCGAGGGGGGGCGGGGTTATGTAAACCCTTGAACCCTTTCCTAACAAACGTTTTGGAATGCCAGAGGGTAAAAATCAAAACGCAATGGTCACAAATTCACTTAACCCAGCAACTTGACCTTACTACAGCCCGTCCCAGTTCCTGCTCCTATACCAAACGCTCTACCCCTTCTCCTCTCCTTTCTCCCCGTTCCATTTTGTCCCAAAAAGCGATCACTTCAAAATGCCACAAAATAGGCGGCAATTTATAAGGCATTATCTACCAAAAATGTTAGTGGGGTGGAATTCTATTTGACCACTAAACCGCCCCGAGTGTGTATGTGTGTGCAGCGATTAAAAAACATGTCCCATTGCTGACAAAATGCAAATGAACCAATCGACCAACTGGTCGGTTACCAGTCGGGCGTGTAAATAACCTTAACCCCTTAACCCTTCACCCTTCACCCCATTACACACACACGCACTCACACTCACTTCTAACCCTAAGTTTAACCCCAACTCATGTGGCAAAATCTTTGCCAAAACACTTGAAGAGACACGGCCCAGACGCGGTATGGCCCAGAACCGACAACCGACAGTCCGCCAATCCGACAGGCCGACAAACCCGTTAACCCGTTAACCCGTCAACTCCCCCCAACCCCATATAACCGACAGCTAACAACCCTGCGTCCTTCACCCCTCCATGCAGTCGACAAAAACCTGTCTGACATGACATAAAGTAAGTGATATCGTTCATGAGTCTTACTTGACTGTCCTCTGTCCTCTGTCCCGTGTCCCGTGTCCCCTTTTTGGAAGGAAAGGGTCAAGGGTTCGAGCATGTGTGGTAAAGCTCACGCACACACACATACATACACACAGACAGAGACTACGTCACACATATGAGAGATATGCAGGTCCGGGTCCGAGTTCGTCCTATTTTCCATTTATTTTCACTTACATTTCTTGATATGTCGTTGTTATTTGTTTGTCAACAATAGCTGTAAGTTTACGCAAGGATTTTCTTCATTGGCTCACACACACACACACATGGACTTGAATGCAGATTCGGGGTAGAAAAATGGGAAAAAAATTTCCATATTATCGAACTTAACTAGCACTAAACACACACAAGGAAAAGCCATAAGAGTGGCGAATGAGGGGGCGTGGCAGTAGCAGTGGATGGGGTTGGGTATAGTGCAGGGGTAGGAGTAGGTGGAGGGGGTAGCTGGCAGATAGAGAGATTGAGGCCAAGAAGCAGCTGAACAAAATGAAGACATACAAAGACGACTGTGTGATAATTTGTTGATTTGGGCGTGTGTGTTTGAGTGTGTGTGTGTGTGTGTGTCTGTCAACTTGTTGCATGAACCGCCCTGAGGCACAACAATAGCAATAGCAGACACACACAGTTCCGGACACGGCCAGTCTTGCTTCGTCCCTTTCCTTCTGCCAGTGCACTGTGGAATATTTGCCCAGTTTTATGGAATTAATTAATACATAACTTAAGAACAAAAAAATAGTAAAAATGAATAGGTAATTAAAACAAAAATATTTTTAAAATATTACAAATCGATAATGCCACAAGCGGGATTTTAACCCACGCCTCCCCGCTAGCGCAACTGTCGCTCGCACTATCTGATGTGCCAATGAGCCTTCTCTACGACTGCATATTGCATTCTAACATTCTACAAAATGCATACAGTGAAATTGCTATTAAGTAAATGCTAACCATTTCTTTGCAAAATGTATTTTGGAGATACGTTTTAAACTGATCCAAAACAACACATATCATTTGGATTTTTCCACTTTGAAATACATTATCAGAGCTTGTTTCTCGTTTAACACAACTCTGTTTGTGTGCTGTTAACTTAATACTCAAGTTGGATGTATTTATGATTAAGGTATTCCGTGAATTGGTGTTGATTTCATTGAGATTAACTTTATTTAATAAAGAAAACAGTCTGTTGAAACACTTAAAATATCTGATGGAAATGGCAGATAAGAGAGGACTTAAAACAATAGATATGGAACATGAAAATATAAGATGGTTATATATAGCGAAATGTGTTCAATAAAAAACTACATTCTCTACATGACTCAGATAAAATATATATCATTATATTATATATATTATATATTATATAAAATAATAGATAAAATAATGAAAGAACTATACTCTTATTTAAGAAGCTTTGCAATATAGTTTTCTTACTTTATTTCGGAATTTTGTGCTTTGGCGCTTTATATATTAAATTTTCATTCGACAATCTATCAAAATGATTGAAAATTGCTTTAACGATATCTTAAACAAATCTAAGTCAGAGTATTGTATTTTATTATAAGTGTTTTGTCAACAAAATGCGATCGAAAATGTGGAAAAGTTTATTAAACGATTTTATGGTAGGAAAAATGGTCATTTACCCTATAGTGCAGTGTGTACTTAAAGCTGGACGTCAAGGACCCACATATACAATAAGACATTGTCTGCTGCTGTGGGCGACAAGTGCCTGTGTGTGTGTGTGTGTGTGTGTGGGGCATGTGGCATGTGGCAGTGTGGCAGTGTGTTAATATATTCATTGCCTTGCCTGACAGAGGACGAGACTCAGACTCAGACTGCGACCCAGACCCGGACCCGGAAGTAGTAGTCAGCAAGCCATAAAAACTTAAGAACACACACTCACACTTACACACACACCCACACACACACCCACACACACTCGCACACACACACGGGCAGGAAGATAGTCGCCACAAGGCTACAAGGAGGACATGAGAAGGAAACGTTTTCAGGCGTCGCGTCGAATTCACATATGCTTTTGACTGGTTGACACACACCCACACAGCCAGACCCACACACGCTCACACCCACACACACTCACACATATGCTGCGGCTCAGGACGTTCGTTTGGCTAGCTGCCTTGTCTGGGAGTGAGGGGAGGACAAGAAGCAGAAGAAGAGGACAAGGATGAGTTGCTTGACTTTTTTTTTTTTTTTTTTTTGGGAATGCGAGTGAAAGTGAGACACGCGCCGACGACTTTGCTTGCTTGGCCAATTGGCGTGTACGTGTGTGTGTGTGGGTGAGAATGACCTTGGCCTTACTTTCGGCTTGCCTTGTCACTTATGCGTGTGTGTGTGTGTGAGAGGTTGGGGCATGTGTTGTCTGCGCTTTGCTTGTAATTTTATGCGGATTATCATTACAAACAGACACAAAAACAGCTATAGACATAGTCATAGCACACACACTTACACAGACAGACAGACGGACAGGCAGACGGACACACAAACAGACGGACAGACAGACAGACTGACACCCACATGCAATGGCAGGCGTAAGACTGTCAGACAGGTAGACACTGCCGACTTGCCAGCTAAAAATCAAGCTGCAAGGTCAAGTCAGTTGACGACAGACGGCAGACAAGGCCCAAAACTGAAGGCAGAGTGGAAAGGAAAGCGGGGAGCAAGCAGCGGAAAGCAGGGAACATGGACAGACACAGAAGCCGGAAGTCAAAAAAAGTCCAGGGCAGCGAAAGCGACACAAACACTTGAATTTTGTGAAGGCAAAAAAAAGGGAGACAGGCAAGTCGACATTTTTATTTTTCCAGAGTGAGGCCGAAGCTGCTACAGTTTCCGTGTACAATGTTATCCTTTCCCGAAATACTGAGCGGTGTACTATACACAGAAAGCGAAATATCATGTTAAAATTTAAAATAAAACATATATTGTTAGATTGTTAAAGACAATCTGTCAGTTTGTCAACAGAGATTCTTACGACTAAACCATCTTTCCCTAGCCCTATCATTCCTATGTCAGCTGTATGATATACAGATCTGATTTGGCTAATCCGAGTGAACGTCAAAAAGTCAGCAAAAGTCAGGTTATAATTCTTAAACCAAATACAATTAATCTCCATAGATATGAAAATACTTAATATTGAATCAAGTATTCCTAATATAAGTTTGGAACTTGAGCTCTCAGCGGATTTTCATAGTGAATACTACAAAAACAAGTTCGTGAAATCTTAATAACAGATTTTTAAATGTAAAATCTCTTTGGATTTGGAATAAATGTACTTACTTCAAGTACGCTACCAACTGAATTTTTAGTTTAAAAACTCGAATATACTCAAATATTCGGACTCAAGCAATCGCACTTGAATTAATATTAAAATTCTTAACTTTAGTAATTTTATTCTTGGTGTGAAATCAAGTTTGAATTGTTTCCACTTGATATTTTCGCGCGGTGTTCGTTTTTTTTTCGATTCTTTGTTTTGTTTTTGAAAAACTCCTTTGCAAAAGGACTTTGGTTTTGTGGTCGGCGGCGAATAACGAGAGAACAAACAGCGAATTGTGAACTGTGAGTTGTGAATTGTGCTGACAATGAGTCCGTGCAACACACAGACTCCCCTCCCATCCCTCATTCCCATGCCCATCCCACTTGCGTGAGGCATGTGGCACAGTTTCGCAGTATTGTCCAAAGCGAAGGTCACGGCAGATGTCTGCAGATGGTTGCCAGCCAACACGACTTTCTCCTCTGCCTGCTCTTCCACTGCTCTTCTTCTTACTCGGCGACAGACGCAACGAGGCGAAGCGAAACGTGGTAAATCCACAAGACAAGCCACGCAACCATCCAGCCACCCAACCACCCAGGCAATAAGCTACCTGTTGCAGGCCAACAGACTTGAGGCAAGACTCTGACTCAGTCTCAGTCTCAGTCTGTTGTCTGGTCAGGCTGTCATTGTGTTTAATACGCATACGACGTGTTGGCCGTGACTTAACCCTTCGCTTGACATATTTAAACATACTTCTACTTATTTTTTGTATAAATTCTTGTGATTCAAAGATGTTTTCTTGATACATCTGCATATTGATTGAATTTATAAAATATTCATAATGCAGCAGTACTATAATGACATCTTGAACAAATATATAAAAACAAACAAATAAACAAGCAAGTCAATTTATATTAAAAATGACAACAGAAAACTTTAACTTGTGTTAATTCATGTTACCGATATAGAAGATATAGAAATATGAAAATAAATAACGCATTGCTTGATATTTATTTTAATTGAGTAAATTATTTAATGAATAAAATGCATGTATGTACATTACATTCTTGTATTTCTGTATCAGATATGCTTGCTGCATTAATTATATTTAATTTACATCACATTGAGCGAATATAACACAAAGTATTATAATTATCATTGAAGAAATCAATCTTTTGTCATTATATTAAAAATAACAGCACAGAAATTTAAGTGTTGATCAATTTTTCATCTTGTAAAATTTAGGTTGTAGATATTTAATTTATATTAAATAGAAAATTGAAAGAAGTAAAACAATACTTCATATATTTTTTTTTAATTAATTAATTTACTCACTTATTATTTAAATAAATTGTAAAATTTAAGATGTAGCAATTAAATTTTTAAAATAATTCCATATTGCATTTCTGTATAAAATATTATATTTTATTTACATAACATTGAGCGAATATATTCAATTGCAATAGCATAAAGTATTATTATAATTACCCATTGAAGAATTTATTGTTAATTGGATAAAGAAGCAAGCAAATTGTGTATCAACTAAAATAACAAGACAAGACTTAGAGCGTTGATTAATTTTATAATTTGTGAGACACAAGAAAATAAATTTGAATATAAAAATTAAAAATCTTTACATGTTTTATAAATATATGCACTTATTTAATTATTAATTACTTGATATTATTAAATATTATATGTATTTTACATCATTAGACCTTACTCATTTTTTGATTCTAAACTCCAAAATATAGTGAGTATAAACGGTAAGTGGCAGATATTGGTTAAAAACGTTCAAGGTGTGAATGTGAATATGAATATGAACAGAATTCATACTCATGCATCGATACTCATCAAATGTTGCAAATATTACAAAATGTTGCAAGAAGTATTTTCTATTTGCACACGATCAAATTAATTGTCCGTGCGGCTGCGATTTTTATTGGAAAAGTTTGCCATGGAAATGGAACTCGATTGATATTACTGTGTGAGAGAATGAGACTTTGTGGTGTTTTGTGGGGGGTGGGATTAGTGCGATGAGGTAGAACGTGTTATGTGTCTGTACAGCATATTTCCATTTCCATTTGCATTTGCATTTTCCATTTGAATTTATTTATAGCACTTACTAAACTTTCTACGAAATTACATGCTAGAATTCGGCGCAATGTGAAAAGAAGAAAAAATAATGACAGGCGGCGGCGGCGGCGGCAGCGGGAAAACAATGGCAAAAAAGTATCAAAACTGACTTTTACAATTTACAATTTACAGTTTACAGTTCACAGTTTACACACATACACAGCAAGAAAAAAAATATAATAAAGCAATACAGTACAGTACAGTACAGTGCAGGCTAGAAGTATTCCTACAAATGCATAAATGTGCCAAAAAAAATATATAATTATTTTAATACGAAAGCATAACAAAAACGTGGCAGCAAAACGAAATTGCATTAACAATGCAGTGATCCCTTCCCTTCCCCTTATCAGTAAAGTGCCGCTAATACTGAAACACACTCACACACACTCACACATACTCGTGGCAACAACATGAAAAAAATACCGCGCCAAATTATATTATAATTATATTTAAAATGCCACCGACTGACTATCTCCCTCCCTCTTGCTGCCTGTCTCCTTGCCTCTGCAGAACTATGACTATGTCTACTACAGCAGGCAAACAGGCAGCAAAGTGCAACAAAAAAATGTATTTTTATGAAAGACAAGAAACAAAACAAAAAAAAAAGGCAAAGAAAATAGAATAAAATACATAAAAAAAAAAGAGAAATGTTGTAAATTTCGGTTGGAAAAAAGCTAAATGAGATTTTGCAGTCGGCCGGACAGACTATAGTCTGTTAGTGTGAGCTTAGCAGACATTGTACTCTGCTTCCCGACTTTCCGACCTGTTTTCCTCAACTCAACTCATCCCTCCACGCCCTCAACTGGAATTAAGGCAAATGCATCGTTTTGAAGCGGTTGCTTTTGGACAAAAAGAATGAGTTTTCTAACTTTGTGTACACAGACAGCAACCGTTTATAGTAGTAGTCGTACTAGTAAAAAAAAAAGTACAAAATAACAAACGGCAATTGTAATAAGCGCATGAATTGTTGGACTCATATAGGGAATATAACGTATACGCGATGTAACACAACCACTGCAGTGCAGTGCGAAAGACGACAGCAGTTTACGGCATGGGCAACTAGTATCTAGTATTATTTGTATTCCCTGTAGTCAGAAAAGTTGCTCAAGGTGTTGAGACGGTCTTTGAGCATATAAAGGATAATTTTTGGCGACTAACTTATAGAATAGAATATGGCGTGATAAATTTATTTTTACAAGAATATGATTTGAATACAGTATATTTGCTATTCAAGCACTTTTCACTCTTGCAGCAACTAAGGAAATGTGTAAGGCATTAAAGTAGCCTTAAACATAAAAATGTTTACTAATTATAATAAAAACATAAAAAACATCTATTTATATATTCTCTTGATCAGACTGACAAACTTCAATCATCTGTCTGTAATTTTCTATCGTATTTCTACATATCATAACACTTCGAAAAATCGGTTTATTTCATGAACACATATTTTGTTTAAGCCAAGTTATACAAAACGAATTGTACTTAGAAATTTAATGGATTGGGATTTATTGATATATTTCAAAGTGACTGATTCTATTTTAAGTGTATGAAAGAAACTTTTAATGTAATCATTTTACATTTGAAACTTCCAAATTTTATTTATTTATATATTCCCAATGTTACAAGTACATAATAAAGTATAAATAAATATATTAGTCAGGATGTAAAAGAATTATTTAATTCAAACATATTCAATTTAATACTTCAAAACAAAATAATTTGAATATTCTGCATTAATTAGATTTGTCATAATCAAATGAATAGAAAACAAGAAAAAGAAACATTAATTAGTTATTTTTAATTTTGAAAGGACATTTATTATAAATAAATTATAGTTTTTAATAATTATAAGCATACATTTTTAATATATTATAAATACATTATAATTTTTAATAAGAATTATTAAATATTATTATTATATATATTTTTATTAATATTTATTAATTTAAAGTACTTAAAATTTTATATATATTATTAGGTTTTTTTTCAAATGTCTCTAAACTTGTTCTTATAAACTGAATCAAGATTAGACATTAATCGTTCTTGATTGTTAGTTTATTTGTATTTAAGTTAATATACAGAGCGAATAAGTCAATTAAGTCGTACTTAAAACGCCACATATTATAAGTACTTGATTTCTCACTAAGAATGAAATTACTGAAGGCAAGAGTCTCAAACTTAATCCAAGAACGATTTTATATGTCTGGAATTTTAAGTATTTTAGTAATATCAAACTTCAAAGTGAGTTCGAAACGTACTTGAAGTATGTACATTCATTCTTGATTTAAGTACAATTCAAACTTGCTATGAGTTCCTTCAACTTTGCAACTTAGTACAAAAATATGTCAAATTAAGAATATGATACTTGATACAGACTTAAATCAAAGTGTAAAATGTTGATTAATAAAATGATCCATATTATCAGCGTGGAAGTTAAAGACTTTCAGATAGTGTGAAAGTTTGTAGATGAAAACTGACTACAGACAATTATCCCATTTCCCCTAATAGTGAATAAGCTAGAACAATTTGGGAATTCTAAGCAGGAGAAACCTGTTTCGAGCCCGAGTTGCCAACTTAAATCGAGAAATATCTTACTCATTCATTTCTAGAAAATATAAAGTTATACTTCATTCAAGATACTTTTCTCTTATACCAATTGTTGTCTTAGTTGGTCTTAGAAGTTTTGCACTCATTTTCAGTAATTCGTACTTACGTATGGATTTTAAGTAGTGCTTTTCTCTCGCTGTGTAACAATTTAATTATAAATAATAATTATTTACTTACAATTTTCTTCCCTTTTCTTTGTAAACACATCAATTGAGAGCGGGAGTATTTATTCATCATAGTCTATCAAATATATCTCCTATATCTTTTTCAGTTATTAAAATTATTTAACGTTCTTGTTGCAGATAAATTTGTCTGGACACTTGCATAAGAATACGGATGCGAATACGGAAGTAATTGGACTAATTCAAAGGTATGTGTGCTCGACTCATTTAGTTCGATTTATACAGTTGCTAAACTTGGCTGAGAAGTGTCTCAAATTAATGATAATGCTGATGGCGACCTCTGTTTGTTGTTGTTGTTGTTGTTGTTGTACTTCTGACATTGCCGCAGCGTTATCGCTGAACCTTGACCCGAAAACAACAAATGTTGATTCTTAATTCAGTTGTGGAGTGTTGTCACCGCTCTGCGTATACGTGATGCACCACATAACTAAGCAATGAATAAATGAAGAGAACAAATATAAGAAAGCAGACAAGAGATTTTCTATTGCCAGATTTACTGCCCCCTCCATCCCTGCCACTTTCTGTTGGCCCTCTTAGCATAGCACGCACAACTGTACTAGCTAAGAAATCGCTTTCTGTCTCTCTCACTCGCCCGCTGTCTTTTTGTGGAATTCTCGGCCTGATATCGATTTGAATACATAATAATTCAGCGAAACTTTGTATTACAATTTATTTAGTGCACAGTTCTCTTGCTGTGGCATCCACAGCGCGGCAGCGACGGCGGCAGCGCAGTTAACTGTAGCCAACGTTAAGTGCAGAAGCCGTTATTCGGTGTCTGTCTGTCTGTCCACCCGACGCAACTCCCCACTCGCCTCTCCCCTCACATTTCCCCACACAGAACGAAAAAGACCGTACTAAAATTAAGTTTGAATAACCTCGAATTAAGTATTTTTGTCATTCTTCAAATCCCTACATGATACAAGAGCAAATTACTGAAATTGAGTGTTAAAATTTTTAAAGTAAGTACACATAAACTCGATGTAAGAGAAAATTATTTGAATCACGTATAACTTTAAATTTACTAGAAATTAGTACTACAATCCATGATGTAAGTGTGGAGATCGGGCTCAAAACTGGTTTTCACAGCGAATACCCAGAGAAAAAGTTCGTGAAATCTTAAATCAAGATTTGTAAATTTAAATAAATATTTTTAATCTCAAATTAAGATTTTTGAATCTTAAATTATGGTTTTTGAATCTTAAATTAAGATTTTTGTATCTTAAATTAAGATTTTTAAATCTTAAATTAAGATTTTTAAATCTTTAATCAAGATTTATTAATCTTTAGTGTTTAAATCTATTGTATGCATAGATCAAGTATCACATTTTTATTTTCAGATATTGTTGTGCTCAGTTACAGAGTTTTATGAACTCAAATCAAGTTTGAATTGCACTTAAGTCAAGAATAAATGTATTTACATTAAGCACGTTTTGAACTCACTTTAAAGCTTGACAAATACTATATTACTGAAACATTTTGACTTGTATTAATGCACTTGAATCATGATAAAAATACTTGACTGTAGTAAATTTAAATCTTAGTTTAAAATGTGGCATTTCAAGTGCAATATACTTGATCTTTTCGCTCAGTGTACTCACTCGATTTGTGCCCCCTTTGCTACTTGTAGTATTTACTGGTAGTTGCCAATCTTTCTATACATGCTCAGGCAATACTTTTTCCCCTGCTCCAAATGCTTACATTTCTTTACCTTGTCCCCTCCCCTTATTTTGCTGTTGTTGCAAGATTTGTGTGTGTGTGTGTGTGTGTGTGGGTGAACTGTAAAATTTGTGTCTAAACGCAAAACAACGAAGAAAAAAAAAGAAAAAAATACAAGACGGCGGGGCGGGAGGGCAACCAACCGTTCAATCAACACCCCATTTGACTAACAACAGCAACAACTGCAAGGGAAGCTGGGAAGCTGGCAGAACACGACGACGCTGACGTCGCTGCCGGCGCAGTCGACCTTCAAACTTTGGCAGCAGCAGCGCCTTACCATTTACACACACACAGACACAAACATTTTCCTATACATATATATATATATATATATGCATAGTATATATACACACAGAGGCAAACACTATTCTAACGTTTCGCGTAGCTATAAAAATATTTTTTAACATTTCTCGCGCCGCGTACATTTTCTTTGGGTTTTCCTTTTGCTCGGCTCTCGTTTTGCCTTTTCCCAACTGCTCAGCACCCCCCCCTCTCTTGTTTTCTTTCTTTCTTTCTTGCTGCTCCTCTTTATACCCCATTCCTAACCCTCAGCTGTGCCCATTGACGGTATATTTTAGGTATAGGAGAAACTGTTAGAGCGCTGAAAAGTTTGCGTCTGTTTGTTGCCAGCTGAAGGGGAAGAAAAGTGTGTAGTGGAGGGGTGGGTGTAGTGATGTGGGGTGAGGGGTTAGGGGTTTCTCGGGGGGGTCTGTTGCTGTTTTCTGTTTCGCTGGTTTTGGCATAGAGTTGCGAGTTGCTTCATAGTCACAACAACAACAACAACAACAACAAGGCAGCCGCATCTTATTACGCTATTCCTTCTCACTCTATCTCTTTCGCATGCCGTCTCACTTAATCCCATTTACACTGAGCAAAAAAAACATAATAATAATAATAATAATAATAATGGAGCGAGTCTTATGTATTGCCAAAAAAAAGAACGAAAAAAGACGGCAATGTATTTGAAACTAAACTGCAAAATACTAGAAGTAAGAAGAAGACGCCACGCTTTGGAATGAACGCGTGCGTACCCCCTTACCCATCCCCTGCCCTGCCCACTGACTGCGACTGCACATTAAGTTAACGGTCGCTCCCGCTCACCCGGTCAACATAAAGAAAGTTGTAACTATGAAAATTTTATAAATTCCGCAGATTTTCTGGCGCTAAGAAAGCTTCGGGCAATGGGAAATGGCAGTGGAAATGGAAGTGGAAAATGGCTGATGAGACGCCCCTTGGCAGCATTTGAAAATATGCTGAGTGGGTGGCATACACACACACACACACACACACACACTAGTGTATAAATGTGTATATGCCAGTTAGTTGTTGGCAAAGTTTTGTTTCCGAGAGAGTATGAGACAACAACAACAACACAATGAGGCACTAGAGAAGAGTTTGCTTTGATGGCCAAGTATTTCTGTTTAGCGGCTGCGATTGTAGCCAAAATTACGAGTATTACAGTTGGGATTACCAAGGAGCATGGTAGCCAACTAACTGAATAGTTTACAGCCTAAGACGCTATTAAACTATGAAAAATGCATCACACGATCGTCGTGTTTTTAATTTATTAATTTAGCACTTATCGTGCTGCGTGTTATCGAGTCTGATAAGCACTGGAACTTAACCGGGCCTCGATTAACCCACTCGATAAGCCGGAAAAGTAATAAAGTGAAAGAATAACACACGGCAACAATGTGATAAGCAGAGGAATAAGATGCAAATGAAGTATATCTAATACTCAAGGGATACAGCAATGCAGGCGAGCGTAATCGACTCTGCGAGACTTTGTATTTACTATATGAATTATATTAAAATTCTAATACTAATTCAAATTGTTAAGTATAAAAAAAAAACAGAAAACATTTTTTTTTTCTAGTTTTATTTCTGTGTTTATTATCCGATCATAATAATTACAATAGTGCGTGCACTCAATGAAAGCATTGTCATCACGTATAGTGGTTCTAGCTCTCTAAGTCTCTAACATTTAGCTATTCATACGGACGGATAGATGAACTATACACAGCTTATTCAGCCTCTGGATATAAAGTGGAGATACAATTTTAAGAGAAAGGAGTGCAGATTTCCCCCCAAGGCTTCAAACCTCAAAAATGTTGCAAAAGATTCGATTGATTTGAAACCATAGAACATATTTTGCATACCGCGTTTTAAGTTCATCAGGTCTTGGCTCGAACCTTGGTTTAATTTAATATAAAACCAGTCGAAAAGGCTACAGTCGAAGTCGACTATAGGAGACCCTTTACTTATTCTTCAAAATGGAAATAGTACCCCATAGCGCGTTGTATAGTCAATATGCTCTTCTTCTTCCTTTGGCCCGACACTGAGTAATATTAAGTTTTGAATAACTTCCGAGTTTATCATCCGATCATGATGAAATTTTCAGGATACATTAGTACCCCGACGCTTATCCTGTGTGCCAAAATTCAAGGCTCCAGTTTTAAAATTGACCATTATATGGGATTTTAAGTTTTTTTTTAAATAACTTCCGAGATTATTATCTTCAATTTTCAGGATACGTTAAGACTCTGATACTCGTCCTGTGTGTCAAAATTCAGGAATCTAGCTTTAATATTTTTCGTTTTATGAAACTTCAAAATTTTTGTATTCGATTTTTGGGGGCGGAAGGAGGCGTGGCGAAATTCTAAAACAAACTTGACCTTTTCGGGGGTCACATGAGTATTGTCACCAAATTTGGTGACGCTAGCTCTTATAGTCTCTGAGATCTAGGTGTTCATACAGCAGGACAGACGGACAGACGGACGGACGGACAGACGGACATGGCTATATCGTCTCGGCTGGTGATGCTGAGCAAGAATATATATACTTTATGGGGTCTGCCGGACTTCCTTCGACCTGTTACGCACATTTTTTTTTTGACAAACTTAATAGTCCGTTTTACTTTTTTAAAGTAAAGGGTCTAAAAAAATGTTCCTTCACCAATTGTTTTTTAATGTTTACTTGATTTTGCAGGCTATACAAATTTGTTTAAAAAACGATTTCTAAAGAAAGTGACTACATTTATTAAACCCTTTACTTTAAAAAAGTATAAGGTTCCAATGTATCCTGAATATTTCATCGCGATCAGATAATAATCTCGGATTTTATTCAAAACTGAATATTACCCAGTATCGGGTCATAGGAAAAAGAAGCGCACATTGAGGTTAAAACGCACTATAGGGTATTTGACCTTTTTGGGGAATTAATTAAAACCTCAAGGTTTATAAATAGGTATCTAAGTTTGTTACTATTATTTCCATTTTATAAAATAAGTGTTTATAAATGAACATATTTCTTAAACATACCTCGGTCCGCGCAGCCAGATGTGGGACAAACCATTTGAAAGGGTCACCAATGCATTAGGTTACCACACGGACTGCAATCCCGGCGCTCAGAAACCGAGGGACAATTACAACATAGACAAACATGCATGCCTAATGAATAAGTAGAATCAAACACATAAGTCTATATGACAATGAGAAGAAAAGAGTAAGGATTACTTTAAACTATCATGTACTCGGTCATAAGATTCGTTAAATGCTATAGTTAACTCTTTCTAGCACTATAGCTTACTTGATCTGATTAGTACATAAGATTCTTCAAAGCTATATTCTAGTACTACAGCTAACTCTATCTGAATAGGACATAAGATATTATATTAAACCCCATACAAATCAATAAACGATGTTCAGTTCTTAAAACCTACACGTGAGTGTTCTTGATCTAACGCTGCGACTAGCTTCGCGACTCAGTAAAGTGAAGTTTTGCACACAATAAGTAAAGGGTCTCTCATAGTCGACTTCGACTGTAGTCTTTCCGACTCGTTAGTATTTTTGGATTATCCGAATTGTTCTTTTTTTTAATTTTTTTTTGTCTTACTTTTAAAGAATCGAACTTAGAAAATAAGTTTATTATTATTTTCAAACTGTCTCAAAGTCAAGCTAAGATTATATATAATAAAATATACAGAAATGTGTATGTTTTCGAGACGAAACTTTCTTTAATAAAAGTGTCCGCTTCGGGTTCGATAATGATAATTAATAATAACTAAGCCAGTTTCATATTTAATGATATTCCTCTACACTATTCATAAAGGTGATTCTCCCAGGTTGTTGCTGGGACAAAAAACGCCAAGGTATTTTGAATTTATTTTAAATAAAATTCATAAAGCGCATTTCCTTTGGTTTTCCCCACATTCCATTTCCCATTTCCCCCCTCTGTTCTTTGCCGTCGCCTGTCGTCTGGTTGCTTTGGTTCCTCTGATGTTATAAGACACACACACACTCGCAGTGGGATTGGGGGGGGGGGAGGGGTCTGTGTCTGACTGGTAAACTTCATTGCGCTTTTTGATTATTTAGAGTTTATTTGATTAACAAAAAGCGTCAGGGAAAGCATAAAACATGCAACATGAGCAATGAAAACAAACGACAAATTCAATTAAAGTTAATAAGGATGTCTTTCCTCCTCCTTTTTGCCCTGTCTTTATCGTTGTTTTTCTTGTCGTTCTCGTTCTTGTTGTTGTTGTTGTTGTCGATGTCGTGGCCGCTTCCTTGCACAATTGAATTACATATTTAACAAATTAATTGGGCAAATGAAGTTGAGATTTTCTTTCCCTTAACCCCACAACTCACCTGTCTCCTCCCTATATCCCTATAGATACCAATAGATTACTCAGAAGTGCATTGATTAGCGATTTCACTTGGGATGGAATGGCCATAATTGACCGCTCTTTAATTTATTTTGACCCCTTTTTGGAATCAATTGCAACAACTTCAACAAACTTGTCCTAATAAAGCTGAAACCAAATTAAATTAATTTAAGCCTTATACATTTTTAACTCTAATAGAAATTGATTTCTTTAACTGCATGATTCGGTTTCAGATTATGATATATTTGTACAGTTGATAAACGTCGGATAAACTGAACAACAAAGTTTAATTGAAATCGATTAGCAACATAGAAAAATGTATTAAATTAGCAGCAAGATTGTTCATTATCAAGATAAATTTGTTTGTGAGTTTAACGTATTAAAATATAATAAATAAATTGAAAACTAGACTATTTGTTTATATTAAATTAAAACCAATAAATATCATAGGGAATACATGGACCTTCGAAATTCAAGTTTAATGATAGATAGTTTGGAGGAAAATAGATGAAGAAGACTTAACATACTTTAATTATTTTGTAGTAAGAAAATATATTATATAATATATCAATAAAATTATTAAAATACTTGTGTCAGCTTATGTTTTGAATATCCTATTTTTTTAGGAAAAGGAGCCATTATTGACAAAAATTAAGTTGACATTCGTTCCTGTAGCTAATATAATACAATCTTAAAAAAATTTGACAATGATTTTGACATGATTTTTTTTTTAACATACAATACTTTCGCGGAAATGCGACGATATTTGTTTAAACAAATACATTGGTTCCAAATAATTTTAAATGCGATTGTAGAATAGCTTTAAGAATTTTATAATTATTTTGAACCCAAAACAATAAGAGATGGTTTTAGTTGTGTATATTTTATATAAATAGGATTGCTTAAAAGAATTCTCCAAATATATAAATTATCGATCGATGAAAGTTGTAATCTAATTGGATTTAAAGCAATAATAAGTATTCTAAATTACCAATAAAATTAAATAATCTGAAATATCGAAAGGAAGCAGGTTCAGTTCAGCAGGAAGTTTTCGAAACTGGTTGAAATAGTTCTTAGAATGGAATTCACTAAACCAAACCTTAAGGTAAAGAATAAAGAAAAATTAATCTGATCTGCTAGTATATAAATTATTGTGACTAGTGATTTAAATATGTATAAGTTAAGCTTGTAGCGCTAGGATGTTAATAAATAAATAAATAAATTAAAGGTTTAATTGCTGAACGTAAAATTGTGAATAAATTCGATTAGAGACATAGAAAATGTAATAAATTGCCAATGAATCTTTATGCATACATTTTCAACCCCTGAAAAAGACTACTTTATTTAACAAAAAATGGTTCGTTCTATTTTACATGTAAGTTAAATGTATTAAGATATTATACAATTTTAGAAATCAACGATAATTATTTTTATTTTTGTGTATTTTTTATTAAACATCAAATATTTTATTAAACAATTAAATAAATATACAAACAATTATCGTAATAATGTACTGATTTTGGTTAGAAATATTCAAAAACAAATGGCATTCCTTGGCCAAAAGCTTCTCAAAAGTTTTGAAGGTTTACAGTCTTGGCTACAACAACAACAACAACAACTGCTTTGGCTTTTTCTGCCGAATACGTAGTTTTCCTTTTGCCTCAGATTCAGCACAAACAACAACAACAACGTGAATAGTAATAATACAAAAAAAGAAGTACAAAATCGATCGATAATTTTTAATGTAGTCGTATTTCTTTTTAAGCTCGCGCTGTACCTTTTTGCTTTTTTGGCCAAGTTTGTCCCACGTTCAACGTTTCGCGTTCCCTTCCCTCACCGCCCCCTCCCCCGGCATCCAACCCGCCCCCAGTTATCGTTTCTATCGTTCTATTCCCGTTGCTCTGACAGTCCTCCCGTCTTTTTTTCTTTTTTTTTTCTTTTTTAATATTTACCCAATTCATCAAAAAATAAGTAATTATAAACTTTTCAGTTTTTCTTCTGCCGTCTTGCGTCTGCGTCTACTATGCGAACGTCTCTCTATCTCGCTCTCTCTCTTTCGCACTCAGTCTCGTTATCTATATTTCTATCTCACTCGCGCTTTTCCTGTGTGTTGTCGCTTTGTAAAAACGCTTTTCTTGCCCTTTTCTGACTGTGCAACTTAAATACACTCACACTACAGACACACACACACACTTACACACACACACACACACTTACACACACACACACACACTTACACACACACACACACACACTTACACACACACACAGCTTCGTCGTCGTCGACGTCGCGCGGCAAAGTAGAAAAAAATTGGAAACAACCCCGAAAAAAAAAAGAAAAGTAAAGTTTTTGTTGTATAAGCGAAAAACTAAGCTTCTATTCAAATTCTACGCCATCGAGTGCTTCGCTTTTATTATTCATTCATTCCATTCTCAGCGCTTTTCCCCTCCCCCTCCCCCGCACCCAAACCCCTTGCACCCTCCGCTCAACGTACTTTTTGTATTTTTGGCACAAGCAAAATGAAAGCACAAAAAAAAAAGAAAAGATGAAAAATGTTAAGAAAGAGGAAAGTTTCCGATTACAGCATGAGGCATGGGTTGGGGCTTGGGGGTTGGGATTGGGGTTGGGGGTTAGGCCCAACTCAGAACTAAGGACTGTTGGGTAGGGAGGAAGATGGAGGATGCTACTGGGTGTTGGGTATTGGGTGCTATTGCCTGATATCGCCTGGGCGGCTCGCATTGTAGGCCCAGCACAAAGCCAGCCACTAGTCCTTGCCACCCACCACCCATAACCCACCCACCCACACACCCACACACACACACACACACGCGCCTTTTGAGCATAAGTAGAATATAAAAATTTTGCGATTATGAATTTGAATAAAAGCGATACGAAGCCAAAAGTAAGTACGCAGTCAACGTTGCACAGTGGCTCAAGATTCACAAGAAAAATCCTTAAATGCACTTTGATAGAGAATTGTTTAAAGTTTAGGGTACTTGATCTGAAATATAAGCACTATGTGGCACATAAACAAAAGAAACTGATGGCAACTGCTGGAAAACCATTTGATAACCGTTGCTGCGTATAAATAATTACACACGAACATGGCTCTAAATTTAAACCGCGTAATTTATCTTCATTCCTTGGAAGATTTCGATGAAGAGATGAGTTCGTCTTGTAGTAAACGAGTTTATCACAGCAGACCAAACTTCGTTGAGGTTTTGGATGATTTGGATTGAAACCCAAATTAAAACATTCTGGCTTTCGAAATCTACATGCATTATTTTAAAAATCAAAAGCAATATTAGTTCAAGTACCAATAGGTTAGTTGTATTTGTTTATGTGTTTTCAAGTTAGTTATGAATCACTTTATATGGACATTCACACTCATTTCAAAGCTTCGGGAGTTTTCTATTAAATGCTTTTTTAGTGTTTTCTGTGTTATTTTATTTGGATCAAAAGATGTGATTTTTGCAAAGTAGATTGAGAAAACGAGCCACTGTGCGTTATTGCTGTTGCTTCTTCTTCTGCTGCTGTTGCTGCTGCTGCTGCCTCTGCTTAGCAGCAATATTGTTGTTGTTGTTGTTGTTGCCATTTGCCCACTTCTGGATCCTCATTTTTGGGTGGATTAGAAGCTGCTGCTGTTTGTGAAAAATTATGAAGGGTTTGGGGTGTTGGAAATGTGAAGAAAATCTGAAGCAATAGTAGCTGCTGCTGCTGCCAGCGTATTGTGTAGTTGTAGTAAATAGCAAGTGTGTGTGTGTGTGTGTGTGTGTGTGTGAATCTCAGCAAATACTCGAAATTTGTGTGCACCTATTGATGTTATTTAGTTACTATAAAATGTATAAAATGGGTATCTACAAATAGAAGTTGACAGCTCTGTTTGTCTGCATCTCAGAGGATTTTATAGCTATAGCTCGGTACTGACATAAGTAGCATCTAGGAGTTGTATAGTTCTCCACTCTATATAGAAATATGTCGGGTTTGCTCGACTGTTGTAGCCCAGTAGAGTAATCAAAACGAAACGCGCACTCGGGAACCGGACCGTAATATACCCTGTGTCAGTACAGGATTCCGCTTCCTTTGTAACTCTCTTGTAATTCTTTTGATAAAATTTTCTTGACACATCGACTGCAAGATAATCATCATGTCCGGCAAATCTCATGTCTCTAGCTTCAAAAATGTGTTTGCTATGAGCTTTTTCTTGATTTGTGGGCGAAGGGGGCGTGACATCCAAAATTTCAGATAAACTTGATCTGTCTGCAAAAATTACCAGTGCTGGGAGACCAAGTTCAAACTTCTAGCGCTTACCATCACTGAAATATATACGGAAATTTATACGGATGGACGGAAAGACAGACAGACAGACGGACAGACACAAGGACGGACAGTCGACTCGTCTGTTGATACTGATTAAGAATATAGTGTATACTTCAAGGTGTCGAGGATGCCTCCTTCTGTCTATTACATACATTGACACAAACTTATAAGCTTTAAAATCGTTTGGATACATTCTTAAATTCAAGTTTAACATTTCCGATTTTAGTATGTATTATTTAGCATATAATTATAATAGCAATGGTTCGGCACTAAAATAGGTACATAAGCCTAATATATAATTGATTCCAGTACAAAATGCTTACAATAAAACCCAGTGATGCAATTATTTGCTGTTATATAAATTCAAAATCGTAATGGAATTAAATATTTTGTACTCGGTTTTAGATAAACTTTTGATGCCATTTGGGACTGATTTTACTCCGGAATGCTGGAACAGGTTACGATAATTTGATTGCAATCATATAATTTAAATCAAGAACTCAAGCATTATTATGAGAATGTAAAACTTTCAATCAGTAATCAAAATTAATGTAGATACATTTTCTCGAATACTTGCGGACATTAGCATAGGTCAGAGAAAGTGCAATACAATTTGTATTTATATATAATTAATTCAATTAAATGAAAATGGCAACTTTAAAGGTTGTCACAACAATTAGATACATTTCTATATATATATACATATATATGTGATTTATTTGTTCTATGTATGTTGCATGCCACAAACTGGCATTCAATAAGTGAAACGGAACTTAAGCTTGCGAACTGGAAAGCTAAAGGCGAAAGATTGCTCAACACACGCCTCGCTGTGGGTGTGTGAGTGTGTGTGTGAGTGTGTGTGTGTGTGAGTGTGTGTGTGTGTGAGTGTGTGTGTGTGTGAGTGTGTGTGTGTGGAAAGTAAGTGAAGCCTGCTGCTGCGGTTGGCAAATGTTTAAGCTAAGGATTAATACTTCTTTTTTAGAATTTTATACTTATACAAAGCATGCCAGTCCCCCTCCCCCCACATCTTATGCCAGCCCCTCCTGCCAAGAACTTCTGGTTCAAGTAAACACATACACACACACTCACACACACACACATGCCTACACATACATGCAATCATATACAAATACGTTTTTCTTCTTGCGCTCATATATGTATTTATGTGTGTGTGCGTTCTTTAGTAAGTATTAAAAAAAAGCAGTGCGATGGGCAATTGTGGGTGGTTTTTTGGGTGCAGACAGTGAAATCCTTGTAAGCAGTTTTCACTTCTGTCTGATTTTTTGCATCTTCTTCTTCAGCTGCTGTTGGTTAGCCAAAAACGACAACAGCGCGAAGAAAAGCGGCAGGAAGACGAAGACGGAGACAAGTGGAAAAGAAGTGGGGAAGTGGGGGTTGTGGGGAAGGAGGGAGACTGTGGCAAGGAAGCGCGCAAAATGATGAATAGAGTTACTCAAATACAACGCTGGGATAAGTTTTAGGAAGCGTGGGCGTGGGCGTGGCCAAGGGCGGGGCGGGGGGCGTGTTGCGTAGTTGAAACATGTTTAAAAATTTCTATAACATCTTCGGTGTGTGTGTGTGTGTGTGTGTGTGTGTGTGTAGTGGGTTGACGACTTAGGAACGAGACTAAAAACGAAAGAGGAGCTCGAAGGCCCAAAAAGGAAAGGGGATGAAGGGAGGGAGGGTGTGTGTGTGTGAATATAGCAGCAATAACTTCTAGTTCACTTTTTAATATTGTTCGTATTCAACATATACAATCTATGTATATGTATGTGCCGATGAAAAGGGGAATGGGATAAAAAGAAAAAGATGAGGAAGCGCCACGCTTTTCATTAAAAATGTTCATAGTCATTTGACAGTGTGTGCAGATGAGTGTGTATGGGTGTGTGTGTGGCAAACGGGGCATGATTGATAACTTTTCAAGGCATACAAACTACACATGTATAAATACCTATAGACGAGTACTCACTCACACACTCATTGAGCCAACTTGACAAAAATGTATCTAAAGTAAACATAATTTGACTATACATAAAAACGAGTATGAGTGTGAATATACCACGGATGTAAAACGATGAATCGATGCATTACAAATCTGTTAAATATAGAAATATAGTTGATTTTGGCTTATCTTATAAATTAACGTATCACAAGTATTTTATAATATAAAACTAGCAAACTTATCTGCACATTTGTATGATTTAAAATACTTAACTTTGTAAATTAAGTTTTTAATTTATTTATATATCAAGGAAACTATTAGAAATTGTTCTAATTGAGTGGTCGCATTTAAGGAAGGCTATGCTCCATTGCCTGCTTGATGCTTTGTCTCATTTTTATTGTTCTGTCATGCCGTCATACTTTTATAGTTTAAATGCGTATACAGAATACATAGAAGCTATGATACAAAACCAAAACTAAAATCTATTAAAACAAGATATTATTACATTAGAAAACAAGGGAAACAAAATCATCTCTGGTTCAAAATATTCTTTTTTGAAAGTAATGATAGCATTTGATCTTATTATTTTGAATCCTCGTCAGTCGCTTTCTCTATAAGTAGGTTTAGTCATGAGCGCATTTAGAACCTTGTTTTTTATATTTGTTTATAAATATATATTATATATTTGTTAATAATATTAGAAGTGCTGATTATTTAAATATTTGCATTTTTCAAGTATTTAGGCTCTTATTTCATTTATAATGTTTTTGGCGAACTTTCGATAAATATATATAAATAGTTAGAAAATTACGGAAATTTAACATTATTTCAATGGAAACACTAAAATATTGCTCAGAGTGTTCTTGAACTAAAATGTGAGTATACTCACACTCAACTTGCGACATTCACTTGACTAGCTGCAAGTATTCATACATACATATGTATATGTATGAATTTGATAAACAACATTTCGCAATTCGCATTTTGTATGTTTATTTTTAACTTATTGTTGTTACACTTTGTCGATTTTCGCAGTTGTTTTGTGTAGCGTGCAACGAACTTTGTGTCTTATCGGCCAAACAAAACTGAAAACGGGAACACGAGCATATCAAGGAGATGGTGAAGAGAATGGGAAGGGGCAGGGGAAGGGGAAGGTGACCGAAGGGGAGACTGTGATGATCAGTGATCGATGATCAATCTACTTGGCCAAAGAGATATTCCAGGCAAGAAGATCATCAGCGAGAACCAATTGCAATTAGTCAGTGACGAGGTCAAAGCCTTGCCTCTTTCTCTCTCTCTCTCGTTCTACACTCATTCACATTTAGCACTCGTATTTGTATTCATAATCAGTGTTGCTAATTTAGCCATTTTCTCGACAGTTCTGCAAATGTTCAATTGTAAAATAGCCGTTGGCTGTATTGAAAGTGGAATTATGACAGTCAAATACTTATATATATATTTTCACACTGTTTATATAATTTAAGAGTAGAATAAATTTAATTTTAAAGCCTAATGATGAGCAAAAGTATTCCTTATGTTCATCGTTTCAATTTTCACAGAGTTATGATATTCAAACATTTTTTCAAAAGGTGACAGGGTTATCTGCAAATTGAAAATTGCTGTAGATAATGATGCGGCATATTATTTACCCCCACAAAGAACCTTTAAACGAAGTAAAAGTCTAGTGGCGAAACCATATTCAGGCCCCAAAATTACTGATATCAAGTTTTGTGACGAACAATATTCATTTTAATATATAAACTCTTCTAATATAAAAAACCTCTACACGAAGTAGAAGTCTAGTGGCGAAAGCATATTCAAGCCCCAAAATTGCTGATATCAAATTGTGTGATGAACAAATATATAAACTCTTCCACAGTGATGAGCTTTAAAGAATCGGAATAACCTACTTATGACATACGCTTGTATAAAGCCAGTCTACCCATTTTAAATGGAAATAGGGGATAACAACAACTTAAAAACAAGACGAAGTATTAAGACGCATGCTACAGTTGGGTACTATGTGCTGCAGTCGAGTGTGCTCGACCATTCATGCCCAGTACTCGTATTTTTGCCACAGTTTAAATCATTGAAAACAAAACTAAATTAAAGAAAATGTTGCAACTATAAAAATATACCCTGAATATATTATGTGAATATCGTAGCTAAATATGTAGCTACGATTGCTACAATTAAATTGCAGACACAGATCCTTTTGTATGTTGGCGCTGTGTGCTGTGATAAATACTGCAAATTTTTAGGTTAAAATTGTTCTTAATGTACTAGTGTGAAATGGCGATGGCAATCAAAACTGTAATTTGGCAATCAAACTTCGCAATTATCGCGCTATCGGGAAGGGCGTGGGTTCGAATCCCGCTTCAGGCATCAAATTGAAGTTTCTTTTAAATATAACTGCTTCATTTTTTAGATTCATTTTTAAATTGTTTAATGATAACATGAACAGATCGTCGTCGCTGTAGCTGCCTTTAATATCATTTAATATTAATTTTAATATATTTTCTGTTTATTAACCAATTGTAATGTATGCAATGAGAATTATACGCAATCGTACAAAAATCTAAGGTCTGCTGGCTTTAAAAGTGTTCATGAAAATTGATTATTTTCAATTTGTGGGGGAGGAAGGAGGCGTCACGAAATTCTAAGCCAAACTTGATCTGCCTGCACACGATATAGGAATATTGTTACAAATTTTGGTTGCTCTAACTTTTGAAGGCTCTGAAATACAGATGTTTATACGGAGAGACAGACGGACAGTCAGGCAGACGGACAGATGGACAGACAGTCGACTCGACTGTCGATACTGTTTAAGAATATAGATATAGATATGCATTCAATTGCCTGTTACGGACATTGACACACACACTTATAAGCCTTCAGAACCTTTAGCTACAGGGCTAACTTTTGTCTAGGTTTATCTAGCTATTTTTCTTAAACGTTGCTATTGTTGGCATCTCTGTTTAGCAGTCGTATTTGTATTCATAATCATGCCACACTCACACGCATATTGCTGCATGTGTGTGTGTATGTGTGCGTTTTGTTTGTTGCTCGTGTGTCAATGCCACGCAAAACGCAAATCGCTAAGGAGGAGGAGAAGTCAATGCACTTCTCTCCTCGCTTTCGTAGGGGGCCTCGGTGTGTGAATCATTTTTGGTTATTTGTCTGACTATGCAGCGATCCACACACAATCCACACGATCCACAATCCACATTGCAGTCAGCGTTCTAATCACCCTGTTCACACACACACACGCACATATTGTTGCAGTCATGCCCGAAATATATAAAAAGCTCGCAATGCGAGAGTCTGAGCGAGAGAGCGAAAGAACAAAAGCTGCAGTGAGATCACCGTCAGGTCAGAAGACGTGTGTGTATGTGTGTGCTGCGACTATCGCTCTCTGTTTAAGTTGTTTGCTATCTTTCTACATCGCTTCGTCTCTGCCCTTCCGCCATCGTCCGTCCCTGCGCTCGTTCGTTCGCCTTGGCCATGGCCGCTTTGCCACTCGCATTGCGGGTCAATGACTGCCAAAAAAAAAAACACAAAATATTTTTGTCGACTTTTTAAGCAGCAGCGCCAAACTGAATAGTCACACACACACACACACACATACAGGCCGTTGCAGCTGTATGTGCGTGTGTAAACGGCATACAAGTGTCGTTCTTGTTCTGGTTCTCGTTCTGCTTCTCCTTCTACTGCTCATTCTCCCTCGCTCCGCTCACATTCTTATACTTATTTGGAGTCCCCTCTTCTTCCCTGACCTCACCTCACCTCACCGCACCCCACACCACCCCTTAACCTGTCCAGCCCTCGTTTGTCTTCTTCGCTGTCGCCTATGCAGTTTCGCATGTTTTTTCCGTAGGCGTCTCAAAACATCGCAAATAAAAATGTACATTGTATATATTCACATACATATATTTACATACCTAGTACAGTTAGTCAAGTAATTGTTTTGACAAAATAAGATATGCACATATTTAATTTTTATAGATTTTTCATTGCTTGTCCTATTTTATTATTAAAAATAAAAGAGAATTATTGAATAAAAATTAATAAAAGTTTGCAATTGAGCAAAATCCATTGTTGTTAAGAAATCTCTGATTGTAATTGTTATTGTGACTAGTATAAGTTAACTTTGTAGAGCTAGGATGTAAATGAACAAATAACCACATTTAATACCCTGTGGGGGTATAGAAGGATTGTTAAAAGTATCTAACTGACAGAATAATGACTCCTTCAACGATCTCATAAAGTTTATAAATTCTCGATCAGTATCAATCAGTCTGTATGTCTGCCCGCCTGTCTGTCTATCCGCCTGTTCGTCTGTCTCTCCGTCGACCTGTCCGTCAGTCTGCACATATATATGTCCTACCGTCTGTCCATCCGTTTGTTCGTCTACACAGGGTATATATGGGTTAGGCTCCCAACTATCCTCCTTGTTTATATGAAATTGCTTAAATACATATTTTACTTATGTCAAAACAATTACTTGACTTACTGTGCATATGTTCATCTATTTGATTAACCCTCGTCATCAATGTGATCAATTGCAACTAACTAAAAGTATTATCTTATGGAAGATCGTTCATTGCTTGACAACTGTCAATTAATAACCTAGAATAATTACATTTTGGCGTGAAATAATATTTCTTAAATGTCTTAACTGAATGCCAAAGGGAAGAACATGTTGCATCACCTTTATGGAAGTTTATATCAATACCAAAATACAGAATTGCTGAAGTGCTAAACGCATCTTTATTTGAAATATTAAAATAAAAATATCATATACTTATTATTTATGTGAGACCAAAAATATATTCAAGTTCTTCAAGTTTAAACGAAATTTTACCAAACAAAATTAAAACAATTCGGAGAGTCGAAGCTTCCACGACATTAGAATTCCCTGCGGCAGTTTTCTAACTTATATTTGCAGATAATGTTAGAGTATTGACCTTTGTAAAGACGTACCTGTATCAAGTTTCACACATACAACTTAAAAACTGTCAGACTAGATTGCATAGAAACAGGCGGACGGACAGACAAACAGATAGACAGATAGATGGACAGACAGGCGGACAGACAGAGAGGCGGACAGACAGACAGGCGGACATACAGACAGACGGAAAGATAGATAGATGGGCAGATAGACAGGCGAAAAGACAGATACATGGACCGACAAACAGACAGGCGGAAGGACAGACAGGTGAACAGACAGCCGGACATACAGCCGGACAGACCGGCGGATAGAAAGGCAGGGCTATATCGACTTGTCTATTGATGCTGATCAAGAGTATACACATCGATTAAAAAAGTCTCCTCTGCAGAATTTGAATGTGTCTGAGAACTACAAAAAAGTATCCCCCGTTTGATTGACCACATGACTGTACATCCAGTGCAAGCAAAACACATATTTACATACATTTGGCCATAGAGACTGCTCTACATTTGTTGGTATAATATACATTAATGTATAAAAACTGTTTTGCAAGATTAGAACGGCTTCTCGTCGCAGTTGTTGTTGTTGTTCTTGTTGTTGTTGTTGTTGCTGTTTTTGCTGCTGTTGTCATTTAATACCCGAAATTCTAGTCTAACCGGATACAAGGTTCGCTGCATTATTTTGCATTGTGTTTTTTGTTTACCTTTCCTGGTACGCAATATGTATTCAGTTTTTTTTTTAGTTTTCTTTTTTTCAGTTTTTGTTTTCTTTATACAAAAATGGGTAACAGTTGTGCAAAAATGCATGTAACGTAGAAAAGGCGTCCAAACAAAGTATATAAATAATCTACATGCTAAATACTGTGTAAAAGCTATTCTAACCAAAAGTTAATTTATTTAAGACGATCACGCCGTCAATAAAACTTGAGAAAGCTATTAAGATATATTTAGTTGACTTTTTCATTTAGAAATAAAATTTTACTATTAGATTGTAAAGTTAAAATATGTTCAAATTGATGATGTATTTCGATTAACATAGATAAATTTGTGCTATTTGTAAACCTACGAAAGCTATGAAAATATATTTGTGTGTTTATGTAAAAGCATATTACGTATATTTTGACCAGAAGTTAATTTTAGTTAACACTAGTTTACAGTCATTTTGCATCAGAGATCTTAATATTTGTATTTCCTATAGATTTTTAACTCCTCAACACGAAAATGAATTTTAAAAATTTGTTTTTCGTTTTCAAGAAATGAGATGATTCAGCTTATTTGAGCATAAATCGTATACACGGATACCGTTTTGGGTAAGAGCGGTCTCTAATTAAAGACAATGAGCTCTTCTAATACTTGTTGCATCTAATAAGTTGCATCGTTTTGATAAGTAACGCTTTTAAAGTTTCAATATTCAAGTTTTTGCAGAAAAAAACACGTAATTTAGTAATAAAAAAAAAATATAAATAACGAGAATAATATTAATCACAAAAATACTTCCAGTTCCAAAAACTGAGCATAAGTTGTGGACTTTCTCGAGCATAACAAGGCATCGTATATAAAAATCTATATACTCTATATGGGCATATCCCAAAAATCGTATAACAAGCAATTTTAGTAATAGTATATATATTTAATTTTAGATAAATGAACCGAAAATTTGTTTTCGTCGGTGTATTATATGAAATATCGGACTATATCCAGATTGACATCGAAAATTCTGCTTTATCGTTATAAAAAGGGTTTTTTTAATATTGTCAAAAACGTATAAAAATCAAACTTCGATTTTATTTGGAATCATATCATTAAACACAAATACAAAACTTTTGGATATTTTTCAGAAAAATATTAAATTAGGTGATGTAATGTCACTCATTTTTTATGTAACGTCCGCAACGGAAAATATGGTTTTTTTTGTGTAACTGGTATAGTTTTCATTTTTTTTCTCAAACTTTCTTTGCAACCATTTTTTAAAATGTACTTTCAAAAGAAAAAAAAATTTTTTTTTAACGGTTAAAAAAAATGTTTTTGCTATTTTTGTAACGACCGCAACATATATGTATGTTTACCAATAGGTAAAAAATAAAAAAAAAATTTTATAAACTAAAATGAAATTATCAGTTCCAAATTTAATATGCTAATGCATTATAGGTCTCCTAATTATTGTACACATTATTTTTTGGATCGGACCACTATATATTATATATCTGCTGTGTTACTGATCTAGCCGATTTGCACTAAAGTTGCAGTTTTTAACCTAATGAACGGCAGTGCGAAATGCATGCCTTCCCTACCAGAAGTACATTGATCGGGTGGAAAGGAATGAAAAAATCAAGGATTTATGATCACAACTACCAAAATTTTATTAGAAAACACTACATTAGCGTTATTTAGTTTGATTTTGCTTAGAAGTATTTTAATGGTTGAAGCTATGAATGAGAAATATTTAACAAAACACATTCAAAATGTATACCAATTGATAGTACTTGCGAATACCTTTATTTTGAATGTGTTTTGTTAAATATTTCTCAATCATAGCGCCAACAGTTTCAAAAATAACACTAACCAGTCGGAAAGGCTACAGTCGAAATCGACTATGAGAGACCCTTTACTTATTCTTCAAAAATGAAATAACAGTTACAAACATACAGACTTATATATAAACCTAAATAAATTTGACGCTGCTCAGATTAGCTTCCGATTAATTAAATATAATCGCTTATGTTACACTTGAATTATTAACATACTAATGTTAATCTTAACATACAAATGTTAATCTTAACATACAAATGTTAATCTTAGCATACAAATGTTAATCTTAACATACGAATGTTAATCTTAACATATCTGCACATTTCCTGCACATTTCCTGCCATTGTACATTCGATAATTTGTTTGCTTCAAATCTCCGGTGTTTATTGTCCGATTTTGATGAAATTTTCAGTACGCATCGAAAGGAAAGTAAATTTTATGTATGCCGATTTTGGAACTTGTATCTTTTAAATTACTCGAGTTATTAGGGTTTTCCGATTTTTGGGGGCGGGAGGGGGCGTGGCAAAATTCTAAAACAAACTTGACCTTTTCGGGGGTCACAGGAGTATTGTCACCAAATTTGGTGACCCTAGCTCTTATAGTCTCTGAGATCTAGGCGTTCATACATCACGACAGACGGACAGCAGGACAGACGGACAGACGGACAGACGGACAGACGGACAGACGGACAGACGGACATGGCTATATCGACTCTGCTGGTGATGCTGATCAAGAATATATATACTTTATGGGGTCTGCCGGACTTCCTTCGACCTGTTACGCACATTTTTTTTTTGACAAACTTAATAGACCCTATTTACTTTTTTAAAGTAAAGGGTCTAAAAATTGCGTACGAATGTAACGTCCGCAACGCTGGATTAGCCCATATATCCTAACCAAAAAGGTTCATAAGTACTACAAAACTCATTTTGATGTCTTCTTTTTCTGACAATTTGTATTCAATACAGTTGGAGCATAATATATAATATGAGCCTATTGGAAAAAATAGATAACAGAGATCAGATCAGAGATCTGTTTCTGAAGTCGTCAATAGTGTTATCTTAACTTAAGAAAGCTCTACAAATATATTTAATTTTCTTTACTAAAGTAAAAGATATAATCAAATATAATGTTGCATTCTGATAAAAGAATATTTATTTGTGCTATTTGTAAACCTAATAAAGCGACATATTTAAAACTTTATATTACATTAACTTATTCACAATTATATATTGCATTTCCGCTATTTGTATTTTTTTTTTAATTTTCGTTTACTCAGTTATTATAGTAATTGATTACCGTAAAAAATGTATGATTAGTGAATTTATATTTGTCTTATTTATAAACCTAAGAAAGCAATATAGATGTGTGTTAAATATTGTGTAGATGCCAATAATTAAATGTAGGTCTGTAAATAATTAGTATGTAAGATAGAAACAAAACCATTTTCGTTGCTTTGATAACTCAATAATGAGAGTCCATTAAAACGTCGCCAATTGTTGTCCACTTTTCTAATTTGCAAGAATGCATTTCAAATTTGGCAATGCAATGATTCATTTTATACTCGTGTAAATACACAGATTGATGTACGTGTGTGTGTGTGTACTCATGAATTTATCCTAAAGATTCGAGTACTCGGCAATTACTTTAATGGCCGCCTTGACAGGCTCGACGGGTGTGTGCGCCATATGTTGGCCCCGATTGCGATGTGATTTTGGGCACGGGTACAATGATTTGAGTACCCCTCCCCATCCAGTCTTATACACATGCAGAGAACCTCTTCATCAGATCTCACTATCCATTATTCTCTCTCTCTCCCTCTCTCTCTCTCTCTCTCTGTTCTAAGCGATCCTTTGCTGCGCTTTTTATACCCTTGCTGAGAGTACTATAGATTTGTCACGAAATATGTAAAGCATTAAGAAGAGAGGCTTGTCAGATTCTATAAAATATATATTAGTATTATTGATCATCATCATCAGTCGAGTCGATGAAGTGCGTTTGTCTGTCCGTCTGACCTGCTGTATGAACACCTAGATCTCAGGAACAATAAGAGCTAGAGTAACAAAATTTGGTGACAATACTCCTGAGTCCTGCACTCCGAATTTTTTTTTATTTTTATTTTTGCCACGCCCCTTCCACTCGTGAATAACACGAGTAATTTATAAGATACAAGTTCAAAATTCGGCATACATTTCATAATTTCATTGCAATCGGACAATAAACACCGGAGATTTGAATATATGTGGATGGAGGCAGCAACTTGAGGCAAGGAAACTGGTAATTTGCCATATGATCGACTATGGCTGCATTGGCGTAATGATTAGAGTGTCGAACTCTTGCGGTGTGGTTCTGGGGTTCGACACCCACCAGAGGCACACTTTGTAAATTTATTTCTTATTAACAAATTTATTTAGGTTTATACTTTTATTTCCTTTTTGAAGTATAAGTAAAGGGTCTCTCATAGTCGACTTCGAGTAGTTGGTATTGTTATTTAGATACTGATCAAGTTTGGTTAGAATCGTACAAAGTACTATATTACTTAGTTGACACGAAAAAGATCGGTTGAAAATTGAATAAAATCGTTGAATATAAAATCGTTTTTTTTGGCAGAAAGCAAGTAAACAGACTGACTCAGGATACCCTACAGTCGCACGCGCCTTGACCGATCGGCTTTTTGGGCTTTCACTAGTAGTCGCTGAACTGCAACGGGTGCGAGTATCTGCCATCTCACTCTCGCAGCTTGCCCTGCTTCTCTTCGTCTACCCCCCACGCCCGTATACCCAACATTCTCTGCTGCTTGCCTCTGCCATCATCATCTCCGCCTTGAGCTTCATCATCGCCTTCGTCGTATGGCGCATGAGTAATTTGCTATTTGATATTTTTGTATGCATGTCTGTTTGTATGTGTGTGTGTGTGTGTGTGTGCGAGTGTGTGTGTGTGTGTATTTGTGTGTGCAAGTTTCGTATTTTTAAAATTTGTGCGCTTTTTGGGCAAACTGCACGCGTTGTCTCTCGTCTCTTTCACTTGCTGCCTGCCTGCCTGCCTCCTCTCTCTCTCTCTCTGTGTGTGTCTATCTCTTTCTTTCTCTAACAGACTGCAGATCGTCATCTCCATACATATATACATACAAATCTGTATGTATGTATGTACATAGAAACAAAAACACAGAAAGAATCTCGGTGATCTGCGCTGCGTTCATTGTTGTTGTTTTGGTTTTTGGCTTTGGCTTTTTTTTTTAGGTTGGGGGGCTTTTGTTTGGTTTCAGTTTTATTTTTTTAGGTCATTGAACTGACTGTGAAATTTTCAGCTCTTGCCTAAAAACAAAAAATTGCAGTCAATTTAACTGCGGACAATTTTTGCTGGAATTTCTGTGATGCTTCTCTCAGTTCTGGTCTTTTCTGTTTCTGTTCTGTTCTGTTCTGGATCCCTTCACGTCTGTTCTTTTGAGCTATGTACTTCGGCATATGGGTATGAGATTGTAGGGTTGCTTTTCAGCCAGCACAAAGTAGAAAGCAATATGCAATTGTGCCTATCAAGACCCCTAAGAATATTACATTTTTCTTGATTTATTGCAATATAAGAAATATGTCTGACTGTAAGTACAGTGCAATTTAGCTGACACTTTTAGACCCTGTACATTTTAAGAGTCTATTCAGTTTGTCAAAAACTAAAGTGTGCTTGCCAGGCTACAGAAAGTCTGGCAGACTCCATAAATATAATATAATATAAATAAATAAAATATTTATTATTTGGCTTTAGCACTTCTACTGTTTATAATTACATAGTATGTATAGAATCAAGGAGTGTCTACTTAAAAATATTTGATGGCTCGAAGGACCAAAATAAATAGTTATTTAGAAATACTGTATCGTGGGCTGCTCTTAAGCCTCTAGAGCTAGGCTGGAGTTACCACTGATGGGGTTCAGTTAATAAATATTAAAGAATTCTTCAAAATGTGATGTTTGGCAACCGTAATAATTCTTATATGAGATGTGTTGTTTGGCTGTCTCGATGACCTCGAAAACTCATAAACAACAGCCAATCAACTCATAAAAAAAAAACTCTTCTATAAAATATTGATTCTGTCTAGAGTCAAGAATTATTCCATCAAGCGTTTGTTGTTTGAGTCATTAATGCAACCATTTACTAAAGTATTCTATTTAAAATATAATTTATTTTCAGTTACCAAAAGAAATTCCCCTCAAATAATAAAAAAAATCGTCTCTATAAGTAAGTTTTTAATGCAACCATTTACTGAAGTTTCTCGAACATCTATAAACCTAATATAAAAGTATATTTTATTTTATTATTAAATACATAAAATAGACAATATTTGCAGTTACAAGGAAATTCTCAAAGAATAAATATTAAAAGCTGCTCTTTGAATTTGAATTTTGTCTAGCGTCCAGAATTATCCAAGGATTCGTTGTAAGTGTGCTTAACGGTCGTATGCTTAATAACTATGAATAGTACTCGTAGTAGTAGAACACAGGGAGAAGTGAACTTTAATGTGGCTAAAAGAGAAGAAGAGAAATTCTAGCAACAACAACAACAACAACAACTGCAACACAGTTTAACTCATTAAATTAGATTGCAGGCAATTACGCGCACAAAGGCCGCATAATTAAATGCGATCAGGTTTTGGGAATGTGAGGCGCAGAGAGTTAGAGCCACATACACATATATATATATACGTATATACCTATTTACTTATACAATTACAAAACACATAGCATTACTGCTTTTTTTTTCTATGTTGCACCAATGTTGTTGCAACTAACTAACCGTCGGGTTGTTCCTTGCTTTTGCTGCCACCGGCTTTACATTTCATTCAATTTGCGATTAATTAATAAGCAGCGATTTAGCACAAATGCAAATTGATATTAAATAGCGCATATTAGCGGTTGCACGCCAACCAACCCACCAACTAAGTGGCAAGAGGGTGCAAGTGTTGCAAGTGTTGCAAGTTAGCAAAGTGTGTGGCACAATAAGGACTAGAATCTTTTGAAATGTACAAAGAGGTAATAAACACAGTGAGGATCAGTTGAAACCATAATATTTATTACATTGTTGATAAAAGTATTAAAAAAAATTAAACTTAAAATGAATTTCTAGCAATAAAGGAGGTTTTAAATAGTCAATAAAACATACGACAAGGAAAGGCATAAAAAACTATTGCAATTGTTATTATTTCTAATAATATTGATAATAATATAAACATAATAAGCATTTTAAAAGAGACGGGCTTCTAAAATCAGAAATATTGCTCTTAAATATTGTATTTTTATAACAAGACAACATAAAGACTAAAGCACAGAAATACAAGAATCAAATGAAAACATTAAAAAAAAACTAAAACTAAGCAAGTATCAAATATCTAACAGATCCTACGACAAGGAAAATTGACAAGAACATTTTGCAATTATGAAGTTTATTAGAATTGGGATTTTTAGTTAAATTTACTGAATTAGTTCAATCGTTAATTTTTAAGTAGTGAACTATATTTGTCAGTTTGTTCAGTTGTTCAATTGTTCAGTTGTTCAGTTATTTAGTTGTTCAGCTGTTCAGTTGTTCAGCTGTTCACTTGTTCAGTTGTTCAGTTCGTCAGTTGAACAGGATATTCAATTGATCAGTTGTTCAGTTGTTCAGCTGTTCAGTCGTTCAGCTGTTCAGTTGTTCGGCTGTTCAGTTGTTCAGTTCGTCAGTTGAACAGTTATTCAATTGTTTAGTTGTTCAGTTGTTGAGCTGTTAAGTTGTTAAGTTGTTCAGTTGTTCAGTTGTCCAGTCGTGCAGTTGCTCACTCGTTCACTTGTTCAGCTGTTCAGTTGTTCAGTTATTTACATGTTCATGAACGATGTCCTGCATTAATAGTTATTTATTTTTAATATATGACAAATGATACGTGGCGTTAGAATTTAAGAAATTCTAAGAATGAAAACAAATAAGTTTAAGCTGACCAACTAAATTAACTGAATAAGTTCTTGCGTTCATTTTATTCGGAACGAATCGACACAACTCTAAAGTTTATATCAAGTGGAAAATTCCAGCGCATTATTAAATGAAATTCTAATATTTCCAACATTGTTTATAAAAATATAAACAAATAACATATATTGATAAAAAAAAGACCGGTTGCTAAAATCAAAACAAATATATAAATCTTTAATTTTTAAAATAAAACAACATTAGACCAAAATACAAGAATGTTGTTTACTGTAGTTTTGAAATTTGTTAATTAATTTTTTACTTTCTTCATGTCTTTCATCGATCATGTGGAATTTTCTGGAATTCTTCTTATCGTAAATTCGTTTCTTATTTTATAATATTTGTTCAAAGTCTGGTATAAATTTGTATATTCATTGTTTTTGTATGCTATTTGCTATATTTACTCTGAATATTAGAATAGGTTTTAATTTCTTTCACCTTAAACTTCGCTGGTGGTCGAACAATGAAGTTGGTTATGACTTTTTGGCTAATTTCCTTTTTTTTTTGTTTTACTAAATCAAATTAAATTGAAAGCATTAAGTGGCCAACATTGGATTCCGCCGCTTCAAGTGATGCTGTAAATTACTGAATGATCCTCCACCGATACTTATTGCCATCTAAACACATTTTCCGTGCTTTTTGTTCTCGGTAGCATTAAAAATGGTTCCAAACATCGGACCGCTTTCTATTAACATTTAATGTCACTTATATATGAAATGTGATTTATAGGCGACGTTCAATTTACCGCTTAATATTTATCGATATCGAAAGCGCTAAATCGAACGAGAGAATCATTTTGGGAATCGAATCAGAGTGAAAGAGAATGGGATTCAAATGAGTCAAATGAACTACAATGAATTGAATGATGAGATTGGAACTCAAATGACACTAATGAACGACAGTCAGGGACTTAGTTCAGTCGTTCGATCGAACTGAATCTGAACGATTCAATACAACTTAACTAAGTACTCAGTTCTTTTTTTCGACAAATATCTAAATTGTAACCGCTTTTTTATCAGTGTAGATCCCACAATTTGTGCATCTAATTGAGTGAATAACTCTGAGCAGTCAACACGATTGTTTCTCAATTGACTTTTCAAAACGCTATGTTCTTTCTGTTTTTTATAAACCGAGTGAGAGAGGGACAGGGAAATGGGGAATGGGGAATACGGGAGGGGACCGGTTATGCGGTTAGGTTGTACGAATCTCATCGGTGTTGGCCCCGTCGTCCAACTTTTGTTGACTTTGTCTATGTTTGCATTTTTTGTTGCCAGCTATAGAGTTGGAAATGCAGATAAAGCTGGAGATGGAGATGGAGTGCTTGTTATGCCTATGCCTCGTGGCACTCGTGACTGCAATAGCAACAGCAGCAGCAGGAGGAGCGGGAGCAGGAGCTGGGATAGAAACAAAGTACAAGGACGGTAACGAGCAGGGGAAAAGGGTACAGAAACGACCGCAGCATATGCTGTGGCTCTGGAGAACGGGAAGTTTTCGTTTCCGCGTTTTAAACGCCGTTTTAGTAGTTTTCTATTCATTGCTGCAAAGTGTGATGATGCACTGTGGTGTGTGGCACGAGTGTGTGGCACGAGTGTGTGTGTAGCATGATGGGGGCATCATCATCATAACGGCAAAGTGCTATTTTTTCGCTACATAATACAATTTTGCTGGGGTGTGAAAAATTATTAAGTAAATGTTTTTCTTATTGTTTTCATAACTTTGTAATTTCTGACGCCATTCCTTGCATTGCTTTTTTTTTGCTACTGTTGTTGCTTTTGTGGAGAAATAGCGATAGCTGCAATTTTGTGTTTCTTTTTCCGTCATAATTGTATTGTATTGTTTGCTGTAAGTATTTTTATCTATACTTATTTGCTATATACTAATTTATTATGGTATTTGAACTGTAGACGCAGTATTTGCATATATCATTTAATTTTGATTGCTTCAATCAGAGTTTAATTAGACTGTTTGTCAATGTGCTTTACGTGTTCATTTGATATTGATTATTATAGGAACTCTAGACTTTGTTTAAGAACTTTTGATAAAATACTTTATGCCTCAGCTGTGTTACGACTTTAGTTAATTTATATAATAATTATTCTTTCATTTTGTTAGTTAATTTTAATAGTAAATATTCTTGTATTTATTTATTATTCTATTTATATACCCTTGCAGAGGGTATTATAATTTTGTCAAGAAATGTGCAACGTATGAAAGCATACATGTCCAATCCTATAAAGTATATACATATATTATTGATCAGCATCAACAGCCAAGTCGATATAGACATGTCCGTCTGTCTGTCTGTCTGTCTGTCTGTCCGTCTGTCTGTCTGTCTGTCCGTCTGTTTCTATGCAAACTAATATCTCAGTTTTAAAGCTATCTGGATGAAACTTGGTACAGATCAGTCTTCTTGTTGCAGGCAGTACATATGTCGGATCGACCGGATCGGATCACTATATCGTATAGCTGTCATAGGAATTATTGATCGAAAATCATTCTTTTGAATGACAAACTTTTTCATTTTGCAACACATGCCAAACAAACGCACAGATTATGCATTTGGATATCTCTTTTACATCCTGACCAAGTTTAGTTTAAATCGGATCACTATATCACATAGCTGCCGTAGTAAAGATTGGTTGAAAAGTGCATCGGGGTTCTGCAAGGATATGAAATCTTTGGCGTGCCAAAAATAACAAATAAGATTGGCTCAGGGTACCTTACTTCCGATCCCGCCCGACTCTCCGGCTTGTCGATACTCGGTTAGTAGTATTTTTTATTATTAGTTTTAAAATGGATGATTTTTGAGCAACTTTCTTTTTGGCAACACTGTTTTTGACAGCTGACGCGGGTTTCGTGTATTTTTGTCACTGTCAAACATGTTCAGTTTGGTCTTTAATTCAACTATGAATCGATTTAGACATTTTTCAATTTTATTATCAATATTCATGCTCGGTTAAGATGAAATGCATCGTGTACTTCTTCAATTTTAAGTTCAGTTGGGTCGAGGCTATTCAATTGGCCGCCTAGATCTTCTGATTTAACAACTTTTGACTACTTTTTGTGGGGATATGTTAAAGTTCATGTCTATGGCGACAAGCCAACTACGATTGACGAACTAGAAGCCAATATTGAAGAATTTCCACGTAAAATATCAGCCGATTTGTTGGAGAGAGTTGGCCAAAATTGAACACAACGCAGCCACGGTCAACATTCAGATGAAATCTTCTTTAAATAATAAATTATATCGATCGTTCTTTCGACTAAAATAAATTTTTAATTAATTTTTCAGAATATTATATGTTTACTTCTTTGGAAAATCAAATCCATAAGCTTTGAAAAACTCATTCTTTATGTATATAAAATTCAGTTTAATTAATATAAAGGATTGCATCGATAATCTATAGGTAGTAGTTTTTGATATTTGTTCTGAAAACTTCTGTTCAAATAATCTAAACCAATAATCTGTTTAGAATTTTGTTTTTTTAATAATTAAAAATGTGGTTTTGATTTGAAGAATTCTGAGCTTTCAAAACTTTTACATTCGCTATCGTAGCAATACAACTGCTATCGTAGCAATACAACTGCTATCGTAAGAATACAATTGCTATCGTAGCAATTAAATTTGTTTTAGTTTCCGATATTTAATACTAAAACTGCTGTTTAAAAAATTTTTAGCCTCAGATTTATTTTGACTTTGGTTGACATTAGTTAGAATGAACAACTCTTGTGTTATTTTATTTTTAAAATGCTTAAAACTCGTTAGCTAATCTAAAAATATTTTTTTTTGTTACAACGAAACACCAATAAGCGAGCTCAACATTCATGCGTTGTTTCTATGTGGTTGCCTTAAAATTCTCAACTGGTTCTAGCTGCACAAAACAAACATAACAAGCTTGGATCGTTGGGTAAGCTAGCTGAAAATGGTACTGATGAGGCAGATGGGCATCTCCTCAAAATCAGCTGTATACCATGCCTAGTTCCTTGCCTTTTTGACAAGTATATTTGTGTTTTGTTTGTCATATCGACAATAAATTCGGCTAGCACCCAATATTTTTAGACGCTTTACTTTTTAAAAAAAAGTTAAAAAGGGTCTATTAATTTTTGATTGGGGATATCGGAAAGTTCCAAAGTTTTGTGGTATAAAAACGTCTGCTGAACTGATATAAACCTCATAGCCAGCTCCTTAACACAAAACATAAATAAGATAATACTTTTTTTTACAGAAGTGCAACCTACTAAACTTGTATATAATTAACTGTTGAGTCGATGGCCTTGTAGCTAGTACTCTAGGCTTAAGTATACTTATTTATAATATATAAAATAAATAAGTCTAATAAAACTAGATTTAAAAAATAATTTATATTATATTTTCATTAGTTTTCTTCTTCTCCTAATATTAATCTAATCTAATATATAATATATGTTTAATAATAACTTATAAGACACATAGTTTAAACGAACTGTGTTGGGTTCAGGTTTACAGTTCGCAAAAGGACCGGTTCGTTTGGAAACCGGCTTATAGCCTTGGTTATTATGACTTTTGTTATTGTAACTTGATGTTTATGAGAGAGATTGAGTACAAACAAAATATGATATGATGTCGAGATCGACTGAACTTGTTGAATCTGCGCAGAATAAATTTATCTGGCTTACTGATTTACTAGGTGTCCTCTTGGCGTAGAATTTCAGAGAGAGCGAGAGAGTGAGAGAGATTGAGAAGAAACTAACATGATATGAAGTCGAGATTGACTAGAATAAATATATCTTCTTGTTGTCTTGAGAAGTATCCTCTTGTAGTAGAGTTTAAGATATGTGTGTACTTACTGTTTGAAGCGGAACTCGGATGAAGGAGTTTACCTACCTGTTTTTGAATTCAGGTCGAGCTGCGTTTAAAATGCGGGTTCGTTGATCGTGTTCTGATGGTGTTCCTGCACTTTTCGGGTTGCATTTAATTAGAGTTCTTCAGATGGCGGCATAGTCCATGGAGCCACAGAATTATCGAGAGACACTTGAGACACACTCGGGGGGACAACTCGAGCAGCTCACAGTTGCACAGTTTGAATATCAGTAATATTTTTGGTTTTCTTGTTGTTTTTTTTTTTCTTCAAGATTTCACTTGTTTACAGTTCACATTTGAAAAACTCACATCAACAAAAAAAAGAGATAGTTTCTCAGCACTTTATTTTTTTTATAAAAAAAAAAACAGAAATAGAAGTAGGTTGGGAACTCGAAACGCGTTTTTTTTTAGGGGGGGCTGCCGTTATTACTCAGTTTAGATTTAGATTTAGATACGTTTGGAACGGAACGAAGTCAACAACGTGTAGATGGAATACAATAATATTGTGTGTTGACATACTGAAGACGATACGATAATGTTCGAGAATTCTTTTTTCGCTATAAGAAACTCTGCGTTCTCGTTGTCTGTGGCCAGTTCGGTGTTGTTTGGTTGTTGGTTGTTGGTTGTTGGCTGGTTATTTGATTATTTGGTTGTTTGGTTGTATGGTTGAATGGTTTGTTGGTTTGTTGGTTTGTTGGTTGGTTGTTTGGTTGGTCGACGCACGTCCAATCCGATAGCTAACTGATGTTCATCTAAATGGATCTGAACTATTCGAATATAATGTTGCCCAGAAACTTTTTTGGGATCAGCGTCGTTGTCGCTGTTGCTGGCGCTGTCGCTGGCGTTGACGTCGCAGCTGCAGCATTTGACGTCGACGTCGGTTTTAGTCCTCTATGCGTATGTGTCCGTGTTTGTGTGTGTGTGTGTCTGTGTGTGTGTGTGTCGACTTGCAGTTGTCAATGCTCCAACGGCAAAGTACGTTCTGAGTTGCTGCGGGGCTTGCACATAATATGCAGGCAACATCATAATGAGCAGCCTGCCATCATCATCGTCATCGTGTCCATTTCACCAATACACACGCACACACGCACACCATTACACCTACATATGTGGCGCTCACTTTAGGCTACCCCTACTTAAAGCTCTCAATCTCTGTTTCAACCCGACACCGACACTTTTTTTTTTTTTCGTCTGCTGTCTCTGTCTTTCGCTCGCACTGCACTCAACTGCAGTTGCTGACCCCCCCCCCCCCCCTCCGCTCTCTTTCCTCTATACCCAGCCGTTGCCCTGCTCCACCTCAGTTCCAAAGCAGCGTCCGACGACGCCGCTGCCACCGAAAAATAAAAATCTGCCCAAAACATGCTGCAAAAAGAAATCGCTAAAAAAAAGGCAACAAAAATGAAACGAAATACACACACACACACACACACACACGAAACACAACAAAGCGTAATCCAAATGTTGAAAAAAACCAAAAAAAAGCAGCAGAAAAAAAAAGAAAAAAATAAACCCAAAAAAAAAAACGAGAAATAAATAAAAATGCAATGGGAAGCCCTATAAAAATATGTGTGCACAATACCTGCGTGGTCCCACTGAACTGATGAGCTGACACCCGCTTCCCTCTGCCCCCTGCCCCTTCTATGTGCAAATACATGTATATACGTACATATATACGTACATGTATTTATATATGCTGGCAAATGAGCGCCGAACTCGTCCTTTTTCGGCCTATGCGAACGCTAACGCTGACAGCGCCGTCAACGTCGCAGTTGCAGTCGACGTCGGCATCGGCATCGGCGTCGGCGTCGGCGTCGATACTATTGCTGCCGCGCTGTCGTCCACTTTTATGTTATATTGGCATACACACACACACACACACACACACACACATACACTCGCCTACTCTACACATATGCATATATTTAAATATAATGCACAAACACCAGTTGCAGTTGCAGTTGCAGTTGCAACAACACGCACACGCACACAACAACATGAATACCAACCCCATCCCCATCCCCATCCCCAACCCCATTCCCATCCCCATGCCCAGTGGCAACAACACAGCGCGTGCGTGCGTGCGTGCCTGCGTGCGTGCCTCCATCATTCGCAGCTTCAACTGCTGCAGGGGAACCTATAGCAACAACAACAACAACAACAACAGCATCATTATTTAAATGCAACAACAACAAATGCAAAACAAAAAAAATAAAAAGAAACAGATTTTGTGTAAATTTGTATTTTATTTCTTTGCTAAAAATCATTCTGCTCGTTTCCCTTCCCTCTCGTCGCTTCACAGCGCGTGTGTCGAGTGCAGTGTGCAACGTGTTGCATACTTGCTCCCAAAAAAGTGCTATAGATCACAGCCATTTATATATTGGACCTAGATCAAGCTATAAGACAATCTTCTACCCATCTCCAAGTAATAAATACCAAAAAAAAGCTCTACACGAGCTAAAAGTCTAGTAACGAAAGCATATTAAAGCTCCAAAATTACTGATATCAAATTTTGTGACGAACAAAATTAATTTTAATATATATAAACTATTCTAATATAATTTTACATCTAAATTACAAACACAATCTGCTATCGAGTTATAATGATGCGTTGACCGATTGATCGCAGCTTTCTGTATTTGATCCAGATCTAGATACTTACTACCTAGATCTACATCTTCTCATCTCCAAAGGATAGTGTTTGGAGCTTATGTTAGACTTATGTTTTTATACTCTGTGGGGTATATTAAGTTTGTTAAAAGTATGTAACGGGTAGAAGGAAGCGTGGCCGACGCCATAAAGTATATACACATGTTCTTGATCAGCATCAATAGCCGAGTTGATATAGCCATGTCCGTCTGTCTGTCTGTCTGTCTGCCCGTCTGTCTGCCCGTCTGTCTGTCCGTCTGTCTGCCCGTCCCTTCGTATAAACGAACGGATCTCATAGATGTAAGAGCTAGAAGCTTGAGCTTGGTCTCCCAGCACTAGTAATTTTTGAAGGCGGATCCAGGTTATCTTGTTTTTGGATTCCACGCCCTCTTTTCCCCCACAAATCAAGAAAAAGCCCATAACAATATCAGTTTTGTAGCTAAAGAGTTGAAATTTGGCACACATGATGAGTATATTGGGGTCAATGTGTCCAGAAAATTTCATTGCGATGCCACTCCCCCTTCGCCCCTTTGTTAAAAAGATGTAACAGGCAGCAGGAGGCGTGGCTTGACTCCATAAAATATATATTTTCTTGATCAGTCTTTGTCTGTCTATCTGTCTGTTCGTATAGACGAAACAATCTCAGCTAAGAGCTAAAAGCTTGAATTTCATATCCCTGCACTGGTTCTAATTTGTCTTCAATATTAAATGGAAATAAATCTAATTACAAGTACTGCTACAGGATATATTACGACCAGTCCGACTTGTTTGACCGTGTTTTTAAATTGTTTTTCTTTTAGAATTAAATTTGTCATAAAAATCGATTAAATTTCAAACGTGTATTATCGTTTGAAATTTAATCGATTTTTATGATATTTATAATAATAATAATAATAATTAATTTATATATATATAATAATATAATAATAATAATAATAATAATTTTCTTAAATGATAAATATTTTTGTATTGTTTATGAATCATACAAATATTTAACTATCGTGTTATTATAAAATATAATATGAGTTTATATTTAAATATGACATTTTCAATTTATTTCCAGTATTCCGACTGAGATGTGCTTCATAGTCTTCAACTCAATTCTTGTATGCCACAGATGGGAAAATAAATGGAAGATCACCTCCATCAGTTAATTCTATAAATAACTATTGATTAATATTGTTTAAAAACAATAATAAATTAATAATAATAATAATAAATGATAATAATAATAAAATTAATATTAATTAATTTTCTCAATTGTATTTTAATTATAAATATGTTTGTATTGTGCGTGAATTATATAAGTATTGATATATCGAGATATAATAATAATAATATAATATGAGTTTTCATTTAAATTCGATATTCTCAATTTATTTCAAAAGTGTCTCTGTTTTTTAAATACACATGTAAAGTTTAACATTGTGCGTTAGCTGAAGAAATATTTTAGCAGTAGTATTTTAGACCCTTTACTTTGAAATAGTTTAAGGGTCTCTTAAGTTTGTCAAAAAAATGTGCGTAACAGGTTAAGAAAATCTGTCAGACCCCATAAAATAAATATATTGTTAATCAGAGTCAATAGCAGAGTCAATATAGCCATGTCCGTCTGTCCGTACGTTCGTATGTCCGTCTGTCATGCTGTTCATACAGATCTCAGAGACTATAAGAGCTAGAGTCACCGAATTTGGTAATAATACTCCAGAGGTCAAGTTTGTTTTAGAGTTTTGCCTTAAAAAATCGCTAAAGCTTCAATAAGTAAGCTAAAAGATACAAGTTTCAAATTCGGCATACAAAAAGTTTAGCTAAATTGTGATGTGTACTGAAAATCATCGCAATCGGACAATAAACACCGGAGATTTTAAACAAATAAATTTTCGAATATACAAAAGTTGGCGGCATCAACTTGAGGCAAGGAAACTTCTAATTTGCCAGATAATCGACTATTGCTGCATTGGCGCAATCGAACTCTTGCGGTGTGGTTCTGGAGTTCGACGCCTACTAGAGACATACTTTTTTTTAGTTAATATTATTTTTAAAATGTTTTTATTATTTACAAATTTATTTAGGTTTATACTATTATTTTATTTTTGAAGAATAAGTAATGGGTCTCTCAGAATCGACTTCGACTGTAACTCATCCGACTGGCTACATACTTATTCAGTCTCTATCAGTTAATTCCATGAATGACTATTAATTAATAACAATAATACTAGCATTTATATATAATAGCAACTCGAGTTTCTGTTAGAAGCAGAGCAAATTGTGTGCATGTGAATGATTTTGCTGCCCCACTGTGCAACTCATTATATTTACTTAGTTAAGGACAACACTCACATATACACACAGGCACACATATTAGTGCGCATATAGATATATGTATAGATGATGCACATGCATGACCACAAGAGAAAGAGTAAGGCAGCAACAAGAATTAAGTATACGCACCGTCAACTCACTGGCCATAAACGGGGAGTACTTCTACTCGCTGCACGCTGCTCGCTGCTCACTGCTCGCTACTCGCACACACATAGGCATAGACTTTTCAAATCCCCCCAAAAAATGAGCCGCGTGAGTAGGCCTATCAAAAAGTTGCCAGCCATATAATAAATAGCGCCCAAAAGTGCAAAAAAAAAAGGATAACAAAGCGCCACAAAAACAGCAAAAAAAAAATAACGACAAAAACGACAAAAATGCAGCCAAAGCTTGTACCTAAATGAAAGAGAAATACGAGTATAAAACAAAGCAGGCGAATGCTAAAAAAAAAATCCAAATGATGCAATGCAGCCGCCTCGCTCTGACGCACGCCGCGCACGCAACGTACGCACGCGGATGCTCCAAAAAAAAAAAAACGACCAAAAGTAACTTGCCACAAAAAATGAAGAAAAAATAATTGAAATAAAAAAAAAAAAATAAAATAAAATAAAAATGAGCAGCAGCAACAAAGCCGCTGTAAAGCCGTCAAACGTAGGCTGGGCAACTGCAATGACATTGAATGCAACTGCAACTGCAACTGCCACACACACACACACAGCAGACATGTGTGGGAGGGGCGTCGACGTCGACGTTGACGCCAACTGCGCTGCACAGAAAAAAAGAAAACAAAATTAAAAAATATGCCAAGTGAAATCGAACAAAAACGCGCACACAAATGTTGAAATTGTATTCCCCTATTTTTTAAAATTTTGTTGCACGTTTTTTGTGCGTGTCCCGTGTGCGTGTGTGTGTGTGTGTGTGTGTGTGTGTGCAAAACAACCCCCAAAAATGCATACACACACACGCAGCACAGGCAGCAGGCAGCCGAGGACTATCTGACCGAACCACGCAACCACTCAACCAGTCGACCAGTCGCTGGGGCAGTTATGGGCGTTTTTTATGCGCTGCGCCTACACACACGAGGCATGCAACAAAACCAAAAAAAAAAAAAAAAAAAAAAAACAAAGCAAAATGTTATAAAAAAGAAAAAGAAAAACAGTTGCTGGCTCTGCTGCTGCTGCTGCTGCTCTTGCTGTTGCTGCAGCTGCCCCATGCAACTTGCCACTGCCACTGCCACTGCCAACTGCATATGCAAATGCAGCTGTGGACCGCAGTCAAAGTTAATGCTGGCAGCTAGCGGGTGTGGTGCGGCAAGGTCGCGGCGTGTGGCATGCAAAAAAAGGAGCGACAAAAAAGCAGTGGACAAAACAACCAAAATAAATATTAAACGTGGACGGGGGGGAAGGGGGGGCAACAAAGTGGAAATTATATAAAAATGCGCTAAAATGTGCACGCACATGCACATGACACACACACACACATGCACACATGCACAGATCTATGTGTGTTGTGTGTGTGTGAGTTGGTTTTTTTTATGTGTTGCCTGCTTTTGGGCGACGCATTGAATTTGGGAGGCCAACACGGCGTATGATTGTTGCCTCGCCATTGAGTATGAGTAGGTAGTAGCCATGTGTGTGTGTGTGTGTGTAATTGTGTATCTGTGTGTGCGTGTATTGGTAATATGTTTGTTTAATAGGCCTAGAGCTGCGTTGCGATGCGTTGCGATGCAATTGCAAATCGATGTGATTATGTATGCACTCGTATGTGTGCCTGTTTGTGTGTGTGTGTGTGTGTGCCTGTGTGTGTGTGTGTGTGTGCATAATGCAATTTTGCGCAATATATCAGTAATAATTCTCCTTCCGCCAATCTATAAAATGCATTTATATATAAAAATACATATTTATACTACATATATGTAGGTAGATAAGTTTGTCATGTGTTCGTAAATGTACAGTTTATTCGAAAATGCGAAAGGACAATTCAAATGCAAAAAAAAAACAAATGAAATACACAAATATAATGCCTAATAGAGGGTGTAGTATTTTTGTTAGACACTCAATAAATTAATGTTCAGTCTTTGCAAACTTTTGAAGATGATTTTTTGCTTGTAACTTGTTGCATACTTTCAGGCGTCGAACTCTTGAGATAACACAGATTAGGACACCATTTTCTATAGATAATACTCAATGGAATAGGTTGGCGTTTTACTTGATATAGGGAAAGAAGGATATTTAAAAGGCACCACCCACTGGATCTGCCTTACAGAATTCTGTCCTTCATAAATTAATGTGAAAAAACAAATGCCTGTAAAGAAAGACATTATTCCGCTGTTATTGTTATATTCTTTGTCTATATTATTTCAAGCTGTCAAATGGTAGCAGAATACTGGTTATTGGCAAAATTACAAGTTCAAAATAAATTAAAAAATAAATAAAAATAAAAAATACTTCATCTGTCACTCTTCAAAATTCATATTTATTAGTATAATATATATAAATATAATTTATTATATTACCTATAATTATCTATCCCCTAAGCTATATAAAATGCAGTTATATATATTATTATACTCTGTCTCTAAAAATGTCGAATTTATTTGCTAATATTTTAGATACACAAAAAACAGTCGGAAAGGCTGCAGTCGAAGTCGACTATGAGATACCCTTTACTTATTCTTCAAAAAGGAAATAATAGTATAAACCAAATTAAATTTGAAAATAATAAATACATTTTAAAAATAATAATAGCTTTAAAAAGTGTGTATCTGGTAGGCGTCGAACTCCTGAACCACACCGTGAGAGTTCGACACTCTAACCATTGCGTCAATGCAGTCATTGGCGATTATCTGGCAAATAACCAGTTTCCTTGCCTCAAGTTGATGCCGCCAACCTTTGTATATTCGAAAATTGATTTGCTTCAAATCTCCGGTGTTTATTCTCCGACTACTGTGATTTCAGTACATATCGCAACTAACTTTATGTATGCCGAATTTGGATCTTGTATCTTTTAAATTACTGATATATTTGTGATATTTGAGTTTTACCGATATTTGGAGGCGGAAGGAAATTCTAAAACAAACTTGACCTTTGTGGAGGCCTTTGGAGTATTGTCACTAAATTTGGTGACTCTAGCTTTTATAGTCTCTGAGCTCGAGGTGTTCATACAGCAGGGCAGACGGACGGACGGACGACGGACACGGCTATATCGACTTGGCTGTTGATTCTGCTTAACAATATATATACTTTATGTCAAGATCTGATCCAGGAGGTTATTTTAATTCTAGCATTATTTTTCCATTTATTTTTATTATTTTTTTCTTATTAATGAATAACTTAAAATTAATAGTATTATAAAAATTTGTTCTACGCAAACGAGTTTCTTGCCTTGTAACTTGTTGCATACTTTCAGGCGTTCTCATCTGATAGATTGGCAAATGTTTTGTCAAAAAAATAATAGTTAACACTTATATTAGTGCAATTATTATGCATCCGATAATTATCCGCAAATAAAGCCACAATACAAAAGTATTCGGGAGTCATGTTAAAAGGACCATCCAAATGGAATGCAGGAGAAAATGGAAAGCGTCGAGACAAGTGCATTTTCCGCATTCCCACTTTTCCGCCACTTCTTTTCAGAATTCAGAATGCAGAATTCGTTTGTTGTGCTGATTCCCACACTTGATTGCCTTGTTGCTCCCGTCGAGGCTTTCTTTCAATGCATTGTCTGTGTGTGTGTGGAAATTACGTTGGCCACAAAAAAAACAGAAACAGCAACAGCAACGCCTCAACACTTGGCCAAGACTATCCAGTATAGATGTTGGCCGTTGAGGTAATTGAAGTTGGCAATTAACAATGTAATTGCATTAGGTTTTTATGCTTTGCTCAACTCATAAATCATTTTATTTCCCTTCAATTTTGGCAATATAAATAAAAGTGTGAGGTGTGCTTTTACACCCACATCTCCAGCTCCTTTTGATGGAGTTGAGGGACTCCAAGAGAGTTGTCTATCTATGTATGAGTTCTGGCCTTATATGCATACTATATATATATATATATATATATATATATCTTATATAAATGTTATACAATGTGTGGGCTGTGTGGCGTCAAGTATTACATTAACATTAAAATCAACAACGAGCGTGTTTAATAATATTTACATTTATACACACATATGCATAAATATTTATACATACATATGCAATGTGGAAAAATAAGAAAATAATATGAAATACCTAAAAAAAAATTGCATCAAATGCAAAAAGAAGAATCAAAACAAAACAAAAAAAAGACACAAAAAATTAAAAAACATGTCCAAAACTTTGTATATACAAATATATATATGTATATTAATGTATCTGTATATATATATATATAAATATATATTAACACGCATGCTTACGTATGTCCGCCCACGGCTGGCCTCCTCCCCCTTAACCTGCCCATTCCACTCCCCCTTTTGTCCACCCGATTGCTTTACACGCACGAAAATAAAATGCAAATGCAGCTTTCGTCCTAAGGGGGTTGATGGCTGGGTGGGAGGCAGGAGGTAGGTGGCTTTCTGGACCAGGCCCGGATGTCCTGGCCGCCATTGCATTTTCGTTAACCGCACGCACACTGCCTCACACACTCACACACACACACACACACACACACACACGCACACTTTACATTTGTGGCGCATTTTCATTTGGTTCATTTTTATTCTGCCGGTTTTTGTTTTTTGTTGTTTTGGTCGTTTTCTCTACTGACATCATTTTTTTCGCCTTATTTTGTGTTGTTTTCACTTTTTGTTTTGTTTATTTTTGCCAGCTCTTTTTGTTGGGTGGCAATTGGCGGCATATACGAAATTGCCCCCTTACCCCCACCAAGTTTCCCTTTTGCCGCTTTCAGACTGCATTCGGTTTTTGGGTGTTATGAAAATGGCATGCCGGCTGAATGGACAGACGGACAGATAGACGGACAGACAGACGGACAGACAGACGGACAGACAGACAGACGGACGGACAGAGAGACGGACATACGGACAGACAGAAGGACGGACGGACAGACAGACAGATGGATAGACAGATAGTCGGATAGACAGATAGACGACGGATGGACAGTAGACAAAGTGCGTACCCATGTATACCTGTCTCTCTCTTTCTGCCACACATGTGTTCGTGTGCAGTGCGTGTGTGTGCATTTAATTTTGGTCATTGGTAACTGAGTGAGTGGGACAGAGAGAGCGAGAGAGAGAGAGAGAAAGAAGCCGATCAAATAGAGGAGAGCTGATGCTGCCATAAAAATGCTTGCTCCCTTGTAGCCTGGGGGACAAAAGGAGGCAAATAATGGTATGAAAACGGGAAAAGCGGTCGCGGAAAAAATAACAGAGAGCGGGAATAAATAGCCGAGATCGCAGAGCATTCATAATTCACAGCAAAACAACACAAAGAGCGACGCAGGGGGCGATGGTTGCATTTGCAGTAGTAGCATATTCTTGTGTTTTTATTATTATTTTGTATGTATTCATATTTTTTTTTCTGATTTTTATTTGTTAGCTATGTTTGTTATGTTTAATTTATTTATCTATTATATTTTTTAACTTTTTTTTTATTTATATTTATTTATTTTTTTTTGTATACTTTTATTTATTTTAATATGACTCTGTTAAATAATCGTTTTGGTTTTTTAATTCTTTACTTTTATTCGTTATTTTCTTTATACTATTATTATTTATTTTTTTTATTTTATTATTACTTTTATTTATTTTTTATTTAATCTATAATATTTCAGACATTTATTGTATTTTTTTTTTAAAGTTTTTTTGTATTTTATTTTCTTATTTGTTATATTTTTATTCAGTCTTTTTTTTTGTTTAATCTTTTTTTTTTTTTTATTGTTTATTTCTGTGTTTTTCACTTTTATTTGTTTTTTTTCATTATTTTTTTTTTACTTTACTTGTTCTTGCATAAATAATTTATCTATCATATATGTGTTGTTGTTTTTTTTTAATTTTTTATTTTTTTTTGTTTTTTTATTTATTATATTTTCAAATTTACCCACGGAATGTTTGTTGTGTTATAAGTGATTTATATTATTTATATTTATATGTTTTTCACTTTTATTTACTTTTTATTTTTAATGTTCTTGTTATTTATCATTTGTCTATTATTTTTTTTATTTTTTCAGTTTTATTTGTAATCTTTAAATAATTTTATTTGTTTAGTTTAACTATCTATCATACTTTAATGTGCCTAATTTAATTATTTCTAATTATTTTTTGTTTTTCCTTACACTTTTAATTATTATATTTAATTGTTCGTCTATTTTTTATTGTGTTTTTAATTTCTTCCATTTCATTTGATATATTTTAATACATTTTGTTTTAATTATGTTTCATACCTTCAAATATTACATACTATTATTCTATACTTTTAGTTGTTATATTTTATTATTTATCTTATAAATTTTTGTGTTTTTTTTACTTTAGTTTTTTTTATTTATTTTGTTTTTATGCATTTATTTTATCATTATCCTTTTTACTTCTGTTGATTATTTTGAATGAATGTGTTTACTTATTATATTGTTTTTTTTTTAAATATTATTTTTTGTTTTCTTTTTTTCTAGTATGTGTTTGTTTTATTTCTAAACGTTACATTATATTTTACTTATTCCTGTATTAATTTAGTATTATTCTTATTTTGCTTATATATTTTTTTCATCATCTTTTTTTTTACTTTTATTGATTATTTTGTATGAATGTGTTTAATTAATTTATTGTTTTTTCTTATATATATTTTTTATTTGTTTTCTATTATGTGTTTTTTTTATATTTCTATGCGTTATTTTGTTATATTTTCATTTACATTATATTTTATTTATTCCTGTATTGTTTATCTATTGTATTTCTATGTGTTTTATATTTTTATATTGTCAGTTTTATTTGGTATTTTTGTATATTCAGAGATCCGCATATTTTGGATTATGTTAACGCGCAATGAGCCGCCTCTTTGTGTGTGTGTGTGTGCTTCTTTTATTTTTTCTGTTTTTTTTTTCTTGATGCAGCTCTTTCCTGTTTTTGGGTTTATATAAACAACAAATTGTTGTGCCTACGTGTTTGTTATTTACTTATATTTTTATTATTTTGTATTTTGTATTTTGATGCCATTTTACTTGTCTTTTTGTACATTTATCAATTTAATTTGCAGATATATGAGTGTGTTTGTGTGTGTGTGTGTGTGTGTGTGTGGGTGAGTGTGTATAAGTGTATGTACACGCATGCATATATGTATGTAGACATATGCACACAGAAACAACACGTATATGTGTTGACAGCCTCCAGCCTCCCTACCACCCTCCCTCTCTCTATTTCACTCTATCTCGCTTTGATGCTGCTATCTCTTTCTGTCTCGCTCGACCTCCTTCTCAGTCGCTCTGTGTGTAGTGCAAAAAAAAAAGAGGAGACAATTTTTTAAATATTTGTAATATAATGTAATACTTACTAGGCCTTTACGGTCGATGGTCGATGGTCGATGGGCCGACAAGGGATGGGGGATGATTGGGTGGGGGAAAGGGTGTGGATCCCAATGTGAATGTGAATGTGGTTTGGGTATGTGCTGCGGCTGCGTTCAAAGCTACTCATACGCCACGTCAGCCACGCCCTCGAATTGTGTTCAATGCAAACTCTGTTTACTTTGGACTTTAATGAAAAATGCGTGGTTAAAAAAATTAGCATAAACATTTATAATTGATTCCACTGCGTTGCACCTGCACGTACATAATTTGCGTTAACTTGGCCAAGGGGAACACCAATTGTTTACCCAATAGCTGTAACACTGCCACTGTCCATAAAGTTCCCTAGCCAATTTATAAGGAATCATCATGATATTTCTTTAATTATATGAATCATTCTTTTTTTCCTATTAATATTTAACATGTTTTTAGTCAGTTAGTAGTCAAGTGATTTAATTGTTTGCATATTAGAATGTTATTCAAAAAAAAAAATGGTTAAAACCAATAGATCTCATAATTTGTGTTTTAACTTTTAACACATACAGTTAGTCAAGTATTTGTTTTGATAAATTTAAATTATTTACATATTTTTTTTTAGACCCACTACTTTAAAAAAGTATAACGGTCTATTACGTCAAAAAAAATTGCGTAACTGTTCCTAGGAAGTCTGGCAGCATCACAGCCGTCTGTCCGTCCGTCTGTCCGTCCGTCTGTCTGTCCGTCTGTCTGTTCGTTCGTCTGTAAGCGCTTAGATCTTAGAGACTATAAGAGCTAGAGAAACCAAATTTGGTATGTTGGTCCTTCACCGTAAATCGGAAATAATATTTTTGAAATCCCATAAATAGAACATTGTTAAAGCTAGCAAGCTGAACTTTGACATAATGGACGAGTATCAAGTTCCCAATGTGTCCTAAAATTTTTATAGCGATTAGATAATAAACTCGAAAGTTATTCAAAACACAATATTACTCAGTGTCGGGCCAAAGGTTGAGGAAGGTCATTTTCGGATACTATTAGTGTTACTCTTATTTCATGTTTGAAGAATAAGTCAACGGTCTCCCTTAGCCGACTTCGACTGTAGCTTTTCCGACTGGTTTGTTTTGTAAAATAGTTAAGCCCAATGGCTTTCATAATGTGCACTTTAACTTGTTCTAGCAACTATAAGAAACTATAATATATATTGGAGAGAAAAATATAAAAAAAAAAACAAAAAATGTGCATTATTCTTTCTCTGTCAAAACACTGACTTGACATACTCTGTAACTTATGTACATGCACATATTTTAGAGATTTTCTTGACTTTAATTGGGAGTCAACTTTTACACACACATATTCAATATCAATCTTAAAGGTTTACTTGATTTCAACTGGGAATCATCTCCTTCATATTGTCAAAACATTTACTTGACATACTGTGTAACTTATGTGTATACACATGTACAAACTCAGTTACGGGAACTACAACAATTACAACAAAACACAAAAAGGCGAGTATTTTTGTGTTTTGTTAGATTTCTTAGAGATTCTCTTGATCTTAATTGGAGGTCAACTTTTTCATACATACAGAATCTCACATATATCACGTTAATTTTAGAGTTTTACATGATTTCTATTGGGAATCCTCCCTCATCGGTATCTTATGTACATATACATTTCGTAGAGATCTTCTTAATCTTAATTGGTATTCACATTTTACATACATATGTATGTACATTTATGCACATATATCATCACATCAATCTTAGAGGTTTTACATGATTTCAATTGGAAATCATCTTCTTCCTTTTTTCTGCCTCTTTTTGCTCTGCGCCTGCGCGCCATCTAAAGACATAGAAAGCTGTGCTCAAAATTATAAGAAGAAAAAAAATAAGTGGATCAGAAGAAAGGGCGCGGAATGATGAGAGAAGGACAAGGGGAGGGAACAGAGGGGAATGTGGTTTCAGTTGCATGTCCGGAACTCGTTTGTGTGTGCCAAATATTTGCAACTCACAAATCTTGTTATTTTACAAAAGCTTCAGAGACCCGACAAGTTTATATATATATATGTATATGTATATATATATATATGTGTGTGTGTGTGAGAGTCTGTTTATGTGAAAGTGTGTGTGTGTGTTTATGTGTGTAAGCTTTATTTCTTTACTTTTTCAATTTTTCACTTCTTTGTATAATTTTGGTGAAGCACTCGAAACTTTGTTTAACGAGCCATCGCATGTGACTAAAAATGTTGGTGCTGTTGTTGTAGTTGCTGTTGTTGTTGTTGTTGTAGTTGCTGTTGTTGTTGTTGTTGTTGTTGCTGTTGCTTAATTGCCTCTCACATGTGTTGCTGTGTTGCATTTCAGCAAATGACTTCACATATTTACTTTATGGTGGCTAACCCTATTGGACTTGATGACATGTGATGCACAAAATCTAGACAGTTTTCGCATGGATCACAGAAACCACAGCTGCAGGCGGTCAGTAACGTTTTCCGCATGCGAATCGTTCGCTGATCATTTGCGGCATAGTATTCGGAAAAGTTTATGTCAGATCTATTGAAGCTGGGAATTTCCTGCTGCCGCGTAAGCCACGTTTTCCGCACACCATTGCAGGAACAACGCTGTCAATAAATATTCTATGGTCTATTCCATTTTTGACTGATGTTTATTACAAATTTGCCTGCTATAAAATTTAATATTAATATTATTGTTATTATTATTATAATTTTAATTATTATTATTATTATTTTTATTATTATTATTATTACTATTATTATTATTATTATTATTATTATTATTATTATTATTATTTTTATTATTATTATTATTATTATTATTATTATTATTATTATTATTATTATTATTATTATTATTATTATTATAATTATTATTATTATTATTATTATTATTATTATTATTGTTATTATTATTATTATTAATATTATTAATTATATTAATTTAAATTAATAATAATAATAATAACAATAATAATAATGTGTTAATAAGTATATATAAATATTCTTTGTATTACCTCTTATATCTTGTATATAATATTTATTTTATTTTATTAATTAGAGTTATATTATTGTTAGAAAGTTGTGTAATTATAATTTATGTGTAATATAACATTGAATCTTTAAGAAATTGACTGTCAAATTGACGTAATTAATTTATAACTCGACTTCTAATTCAGATATATGACACAATACAAGCTAAAATAAGTAAGAAATAAGTATATGCAAACGCTGCGGATCGCTATCTGGCCCCGTTCCCCTCTCCACCCTCTTATGATCATCATGAATACTGCAGTCGTTTTTTTTTAGCCACTTCTCTGCTCTCCTTGCACCTCCTGCTTCCTCCCTCAATCCCTCTGCTCCTATCCTTGCTCCACTAAAATCGCTTTGTTGCTCGAACCGCGAGCGTTGATAATTTCCAAAAACAAACTCGGACGACGAACGCGAAGCCGAGGTTAACGGCTTCAGTACAACTTTTTTAGGTTTCTCAACACACATAAAACACACACACACACACATGCATCACACACACATGCATCACACACTACACACACGCATACACTTGCGATTGCAAAGCAAACCTAGCGAGGGCAAACTGAGAATTTAGGAAGTACGATCGCTGCCTGCTTTATAACCTGTGGGGGTATATCAAGTTTGTGTCAAATTATGTAACAGGCACAAGCAGGCGTGGCCGACAACATTAAGTATATATATTCCGGATCAACAACAATAGCCGAGTGGATTATTTATTTATTTCGATACCTAGGCACTATTTACAATTACACACGTAGAAGTGGAAATACTAATAAGTTTTAACATTTGTTTATTAGTAAATAAATTATGTTTAAATTGACATAACTATTTATAATACTTACTATACAATATATATATAATATTATAAATGTTTATATTTATATACTATTTATATTTATGTTTTTAATAACTAAATATATATAGTATAATTAGTTAAACATAAATCTGCTTAGTTTGGGATGAGCTTTAACTTTTGCTTTTTTCTATTTCAATTATTTCATTGCTTACATTTTAGTGTTAAATGTAATTTACATTTATTTATGCATTGTTATTTAATGTTTTTTTCTACTTATTTCCTTGAATGTTGTTGAAACTACGGGATGGTTTGTATAATTTTTTAATACAAATAGAGGGAGGGATATAATATTGTCTCTTAGAATTTATTATACTCTCTGTTTTATGTATACTTTAGTAATTTGTAATAATTTATTTATAATTATTGCATACAATATAAAATAGTATGTATAATACATATGTATATCTTATGGCCTTCCACGCCTGCTTTATGTGTCAATTGTATTATGTATTTGTTCTGGTTGATAAAGTTTGTCTTAGTTTAACAAAAAGATACGAAGGTTCTTTAGTGAATGGAATCTTGGGCAGGAGATATAGCCATGTTTGACTGTCCGTCCGTCTGTCAGTCTATCTGTCTGTCAGTCAGTCTGTCCATCTGTCTGTCTGTCAGTCAATCAATCAGTCAGTCAGTCAGTCAGTCAGTCAGTCAGTCAGTCAGTCAGTCAGTCAGTCAGTCAGTCAGTCAGTCAGTCAGTCAGTCAGTCAGTCAGTCAGTCAGTCAGTCAGTCAGTCAGTCAGTCAGTCAGTCAGTCAGTCAGTCAGTCAGTCAGTCAGTCAGTCAGTCAGTCAGTCAGTCTGTCAGTCAATCAGTCAGTCAGTCAGTCAGTCAGTCATTCATTCAGTCAGTCTGTCAGTCAGTCTGTTTCTCTGTCAGTTTGTTTGTCTGTATGTGAGTCTGTCAGTCTGTCCATCTGTCTGTTCGTCTGCTCGTCCGAATAAACGAGAGGATCTCAGAGTAAGAGCGTGACACTTGAGATTTGACACACATGATGATTATCTTAGGACGATGTGACCTGAAAATGTCGTCACGATGCCACGGCCCCTTCACTTTCAAATCGATAAAGGCGAATTACTATATACTACAGGGTATATTGAGGTCGGATTCCCGATTGTCCGGCTTGTTTGCTGCTGGGTTTCCCCCCGAGCGAGAAAGGGAGGAGGAAGAGCGCTTAATATTAGTATATGTATGTGCATAAATTCATATGTAAGCATGTACGTGTGTGTGTGTGTGTGTGTGTGTGTGTGTGTGTGTGTATGTGTGCTTGCATATTTCAAACTACTGTCAGCGAGATCTTCCCCTCCACACAGCACAAAGACAAAGACAGCGCTCAGAGAGCGAGAGAAAAGGCTCTGAGTGAATTTGCCAAAAAAAATTTGTGCTCATTTTTTTTGGCAAAAAGTTGTTTCTCTCTCTCACTCTCACTCTTTGCCGCGATCAACGTTACGTGTTACGCTCACCAACACATTTGCACCCCTTTGAATGCCCCCTGGACTGCAACGACGCTGCCAGCGATGCCTGCTGCGACTGCGCCGACGACTGCGCCAGCGACGGCGACAGCGACGCCGACTGCAGCAGCGACTACGGCATTACATAGATCGGCAGTCTTTGCTTTTCGCCCCTTGTTCCGCGTCCCTTTTGCAGCTTTTTTTTTTGGTAGTTCAAAGACCGCAGTTCCATCAGCGTGACTTTGTTTTGCCCCTCCCCTCTTCTTAACCCCTTCTTCGCCCCTTTCTCCTTTGTTTCCCCTCATGATCATCACTTAACCCGTTGCTGATTGTTGGGTTTGTTCGTTGTTCGTTGCAGGTTTTTTGTTTTTGTTTTCCTTGGTTCTCTTGCTTCCGTCTATTTTTGAGCCACATTATTCCCCTCCACCATGCCCTGCCCCTGCCACTGTCCCTTCCCCCTTCCCTACCCCTTCTGCTGACCTCTTCAATTGCAATTTTTGCTGATTACTCTCCAATTTAGCAATTATCTATTGATAGTCTCCGATTGATAATGGAAGGTAGAAACCTTTTCGGTTATGCAACATAATAAAAACAGATTCTTCACTTGCTCCGAATATTTTTATAAGAGTTTTGAATTATACGATTTCAAGCAAACAAACAAAAAAACAAACAGAAACTTAGAAATTCTAAATTGAAAAACTTTTAGAGTACAAAAATGTGAACAACTTTATTATTTATCTTAAAGAAAGTAGCTTTGATTTTCCCTGACTTTGATTAAAGGTTCTATCAGATGGTTATATATGTATATTTAAATCTTATGGACGAATCCAGTTTAAATATTTGTCTCCTAATATATTTCTTAGTTACAATAACCTTTATTGAATGTTACCTAATTTTTGTTTCCTATTTATAAGATATTCTAGCTTACTTAATTTCGAATTTTTCCATTTTTTGGCATCCCAATTTGATTTTCCCCATTTTAATTTCCTAATTGCATTTTCCCTATTTTTAGTTTAATACATTTTAGTTGCTAAATATATGTTTTCTAGTTTCCTTTCCTCTCCGTCCGTCTGTCTTTATAAGACTGTCAGAGATCTCAGAGACTATAAGAGCTAAAGACACCAAATTTGGTATGTTGGTTTGTCTATGGCCTAAGCAGATCAAGTTTATGTTAAAATTTTGACACGCCCCCTTCCATCTCCGTAAATCGAAATCAAAATTTTTGAAACTCCATAGGACGAGAAATAATTTGGCATACAGAACAAGCAACAAGGTCCCAATGTATACTAAAATCTTCATCGCGATCGAATAATAAACTCGGAAGTTATTAAAATCATAACTTAGAATTCCCATATAATTATCACATATAGTGAGCTGGAGCCTTGAGTTTTGGCACACAGGCCAAACATTGGGCCAAAGCAAAGAGAGTACTTCTCTATCTAAATTTGTTACTATTATTTCCTTTTTATAGAATAAGTAAAGGGTCTCTCCTAGTCGAGGCTTCGATTGTAGCATATCGTTTCTTTCTTTATTTTTATTTTCTTGATATAATTTCCTCATTTAATATTAATTCCCAAGTATAAATTAATTAATTAAGTGTATATATTCTTGCTTAACATCAATAGGCAAGTCGATATAGCCATGTCAATCTGTCCGTCTGTCTGTCGGTCCTTCGGTTCGTCCGTATAAACGAAAGGATCTCAGTGATGGTAAGAGCTAGAAGCTTAAGTTTTCTATTATTTTAATTTCCTTGATTTTGGATATTTTTCCATTTGTTGCCATCGTAATTTATTTTTTTCCTTATTTCAGTTTCCTAATTACATTTTGTTTTCCGTATGTTAATATTTTAATTACATACTTTCTATTTTATTTCCTTATTTATATTTCCCAAGTACCTATTTCTTAGCTTTGTGTAACTCATTTTTCTTTGCCAATTTTTCGTATATATTCTTAGGGAATCGCTAAAGGAGAGTCGAAAAGCTTTTAGTTTCCACTCGCTGACTGTACAAGTGAAACTATGAGAGATGAAAGAGAACGAAGTTTGCTTGCAAGTCGCGGCATATGACGTTTTTTTCTTAGAGCATCACACACACACACACATGCATACACAGTACACATTCATACACAGCACACGCACACACACACACACACACACACACACACACACACCAAGTTGATGAAAGCACTAAGCATACAATACATAGAGGCGTCAAACAGCGATTTTCGTGAGCACAAAATTTGCAGCAAGCATGGAACCCCAGAATAGCCGAAGTTATAGAACCCCGTTCGTGAGTAGCCGATGTCATAGAACCCCAGAGCGAACGATCGACACTCAAAAGAACGAGAGCGCACTGCTCAGCGCAGCAAACGATTTCAGTCTTGGACAGACACCAGAACGATGAGCACGTCTGTGACGCTCGCTCTCTCATTTCGATTCTGTGTGTGTGTCCAAGTGTGTACATGCTCACGTTTGCTTGTATGCGTGTGGTTTATGAAACATGGCAACACCGCAATGGCAATGCTTTCTTTCTCAATTTTTCTGTTCTGGCGACGAACGCGAAGATCAGATGGCGGTGCTGTGTGTACATCTATCCGTTTCGACGTCAGCAGCTTAAGTGTCGCTTTGGCCGTGTTGGCTAAGTTGTCAGAGGACATTTCTGTTCGTGGGTTCGACTCCCCGTTGAGTCATTTGCTCTTTGATTGGAACATTTTTCATACTATTTGATTATTAAATAATTATTCTTATTATTTTCAAAATTAAAATAGTTATTATTTATTATAAATGTTTTAAAAAAGTGGATTACTATAAAATCAAATCAAACTAATTCCGAACAAAAAAACAAAAAAAAATCGCGTCAAATCAAAGTAACAGACATGACCAGCGCCATGCACTTTTATTGGCAACAGCAAGTTTCCGTTTCTAAGTTTGATTTTATAGTAATCCACTTTTTTAAAACATTTATAATAAATAATAACTATTTTAATTTTGAAAATAATAAGAATAATTATTTAATAATCAAATAGTATGAAAAATGTTCCAATCAAAGAGCAAATGACTCAACGGGGAGTCGAACCCACGAACAGAAATGTCCTCTGACAACTTAGCCAACACGGCCAAAGCGACACTTAAGCTGCTGACGTCGAAACGGATAGATGTACACACAGCACCGCCATCTGATCTTCGCGTTCGTCGCCAGAACAGAAAAATTGAGAAACAAAGCATTGCCATTGCGGTGTTGCCATGTTTCATAAACCACACGCATACAAGCAAACGTGAGCATGTACACACTTGGACACACACACAGAATCGAAATGAGAGAGCGAGCGTCACAGACGTGCTCATCGTTCTGGTGTCTGTCCAAGACTGAAATCGTTTGCTGCGCTGAGCAGTGCGCTCTCGTTCTTTTGAGTGTCGATCGTTCGCTCTGGGGTTCTATGACTTCGGCTACTCACGAACGGGGCGCTATAACTTCGGCTACTCTGGGGTCCTATGCTTGCTGCAAATTTTGTGCTCACGAAAATCACTGTTTGACGCCTCTATGTATTGTATGCTTAGTGATGAAAGCCTATGCAACCAGATTCAAAGTCAAAATTGTTGTCGGTGCAGGGAGTGCGGAAAGAGACGGTGGGAAGATCGTAGCGCTCTTTAGATTTACAGAGCATAACATTTTTTTTGTTGCTCGTTTCGTTTCGAAACGCTTTATTCTCTTTTCGCATTTTGTCCCCACACACACACACACATACGAGTCATGCATTCACACACACACTCACACACCATTTTTGGTTTGTTTTTGCTTTTCGTAGATGTCGTTTTCAAAATTAAATTTTGTTGTTCTCTGCACTCTGTGACTTTGGGATCGGGATCAATGAACTGCTGTTCTTCTCCACGTCTATTCATCTCTCTCTTTCTCTCACACTCTGACACTCTCAACCCATCTCTTTCCTGTGTCTTATTTGAAAAATGATTGTTGCATCTTACGGAGTTTCCTTCACATTTTTTCGTCGACCTTTAAAAAAAGGAAGCAAAAACCAAAACAAAATGAACACAAAGTAAATAAACACAATATTTAACTGGGGACAGAATACGAGAAACCCAAAAATGAGACACAATCCACACAATCCACACAATCCACACACTCCACTCGCCTTTTTGGGTTACAAAAGTCAAACAAAGCTCAAGGTGATCCTCTTTTAACGCTTTAGCTCGCTTTATTACGATATGCTATATACGATATGCGATATACGATATGCGATATACGTTTCAAGCAATACGACATACAAATAAATGAACAAATGGATTAAATTCCCATTACGATGTATTTGTCTGCGTTCAAGGCAACGTTGTGCCACAAACCTTTAAATATGAGCCAATGATGCAGTTGTTGCAGCTGTTTAAATATTTCAATATATCTTGTAGAAATCAAATTTGCAAAACAACAACAGGTTCAGCTGGATCTTTGTACGTTTTCTTTGGCAGCAAAATCATATGCAGATTCCAAAATCAATAGAAAACGAGCTCCAGGGTTTTTGAGTTGACACATTGCAGCTGTGAATAGGAAGAGGAACTTAGCTGATTCATTCACAGATATTTAGTGCGAAATCAGTATTTTTGTTACAACCTGTACCCATTAAAAATTGCCATAAATAGGTATAATGTGTTTGTGCAAAGGTATGTGACAGTCATCAGGAGGCAAATCCTACCTTATAAATAATATATATACAACACTGGACTTAAGTATTTTGACTAAACTAAACTAATCTCTTCGCTAATATTTTTTATGATTTTTTGCAAATTGCTAAAAATTACTATTTTAGCCATTTTTTCCTCCTTTCCCTTCCCATTCATAATATATAAGATATCAACAACAGAGTCGATCAGTATTAATAACCGAGTCGATTGATTACTTCCCGTATGTCTGTCCGCCTGTCTGTCTATTGTTCCGTCCGTTTGTCTGTCGGACTGTCTGTTTCTAAGCAGACTAGTCTCTCAGTTTTAAAACTATCTGTATCTGTATCTATTGACTTCTATTGATTACAATCGGACGACTATATCATATGTATAGCGGTCATTCGAAAGGGGACAATTTATTGTTAGTATGTCCCTAATAATTTATCAATGAAACTTAAAGTTTGTTTATCTGGTTACCTATTATGTATTCTGACTAATTATAATCACTAATATCTGACTACCATGAGTCTACGAGTCTACATATGCAAATCAAATCGTATTATCTTTGGTGGGTCAACTATTTGTCAAGCCACCCTCGCAAGAAATTTAGTTAAAATAACTTGAAAGACAGACCGAGAGACAGACAATGCTATTTCACCTGAATTAAATATAAGCAACGAGTATAACGAGTATGAAAATGTCATCTTTATAATCTCAACAATTTGTCAGTCAGTACATTGATATGAACTCACTCCCCTTTACCACTTTCACACTCCTGCCCTGCCACATGTCGTTGGCCCAATTAAGAATACAAACCATATGACCGGTAAACTGTTATTTTCCAACACGTTCAAATTAGGAAGTCATCAAAACGAGACTGACGACAATATTAAGAACACACGATTAAGGCATTAAATGATTTGTCGCACACTAATAAACACACACTCAAACTCACACTCACACTCACATAACCATTCACACTCACACTTTCACACAGATTGAATAAGCCTATGATGGGTCATAATCAGGAATCCTGCTGGAGGCGGCGGCAAAACAATCCTTAAAACTACCAACAAGTTCAAAGTTCAAAAAGGCTGAAATGCCACAAAATCAACACTTTCTCGCACACTCACACACACACACACACACACTCAGACAAAGTTGTGCATATGTAGACTAAATAGAAAGACCGGCTTGTGGTATGGGGCATGGGGCAGGGGCAGGTTTAGAATTGCTGCCAAGAGGCAAAACCGCTTAAGTGCGCCTATAAAATTACTGTGAAAATTTCACACTAAAACTTTTACCCTAACTTTCCAGCCCAAACCCACAAAAATCATTCGTAGTTGATGATGATGTTGTGTGCGTGTGTGCAAATGAGTTGGAATTTTAGGGCACAAATTCATCATAAAATCACTTAAAATGATATTAACAACCCTTGCCCTTGCCCTCGCCCTCGCCCTTGTCGCTTTCCCCCTGTCGCTTTCCCTTACCCTGTCCCAGCTTGTGCTTTCCCCAGACAGGCCTATCCCACATGTGTTCAAGTAATTGCGTGTCAAAACTTTTGAACCTTTGACCTCGCAAAGCAGCCAACAGGCAAACAACCGACAACGACAACGACAACGGAAACTTCAACCCTTTGTGCATCGTCCTGCGTCCCTTGCCTTGACTGTGGCGTGCTGCCAGCCTATCTTATGGGCGTCACTGCCTAATCCTTTGATGGGCCTAATCGTGGACATAGCCCACTCACCCAAATACTACACCCAATAGGACTTGAGTTCATGTGTTGAATATATTCGGTACTCTGTTTGCACGGAAAATGTCATGTGGTAGTTAGTGATCCTAACCCTACAGAAATAGGCAGTCAGCTACGACTTCGGTATGGTACACTTTCACTACTTAGGATATGAAATCCCTTTGGCAAAGTCAGCTACTCATTGTGATCTATCCCTGAGACCGTTACTGCTCGATTCAGCAAAGACTTCTAGTTCAGTTTATGCCTACACTTTGTTCTTTGTTTGGTCTGTCGCGAGAATTTATAAGGAAATATATGTAATAATATACTACATACTAAATAAGTATTTATAAGAACATGTTTGTTGATAAATAATAATGAAAATACATAAGGAAAATGCCGCAGGTATATCCCTAGCCGTATACCGAATTACCCCGACTGTCCAGGTGTAAAAGCAGGGGTAAATTTGTACACTTTTCAGGGCAGAAAGTTCTATTGGGTACTCACAATGCTCTTCCCTCCCCTTTCCTTTCCCATTCCCCCTTTCGCCTCATGCTCATATCATGCTAATTTGCGGACAGCCGCCTTCGTTTGACTCGACTTCCGATTCATGTCCTTGTCCCTTCCTTATGTCTCTCTCACCCCTGTCGTTTCGTCCGCAACCGGACACCCCATAAACTAAACTAAACACACAAGACACATGACTGAGGGGTGAGGGGTTGGCCGACCACCCGACCACCCGACCTCCCCGACCGTTCGACCGGTTGACCATATCAATAAATGTGCCCAAGCACATCGTTGAATGCCTTATGCTCACCCATTTGGCATGGCGGCATGTGGCAGACTCTTGTGGCGCCCACTAGGAAGCGGCAACAAAAGTATCATAAAAGTGTTAAAATCATTATGGGGTTGACTTCCGTCTTCCGACCTGGGACATTGTCACAGTTACAGTCACAGTCCCAGCGCCTCAAAAAACCCCAGACTAAATAGTTATAATTGAACAACAACAGCTAGAAACTGCTGAGATCAGAGATATCTTCTTTATTTTATTAGTCTAAAGAAGAATTTAATTGAGAAAGATTGACTCAGGACACCCTACTGGTTCTATTTAGAGTTACTACGATAACTTGAGGTCTAACTGCAGATATGACTCTATTGTGATCTTTACATACAAGTAACTTATATTTTTTTTGCTTTTCTCTTTTTGTGACAGCTAATAGTGGGTAAATGATGTTACAAGTATTTCAAACTGTTTGACGGAAAGTTGTCAAACACAAGTTGTCTGCAATCCTTGGGCCATTGATATGCAAGGGGTAAAGTCAGTGTTGACTTGTTGCTGTTGTTGCTATTGCCTTGGCTAATTCATTTACATAATACCTGCGAGACGTGGGATAACATCAAGGCCTCGAAAGACCCATCATGCGCTACGTTTAGAAGCTTACCCAGGAGTGAAATCGCTTGACGCAACACGTCTCTTTTTCTTTTCCCTTTTGAGGCATGTTATTCCACACACACACACACACACTCGACTCGAACTAGAACTCGTCCCTGTCCCTGTCTCTCCACCTCCCCCTCCACTGGCTAAACGCATTTTGTGGGTCAAGTCAATCTACGACGTGCTGGGCGAGAAAAACTTGCGTGTGGCAAAATCCGAGAATTTCACTCTTGAATTTCTAATAAATTCATAGCGCAAGTTGAATGAAGGGGGCGTGTTACGCCCAAAAGGGGGAGGACTCCCTGCTATCTCCGGAAAATGTAATGAAAATTAGTATCTAACTGAGACAATGTGTGTGTTCTGAATATCTGTGTGTGTGTCTGTGTCTGTATCTGAATCTGTGCATGGTTGTTTATCATCTTGTCCCCTTCACAACTCTGATGCATGATTATGTGTGTAATTTCCAATTATGTCTTCCTTTGAGTGGTGGGGGGGGGGGGGGAGGGCGTAAGTGCGGAGGGGAAGAAAGGTCGCTATGCTGGACATGCTGCTGTGTGTAATAAACTCGTCGATTATCTCATCGTCGGTCTTCAAATTCATTTAAATATGAGTGTAGTGTTGTAATTTTAGCTATTTTACAGCTATGTAAAATATTTGGCTATTTCGTAAACGGACAAAGCTATAAAATAGCAGATCTAGAAAACTATATAAGAATATTAAAATAATGTCGATAGTAATAATATTACAGGCATTGGAAAACGACTACGATTTTGACATTACGACTATTTCATGGGGAATCGGGACAATATTCATATATATTCTTAGTCGTTTCAGCTGACTGATCAGGAATATATATACTTTTTAACCTGTTCCCTGTTGGAAAGTCGAAATTACATCTTGTAATCGTTTAATTTGAATTAAACACGCCGTTATTCTCTATGACGTCCGCTTTATTTTGTCTGTATCAAACGATCAGTGTTGCCAGATCAGCTTATTTCAGGCTAGATCTAGCATATTTGAAAATGGAACAGCTTATAAAATTTGCACATTTTAAAGTTCATATAGCATATTCTAGCAATCAATGCGATATGTTATCGCCAAGTTCTTTAATTTGAAATTGTGAAGTGAAGAGTGTCAAGCTTGCAAAAATGCTACTCCTACAACTTGCCACGGAAATATTATGGTATTTATTATTATTATTATTAAGATGAAGATTAACAAATAAATTCTTAAAGCACTATACTACTGGGATTTCAGCTCTGATTACATTTATTTCATACTATTAATTATAATATTACTTTTAATAATTTTAAATTTAAATTACAGCTTATGTTTTATTCAATTGTCTATATTGTCTATATATTACTTTTGTATTAGTTAAGATTTTTGAATTTATGCCAAAAAGGAATCGAAGCGTTGGTTAAACGTTAGTTAACTCTATGACTGTTTTTATGTATTTTGTGTTATCTAATTATAACTATTTGTTATTAGTTTTAATAGTAATTCAATAGTGGTGATTTGTAATTTAATTATATTTGATTTAGCTTCGTGATTTATTTATTTATCTATATATTTATTATCTATCATCCTAGTGCTACAAGGTCTCCCTTATAAATAAATGCACTAGTCACAATAGTATGATACAAAAATACGATAAATATTTAAGTGAATATGAATATAATGAATTGGACGATTTATTGACTAATTTATTTTAAATAAAAACCCAATAATATTGCATGTTTTCTTACACTTGGATATAGCTTGTTTTTCGGCATATATTTAGCTTATTTTAGCTTATGTTTTCCTTAGAATCTAGCTTTTCCGGGCGCTAAACACCAGGCAACACTCCTCTGGCATCACGCCGCTGTATTTCACAACTCCCGCCAGAGCAAGACCAAGCTAGGTCCCTCTCCATTGTCTTAATAGGTTAAGGCGAGATAGCTAATCTATCTGGATAATTAGTGACGGGAGGATAAACAATCTAGTGATGGTAGGGCTAACAGAGTATTGAATTTGATATTCAAGCAAACAGTTAAACTCGGAATAATCATTGAATTATGTGTTTTATTTATTTATTGCACAAAAATATGAATTACTAGTTAAATTTGAGTTCCTCAGCTGCTCTGGCTACACTATTGTACTGTAGAATTAATTCTAAGCTGCAATAAATAAATAAATAAAGAAAATAATAAAAGTATAACTTAAAATAAATCATTACTTGCTGTGAGAATCAATAAAAAAGTCATTTATTTTTAATTCGTGGTGAAAATTCATTGAATATTCCTATAGAAGAATATTTGTATATTTCCCGTTCTTTTAAAGTTACTAATTTTATTTATATATATGCTTGATCAGCACCAATAGCTGAGTCGATGTAGCCATCTCCATCTGTCCGTCCGTCTGTCTGTCTGTCTTTCTGTCTGTCTGTCCGTCCCTCCGTACAAACGAAAGGATCTCAGAGATGGTAAGAGCTAGAAGCCGGAATTTGGTCTCCCTGCACTGGTATTTTTTGCAGACAGATCAAGTTTAGTTTTTATTTTGGATGCCACGCCCCCTTCGCCCACAAATTGAAAAAAAGCTCATAACAAAAGCAGTTGTGTAGCTTGAGACTTGAAATGTGGCACACATGATGAGTAAAATGGGGTTGATGTGTCCAGAAAATGTCATCGCGATGCCACGCCCCCTTAGCACACAAATAGAAAAAAAAAACGAATTATAAGAGAATTACATAGGGAATGAATTTGAGCGGGTTCCTGTAGACCTACAGGGTATATTACGGTCGGGGTCCCGACTGTTCGGCTTGTCTAAAATGTTTTTGAGTGTTTGCTAATAATTTTAGCTCCTTTATAAAATGAGCTATTTTGGTCTCAAGAATTCGGGCAACACTGTAAGAGTGTGTTCGTCTTTTTCCATATCTACATACATAAGTCTAGGACTCTACACACGCACACCAACATACCCAAACACATACACACACACACACATATCCAAACACATACACACACACAGTCGACCACAAAAGTATTTCACACGCTGGCGCTTCAGAGTTGGGTCAAGGATTGCCATGAGCTGTTTTTATGAGGCTTATTGGAAGAAGAAGAGTGGAGCGGAGTGGAGTGGAGTGGACGGTCGTCTTGGCCGTATTTGACTTACATTCTGTATGGGCTTTTGATAGCACTTGGCTTGGGGTTAGGACTGTGTTGGGGGTTGGGTTGGCTTTGAGTTAGATGTTGAGGTTGAGGTTGTCTGATACTCGAAGGCGAAGAAGACCGAACGACAAAAATCAACAACAACATTGTTGTGTGTCTCTGCAGATACTTTTGCTCCTTCGACTGTGCCCTTCCCTCCCTCCTCTCCTCCTCTCCTCCTGCTTGAGGAGTGGAGATGGTGCTCTTGTTGCCGCCGGTAATCCTCTGATTTTCTGGTGTTTATATGAGTCTACGCTTTTGGTACCAGAACCTCGTCTGCATAAGAACCGACCCAACTTGACTGTCTGTCTGTCTGTCTGTCTCATGTGTGCGTGTGTCGCCGTCGCATAATTTGTAGGTCATACATATTTGGAATGTTTGACATGTTTCCTTGGTGTTTTACATGATAAACACTTAAGGGTGCTAACAAAACAGAACGGAAAGGAATAAAACTAAACACGCACAGGCTTAACACCAAGGACCAGTCGTCTGAATACTTGGTGAATACTTGGCTGGAGAGTTCGAGTACTCGAAGTATGCATATCTATCCATAATATACTCTTACACAATTCCCAATCAAGTTTGATTTGAGCATTCCCACATATTGTTCCAATATTTGAGGTAGAAATAGAATAGTGCTCTAAATATTCAAATCATAATTAATATATTTGATTAGCAAAGAAAACTAGATTGCAACTATTCCTAATTCCCAAATAGCTATGCTTGAGTTGGTACAAGGATTCCCTGTAGGAATGTCCACAGATAATACTAAGAATATCAAAAATATTCAAACCAAATTAAGAAAAACAAAACCAAAATCAAAATTTAACACACACAGTAATACATAATATTCTTAGGAAATACAAAATAAAAAAAAATCTGGTAAGGTAAATATATAAAAAAATTATATTGGAATGACAAAAATTAGGAAAAGTTAAAATAACTAATTAATTAAATAATTAAAATATTAATTTATATTAATTAAGTAAGTGGCATAAAGTCTATATTCTCTTAGTATGTAATTTTAAATTTAAATAATATAAAGATAATGTAAAGATAATGTATATATATTCACTGGGGCTCTAGATTATTGGCAGTTACATTGACGGTTCAAAAGGGTAAACAATGGCATTAGGAAGTGGTTATACAGTGCGCAAGGGTAGGTCTAGGGGGTGGTAGCGTTCTAGCCTCCGACGTTGGGTGCTGTTGTCCAGCAGCTGGATCGCTAGTATCATGTTCTCAAGATTTTCTAGCCGATCTATAAATCTTCGGCTGATTTGGGAGATTTCGTCTTCTACGCTACGTACACCTAGGTCATTGTGTAGCACGTCATTTCGACCGTACTATGGTACGTAGAACCTTGGCCGGAATCAGTTTTATTCGCTTTAGATTCAATGTAGCCGTAGTGCCACATAATTATATGTCATATGTTCAGATGGTCTTGTACACCAGAACTTTGTTGCGTGGACTGAGACGTGATTCTGCTCTCTTATTTGCCAATATATTCTCCTAAATCGGCTATTGAGCTGAGCTCGCTTCTGCTTCAAATGGGGTTTCCAAGTGAGCCCCTTTGTTAATGTTCATTCCTTGGGTACTTGGCACTCGACGCTTCGGATAACTATAACTTGACCATAGATGCTGATTTCTGGGCACATCTTAAGTCTGAGAGTGTATGTCACTTCCACCGATTTCTCCGTATTTATGACAATGTTCCATTTGGTGATCCAAGGTTCAAGTGCGGTTATCTGTGTCTCGAGTTTAAGAGACACAGAGCTGGGCCGCTGTCAGATGCTAGGAAAGCCATGTGGCAGTGGCTGAAGAGAGGGGGTGTAAAGGGGTGCTGTGAACAAAGTGTAAAGTACTGGCCCAAGAAAGCTGCCTTGGAGTACCCCAGCGAGTATTTGTTTTAAGGTCAGACTCCTCGTTCATGCGTCTGACGTAGAAGCGTCGATTGTGCAGGTAGGCCTTAAGAAGAAGGTAAGTAATATGGTGAAGAATACAAATATTAATAATATATTTTATTATATTTTGGCTTTTGCAATTTTATCTATTTTAACATTCTTGTAAAGGTTATGAAAGCATAAAACAAGCAGTAAAACAATGTAACAGTAAAACAATGTAACATTTGGTCGCACTATTTATTTTGGATTATCTAGAATCTAGAAATGTCTTCTAATAAATATTTTTTGCTATAATAACACCAATATCGTTTTCTTTGCCAAACAATTTAAGTAGGGACAAAAAACCAAAGAACTTTTTACTAATGAAAGAGACTTGAACAATGAAATAAATGCTGACAAATCAAAGCTCATACTCCTTTTATGAATGAAATAGATTTTTTCTAATTTATCTTTTTTAATATCTCTGAATGTAATTCTAAATTGAGTTTGCGCTTCCATTTTGCCTACTTAATTTATTTGCTTCATATATAATTATTCGTATTTTGTTCTTTGCTTGTGTAATTCCCATAAAAATATTCAGAATTTAATTTATTTTAAGACCCATAAGCAAACCATAATGCAAATTCAAATCGTGTAAAAAAAGTTTTATTTCCAAAATAAAATAGTTATATAAATGTATTTATTTGTCAAATCAATTATTTTACATACAGTAGCTAATATGGGATCAATTCTTATGGAAGAAGTCTAAACAATCTAGTAATTCCTTTTAGCTAAACTCTTTATAATTCCTCTTAAGTAACTCTCTTCTAAATGGACATAATTTTGACTTTGAGTGACAAAATTTAAAGTGCTTGTGATAAATAATTTGTCGAGTGCTTTACTTAACTGACTTGACTTATTTCTATGTTTATTTCAATATATATATATATATATATATATCTATATTATATATACATATGTGTATATCTATATCTGTGTAAGTTTAGGCAGAACCACATATCAAGTATTATATAATTTTTTAGGGAGAGCTTTTCAATAATTTCTAAGAGCACGCGCAATCTAAAAATTCACACGTTTTTTTATAAACATTAAACGGCAGTGAATATTTATTTAATTCCTTGTGATATTTATTTATTTATTTAGCAGTCGACAAGAAATTATAGTAAAATATTCAAATAACATTAGAAAGTTAACAATTAAAATTATTATTTAATTTAGACTCTAGGGGTAATCAAAATTATGACATTAAATGCTCCAAGATTTGTTGCAGTGGACTGTAGTCTAAAATTGATTAAGTTTCATTTCTTAAATTGTATGCATTCGGAATCTTATGATTGGCAAAGTTTAAACAAGGGGTTGATACTTAATTACTTATAAATATTAAATCTAATTGTCATAGACTACAATTCCACTACTCTTAAATATAAACATATAATAGTAAAGGTATAGATAGTATTAAATAAGTATAATAAGTAAGAATTGGCCATAACCACTTAATTATCTATCAAGGGATTTCTTCAGAATACTCTTTAAAAAAGGTTGAAAATGTTTTGACTTAGTTTCAAGCCTCCAAACCAAACCAAATCCTAGGATTAAGCTCCTAATTAGGACACTGGTCATTGGCCAAACTTTTAACTCGAGCTTAGGGAACAAGTTGCCCCCAAGTGAAATTGTGCTAACAACTTCAATCAAATGCTGGCCTTAAAAATAACCAGTTTCCCCAATGGAACTGCACGAAAGGATGATGATGACCAAGTGCCAGGGGGCAAGGGAAAAGGGGCAAGGGTCTAAAAGGGGCAACACCGGCGAGATGAAACCGGTGGAAAGCCAAACTTGAGACGTCTTTGGAAACTAGTTTTCTTAGTTCCGCGTCAGGCTGATCACGATGTTGCAACGTTTGGCATTGCCAAAAAAAAAAAACTAAAAAAAAACCAAGTCAAATATTTCGTTGCGTTATAGGTGCAACAGGTAGGGGCAGGAACAGGCGCAGGGGGAGGGGCAGGAGCAGCAGCAACAGCAGAAGCTGTACACTGAGCGAAAAAGCCTGACTAAAATTAAATTCGACTGACCTCGAATTAAGTATTTGCCATTTATGAAATCCATACTTGATACAAGTACAAATTACTAAGAAAGAGTATACAAATTCTCGAATAAAGTGTAAATCTAGATTTACCAGAAATGAGTAGAAAAATTCTTAATATAAGTTGGCAACTCGGATTAACGGTCTTTCACAGCGAATACTCACAACGAATTCGTAAAAACTGAAATATGAAGTTTTAAATCGTAAATCTGTTTATAATCTGTGCCCAAAAGGGTATAATGAATTTGTGTGAATGTATGTAACAGGCAGAAGGAGGCATCTCTGACCCTATAAAGTATATATATTCTTTATCAGTATCAATAGCCGAGTCGATAAATCCATGTCTGTCTGTCTGGCTGTCCGCCTGTATGAGCGCCTAGATCTTAGAGACTACAAGAGCTAGAGTCACCAAATTTGGCATGTTGGCTCGTCTATGGGCTAAGAAGTACCAGTTTATGTTAACATTTTGACACGCCCCCTTCCGCCACCGTAAATCGAAAACCAAATTTTAGGAATCCCTTAAAATGTAAGCTAAAGCACACAGGACGAACATCAGGGTCCTCATGTATCCTGTGGATTTCATCGCGATCGGATAATAAACTCGGATGCTATTCAAAACTAAATATTACTCAGTGTCGGGTCAAAGGAAGAAGAAGAGCTTATTGACGTTACAACGCACTACAGGGTGTTTGGCCATTTTAGTGAAGTCATTAAAACCTGAAAGTTTATATATAAGTATCTGATTTTGTTACTATTTTGAAGAATAAGTAAAGGGTCTCTCATACTTATTCGACTTCGACTGTAGCCTTTCCAACTGTTTTTGTATTTGCTTTAAGAAATGTCTGTCAGTGTCAAAATCCGATCAACTATTTGTATTTATCTATTTGAGATGAAGTTCCACATGGTGTTATTGGGTTATTGAAAAAACAAAATTGTCTTTATGTGACAGTTTATCTGACATATCCGATTTATTGGGACATTTGGTTAAAGAAATCGTACTTGAGTTTAAGATCAAGATACTTGACTTCAGTATTTTTTTATACCTAGTAAAATATCACTTTGATTTTTTCGCTCAGTGTAGTAGCTGCTACAAGTGAAAGAGGGGAATTTACAAACAACTTGCGTTAGTTGCTCGAGCTCACTTTATATATAAGTATATTTTTCAATTTAAAATCTTTCGCATTCGATCTGCGTGTCTCTCTCTCTCGCTCTCTCTCTCTCTCCCTCTCGCTCTGTTGCTTTCTTTCTCCTTTACCCTCGAGGCGGTGACTTTTGTGCGAAAAACAAGTATTAAAAGGATAAGGAAGACCCTTGACGACCATTGCAAAACTCTTTCTGCTCATCATCATCATTGTCATCATCATCATCATCAGCATGTTGCCTTCTTTCTATGTAGGTCGTTGCAATTTAATACTTGGATTTCATGTGTTGCTTCTTCTACCCCCCATCACCCACCCTGCACCGGCCCCTCCTCAGGTTTTCTCTGCCCCTGCCGCGCATCTGTTGCATGCATTTCATTGCTGTCCGGTTTCGGTTTCGTTTTCGGGTTCAGTTTCTGCATCGCTTATTTCAGCGCCCTTGTCTCTTCCCGCTAACTGCCTCATCCCATCCCCTTTGCCCCTCCCCTACACGTATGCAGCTCAGCTTCAAATCTTTTTCTTTTTTTTGGTCAAGCTCCTTGCATTTTAGTTAATGCAGCCAAAGAGCACAAAATTCGAGTAATAAGCAGTTTGAGACTCGAGATAGCAAACTGGTTTTCGTTGCCACACATATTCGTTGCATTGTAATTTGCCATGCAACGCAGAAACCACAATTTGTGCCTCTTGATTTTTGGCTCAATGTATCGTGCCACATGCCACATCACACTGCCTCTGATTAACTCATCAAATCTTTTGTTTGTACTAGCTTATACATATATTATGGCAAGTAGTACAATTTGTTATTATTATTGACACCTAAATTCATCCTGGACTTGAACTTAGTTTATCATCAACTTGAACATTAATTGGCTAAATCACAGCCAATTCCTTGTAACTCAAAAGTCTACTAAGGCATCAATTTAAGGCTCTAAGAATAATTGTGTGTGGCGGGAGAATTATTCAAAAATAAACCCAATAAGTTAAATATCTTTATTTCATATCTACAAACCTTTTATGACAATTGACAACTAAATGATTTGTTGGTGTTGTGAAAGTATCAAAGTTTTAATTTGTCAGAAGTATTTTTAAACACACATTTGCCAAAAATGTATTTTAAATATCGACAGCATTATTGACTTTTGTTGCATTTTAAATACATTAACTAAATATATTTTATGGCTTTTTAGGAAACTTAAAGTTAGATTAAATTTAATTCAATAAACTTAACATTTAATGAAATACTCAAAGCAATATTTTGAAAATTGAAAGCAAAGAGGGAACTCCGGGTTGTTAGAGATAATAATAATCATTTTTATTTTCTTAATATATTATTTTCATAAATATACCTATACCTAAAAGCATTGCATAAAAATAATTTCTTATATTCTAAAATTAATTGCCAAATATGTATTTTAAATATCAACAACAATGTTGACTTTAGTTATATTTTTATTATTTATAATTTTATTTTTAACAATATCTAAATTCATTTTATGGCTTTATAGTAATTTTAAAACTGGATTAAATTTAATTCAATAAATTTTACATTTTATCAACTATTTTAAGCAATATTTTGACAATTGAAAGCAAAGTCGAACTTCGGGCTGTTAGAGATTCTTAGAACAATCTGAAATAATTGTTATATTCTTAACGTATTATATTAATAAAAATAAAAAAAAAACCTAAAAGTACTGCATCGAAATAACTTCTTATATTCTAAAATCTGTTGCCCAAAATGTAATTTAAAAGTCAACAACATTATTGATATTTGCTGTATTTTATACATAATAAATAAATGCTTATTTGCCATTTTACATCATTAAAAAAAACCATGAATTTAATTCAATACATTTTAAATTTAACTAAATCCTTTCAGCAATATTTTGACATTTCAAAAAGTAAAGCGAAAGACCGAAAATTGATTTTGCGTTGTAGAGAGTTGCAGAATTATTTCAAATACTCCAAATAAATATACGTATACTAACGGTAACTACAACAAATACAACAACATACAAAAAGGCGAGCTCAACTTTCGTGCGTTTTTTCTATGTTGCGCGCTTAGAATTCTCAACTGGTTCTAGCATCACAGCATAGAAAGCAAGCTTGGAACGTTGGGTAAGCTAGCTGAAATGGTACTGATGAGAGAGACTGGCATCTCCTCAAAATCAGTTGTATACTAAGCGTAGCTCTTTGTCTTTTGGCAAGTATTTTTGTGTTTTGTTTGTATGTTGGTATATATCTATCATATCGACAATAAATTGACCTATATTGACCTGAATTACAAAGTAAACCAGTAGGGTGCAGTGGTCAGTACTATTTGTTATTTTTGGCACGCCAAGAATTTCATACCCTTGCAGAGCCGTGATGCACTTTTCAACCGATCTTTCCTATGGCAGCTATATGATATAGTGATCCGATTTAAGTCAAATTTGGTTAGGATATTCAAGACAGGACCAAATGCATAATCTGTGAGTTTTTTTGAAATATGTTGAAAAATGAAAAAGTTTGCAATACAAAAGCATGATTTTCGACCGATAGTTCCTATGGCAGCTATACGATATAGTGATCCGATCCTACCGGCTCCGACATATGTACTGCCTGCAGCAAAAAGTCTGATCTGTACCAAGTTTCTTTTAGATAGCTCAAAAACTGAGAGACTAGTTTGCATAGAAACAAACGGACAGACGGACAGACGGGCATGGCTATATCGACTCGGCTGTTGATGCTGATCAAGAATATATATACTTTATAGGGTCGGAGATGTCTGCTTTCATGCGTTACACATTTCGTGACAAAATTATAATACCCCCTGCAAGGGTATAAAAAGTCGCTCAATAAAAAATAAATATTCCATTTTTAATGAAAACTATTTTTGTTATTTTTGGACATACACATATAACATATAATATAAGGTGAAGCAGCGACAATCAGTATTAACATCTAAGGCATATCGATACCAGTCGGAATGAACTTTCGGAATCAGTCGAGGTGAGCAGTTGGAGAAAAACAGCAGCAGTCAGTCGATATCAGCCGTAAAGAATAGTCGTCGGAATCTTTAGAGAGCAAGCCGAGCTGAGCTAAGGATTTACAAGAAGTATTTAAAAGAAGTATCGAGTATTTTAAAGAGGAAGTTCGTTGTCAGCCGTCTGGAGTTCGTCGTCAGCCGTAAACGTCGAATGCGCCGATCTGCCGTTTATGTACAAACTAATATAAATATATTAAAATACCACGTGGTTCTTATAATAATATAATAAACTCTGGTTAATATATAATTAAACTTACAAACATATAGCATAAAATAAATTCTAATAATATATTTCAAGTTAATACAGAATTCTTATGGGAAAATCAGCGATGCATCAATGTTTAACTGCGAATTGTTAAACTGTTAGCGTGTTCGGCAAGATAATTGTATCTCAATTTCTGTTATCCTACGTCATGATTGTCTCTCATAGAGAACTCGATGCCACACAAAACGTGGGTTGTCCCGACAGCGCACAGAGCACATATTCCTCGAACACATGTATATACATGTGTATCTGGTTGCCAGGATTAGTGGCAAGTGGCATGTGCAACACGTGGCTAGCCCAGCCCAGTCAAGGGATGGAAACCGACAAGGCAGCCAGGCAGCCAGGCAGGCAGAGGTTGGGGAGGGCAGTTCGAACAGTTGACAGGCTGGATAACAAGGGGCCCGACCTGACCGCACACACTTGGCGAATTTTCGCATTTGTATTTGTATTTGTAGTCGTATTCGTATTCGTGAATGGGCGACTGCTGCCATGACAGCATTTAGCTAGTGCTCAAGGTCAAACTGGCGGGCATTGAATTTCCCGGTGAGTTGAGAGCTCCATTTTCGGCTATCGAGACAAAATGGACAAATTTACCAGCATGATTTTCGCCCTGATAGTTTTAATGATTCCCGAAGAACGTGACTGACTTTTGTCAGGATATCAAATGAGTTGGATCACAAATATAGAAAATAATTCACACGATTTCCGAATATAGTATTTGTCAAAAAAAAACCAAGTACTTATAATATTTCTAGAAAAGTTTGAAATACTAACAAATCAGATTCTGTAAAATTTAAAATTTAAAAACAATATGAACAATCTTGTTAGTATTTATTAAAATAAAGAGCGATTTGTCTGACACCAGTTGAATTTAGTTTTCATATAGTAACAAGATGAAGAGTTGGGGCGGCAGTCGAGGCCGACTGTGAGATACCCTTTACTTACTCTGTTAAACTCTCGAGTATTCCTCAATTGCCAGCCCCATTTTCTATAGATAATACAAGCGGAATGCAAAACACTTGATCCAAATATCTCGCTTAATTCTTGAGGTATACTTAATTAATTTATAATAATATAAAATAGTATAAAATACCCTATAGACCGTTGTAATGTCAATGTGCTCTTCTTCAGCCTTTGACAAGACACAGAGTAATATTGTGCTTTGAATAGCTTCCGAGTTAATCAGCTGATGTCGATGAAATTTTCAGGATACATTGGAAGCCTGATGCTCTTCCTGTATGCCAAAATTAGTGTTATAGGATTTAAGGGGCGTGGCAAAGTTTTAACACAAACTGGTAATGCTTAGAGCATAGACGGACCAACATACCAAATTTGATGAGTCTAGGTAGTCTCTGAGATCTAGGCGCTAATGCAGACAAACGGACAGACCGACGGACGGACGGACGGACGGACAGACGGATAGGCATACAGACGGACGGACGGACATCGACTAGGATGTTGATGCTGATCATGAATATATATATGCATTTTTTTACTCTGTTGCGATATTGTTACTAGCAGCTGTTGTTAACAAACGACTTTATTATATACTAGATATATTGACAATTTGTACTCGTATGTAAGCAAAAGAAATTTATCCTTATCTGCAATGTATTTTAGTTATCTAATATTATATTTTTATGTTTATATATTTCGAGTATGTTACTTTATTATCGACAAATCGATTCGGTTTAGAGGTCTTCATTTAAAAAACGCCATTAGTATATTTAGTGTTTCCTTAAAAGCAGGGACCGTAAAAATTATAATTTTTTAAATATAAATTATAACATACATAAAAGTTTTTTTTTTTGATATTTATTGAAAAATAATAAAAGAAAACTCTTATTCTCAATTTTTATTATAAAAATTGAAAATAAATATTGAATGCAAATATCTTTTGAACCGAGTGGTGTATTACAAAAATGTAAAAATATTGTTGATCTATGATTCAATACCTTTCATATAATCCTATGTTCTATATCCTTATAATATGTCCTTCATGGACGAGTATTAAGGATTCTGGTATATTTCTTAAAATACGTCCTTCAAGGACATGTGATGTATCATATGAAAGGTATTGAATCATAGATCAACAATATTTTTAATTTTCAATTTTTATAAAAGAAATTACAAAATTGATTTACAGGTTTGATTTTTATGAAACTCATAACTCTTATTTGCAATCCCTGATAGAAAGTATTACACTTGTTTATGTATTTATTCGCATTTTCTTATAAGTTTTACATTTACTTTTTCAGAGTTACAGTCGAACTTCTTTATTACAAACGTTGTCTAGAACTTAGTTTTCTTTAAAGCAAATTAATTTACAGAATATGTAAAAGAAATCTTCACCAATTGCTTATTTTCTATATAACGAAGTTTATTTTTGTTCCTTTGAGATTCGCTATATAGAAGTTGGACTGTATATAATTTTATTATTTACATGCTTATAATTTGCATGACTTTGATTTGTATTATATTTTTTATACGTGATCAGAGAGCCTGTTTCCAGCCTGTTCCCAGTCAGTCTCTCAGTCTTTGAACGTGGCCAACTTGCAACCTGTTGAAGAAAGTTTTAAGAGCAGTAAGCGAAGTTACGGCGAAAGCTAAAAGAGAAAGCTAAGCGCATGGAAATCCTTTTTTTTCTTCTCATCTTTTCTTTTCGTTTTTCTTCTGTTTGTGAAGCGACAGCAGCAACATTTGTGTGGCAACAACACACACACATATAACTTGTAACTTGTCTAGAGTGGGACACACACACACATAGTCGAGACAAGCTTGCCCCATGTGTGTATAGGGAACAACGTTGCTGGTCAACTCAGTTTACAGGTGGTTGCTGGCCATAAGACTTCCCTGTGAGTGGGGGGGGGGGGGGGGTGGTGGACATTTGAGAGATGGCAGAAGTTGGAGGATGTAGGTCTGGTTTGTCAGCCTCCCAATTAGTCGACTAACATGAGAACTCAGAGTGCTGCCAATAAACCGAGTAGTATACCAATCAATGTCTTGGCCAAGACTACATCAAGGTCGCTTTTTGTCACCCATTTCCATTTCCATTTCCACTTCCATCTCCAACCCCATTTCCATTTCCATCTCTATCGCCATCGCCATATTAATTTTTCTGTTGTATTATCATTTTTTATACCCTTGCAGAGGGTATTATAATTTTGTCACGAAATGTGTTACGCATGAATGCAGACATCTCCGACCCTATAAGTATATATATTCTTGATTAGCATCAGTAGTCGAGTTGATATAGCTATGTCAGTCTGTTTGTCTGATTGTCTGTCTGTCTGATTGTCTGAATGTATGTCTGTCTGTATTTCTTTCTTTTTCTGTCTGTCTGTCTATCTTTATAACTATATATGTATCTATCTATCTATCTATCTATCTATCTATCTATCTATCTATCTATCTATCTATCTATCTATCTATCTATCTATCTATTTATCTATCTATCTGTCTGTCTGTCTGTCTGTCTATCTATCTATCTATCTATCTGTCTGTATATTTATATATCTGTCTGTCCGTCTATCTGTCTGTCTGTCTGCCTGTCTGTCTGTCTGTCTGTCTGTCTGTCTGTCTGTCTGTCTGTCCGCCTGTCTGTCTGTCTGTCCGCCTGTCTGTCTGTCTATCTATATATCTGTCTGTCCGTCTATCTGTCTGTCTGTCTGTCTGTCTGTCTATCTGTCTGTTTCTATGCAAACTAGTCTCTGTTTTAGAGCTATCTTAATGAAACTTGGTACAGATCAGTCTTTTTGCTGTAGGCAGTTCATATGTCGGAACCGATCCGATCGGATCACTATATCGTATAGCTGTCATAGGAATTATCGGTCGAAAATCATTCTTTTGTGTGACAAACCTTTTCATTATTCAACACATCTCACACAAACGCACAGATTATGCATTTGGATATCTCTTTTATATCCTGACCAAATATGGTTCAATTCGGATCACTATGTCATACAGCTGTCGTAGGAAAGATCGGTTTAAAAGTGCATCAGACTTCTACAAGGGTATGAAATTTGCGGCGTGCCAAAAATAACAAAGAAGACTGACTCAGGACACCCTACTGCCGCTCCCGCCCTGACTCTTCGACTTGGTTTTTTTTTTCTTTTTACCTGTAGCCTCGACTTCCATTTGTCTGCTTTGCGTATCCTTGAAATTTTCGCATTTTTTTTGGCGTAGAAATTTATCTGTTGCCACATTTTCACATGCCTTTTTCTGAGCAGCAGCTGTTGTTGTTCCTCTTGTTGTTGTAATCTTTTTTCGTTCCGTTCATGTGGTAACTGCGAACGAAAAATTGCTGAGAAAAAGAAAAATTGGCAGCGCTAACGACGTCGCTGTCGCTGTCGACGTCGACGTCGACATCGACGCTGACGCTGAGTAAAAGCAGCTAATGGAGCAGGAAAAACGAAGGCGATGTGAATAAAAGCGAAAGTTTTGTCTACCCACATGAGAGGTCCAGGCACAGTGGCTGCGCTGCCAGCGCCTGCGTCGACCGCGACAGCGACAGCGACGTCGACGCTGACGTCGGCATCAGCACTAGCAGAAACTGCGCACGTTCTCGCTTTCTTCTTCTTCTTCTTCTGCTGCTGCTGCTGCTGCCTTGCCTCATATTTGTATTGCCCTTTCGAGCTTTCTTTTTTATTATTTTTTATTTGTATTTTTTTTTGTCGGTTTCCTTCTGTTATTTGAGTCGTTTCCCATTTGCTCTGCTGCCGCGTCTCTGCCCACTACTCTTAGTGAATAAGTTTCCTTTTCGCTTATCTCAAACATTTTCCACGCTGCAAGAGCAATTTCTTGGTCTCCCACGCAGTTGTTCGCTCTTCATTCACTCGCGTGCTCTTAAGCATAAAGAGAGAAGTTTTTCCAGTCATACTAGCTCCATTTGTCTCAGTCCGTTGTCGGCGGAGGGGGAGGGGGAGGGGAGTGTCGTCAACGACACAAACTGATTTATGGCTAAATAGTTTCGGCATACCAACCCCCCACAACGCCCACAGCTCGAAGAACTCCCACAACTCCCACTACTACATTTGTAGCTTAGATTTATACTTTGTATTTATGGTACATTAATGCTGTCAGTGGTCGTGGTCAATGCGCTCAAGTGTTTAAGCTTTAAGCGTCTTTGGAGCTTTCGTACAGCAAGCAGATAGCGAGCTTTTGCAGATGTGTACGCTTAAAGTTTGTACCCACGACTTGATCGTCAACTGACAATCACGATTCAGCCAAGTCACAAACCATTCATTTACGATCGTCACAGAATTGTACCAATATTTAACATATTTAACATTAACATTTGGGGTCAATTCTTCAGTGTACCAATCAACCAGTTGTGCCAGAGAAAGTATTAATACCCAAAGATAATTTGTTATTTTCAGTAACCCAATATCAAATATTTGACAATTTTTGCGGTTTTTCTACCAGATTAATTTTTTCTTTGGCTTACTTGTGGCTCAAAAGGAAATCTAAGTACTAAGTTGTCTTTTGGTGCAATTGTTCTTCATTTAAAACTTTGTATTGCTATTCGAAGCCATTTTTATTTTAAAATACTTTAATTTACAAAGTTTCAACTATGTAACATATGGTAAATAAATGCATCTTTCTTGAGTGAAAATAAATTTGCTTGCTCTCCTTATATATTTAATTTATTTTACTTTAAGCAAGAGTTGTTCTTAGGTCAATATATTATCAGCTGACCTTCGTATTGTATAGCCTTAAATCTGTTGAACTACAGGGTGGGGCAATAGTTAACGCTCCAGTCGAAAACGCTATAACTTTAGCATGAGGCCAAATGGCAATTCGGTTTTGATATTTGTGAAAAAACAAACGCAGAACATTTAAATATAGAATTTATACAACAAGTATAGACTGTTGCAATTGCAATAATAGTAATTAACAACATATATTTCATTATTTATTTGCAGTTCTCTAAAGAAGTGCCATGGAATCAGTTGCAAAGAAGGCGCAAATCTGGATGACCCACATTAATTTTGATAGAAATCGATAGATTTCGTACTCACTAATGTAATGCATCGAGTCCTGACGAAGTATGCAAGGATATTTCCAAGCCATGAGTAATTTTCGATAAGGGATATTTTTAGTAATAGTTCTTGCTTGTCTCCTTTTGAATATGTTTGTTATTTTTTATTGTTTTACTGAGCCTTACTATTTTCTGAGTGTAGCTTAGGTTGTCATAAATATTTTTGATAACAATTGCGGCTTGGTTTATTTGTATATTTACGTTTTATTATCAATATTGTCTAATACTATTAAGTAAACTATTAAATTGTATTTTTTACAATTATTACTGGGATTATTGTTCTGACACATTATAGATTTTTACTGATAGCATAGTGCTGTCTAAGTCTCTGAGAGTCCTTAAATTTTTGCCAAGGACCTCTTCATCCTGCAAATAAATATTTAAAACGTTGAGATTATTATAAGAAGATGCAAACTTTCGTCAAATTATTTAATACAACCAAACGTCATATTCCTGCACAATTTATCAACATTGTCTTATCTTAAGAATACTATTAAATTGTATTTTTTTTATCAATTATATAATTATTACAAGGCCTTTAGTTCTGATATATTGTAGTTTAATTATAAGGAGCTGTTCAGGCGGATTAAAATCTCAAAGAATCCTTAAATCTTGGTCAAATTCCAGAAGCTGTTAAAGCCTTTTCCAGCCTGCAAATCAATATTTAAAGCATTCGAGATTAATTTAAAAAGATGACAGTTATTGTCAAGTTATTTAAGACGCAAGTTTCAAGCGTCGTATTCCTGCAACAATTAACAATATTGTCTAATATTATGTAAACTATTTGGTTGTTTTCGGACTCTTTATTGTTCAATGATCTTTATTGATAATATAGTGCTGTTTAAGTCTCAGAGAATCCTTAAGTCTTGGACAAGTTCCTGAAGCTGTTTCAACCTGCAAATAAATATTTAAAGCGTTCGAGATTATTATAAGAAGATGCAAATTCTCGTCAAGTTATTTAATACAATCAAACGTCATATTTCTGTCATACAAATAAATAAGAAGAGGGGGAGCACAAACCGGAAGGAGAAAAGGGGGACGAAGCTAACCAGACGTCAAACTGCTGAAATTCGGCAATGAATTCAATGTCATGCGAAAAATGAAAATGAAAAATGAATTAATGCACCCTTATTTGAATCAACTGCCGGCATTCGCGACACAAACGAATGCGACGGTTACGGAGGGGAAAGGGAAAGGGGTAGGGGCAGCGGGGGGGAAAGGTGGGGTGGTTGCCCCAACAGGAGGACGACGACGACGACACCAGCAAAAGAAAAGAAAAGAGGAAAATGTGCGGCGTTGCTTCCCAAAAAGAAGAAGCAGACCAAATGCAGTGCAGTCATCACAAAAAGTTACACTACACAAAAGGAAAGAAACTGAACGTCCTTCACAGGGTCCTGGCTGTGTGTGGTGTGGGTGGTGGTTTGGGTGGTTAGCTGTGCTGGCTTATGAATTGGCGCGTGCCGTCCAGTAGCTTGGGCGCCACCTGTTGTTGGTCATGGTAGTCGCAGAGTGGAATGGGGATGGGGATGGGGACTGGGACTGCAAATGCAACTGCACACAAAAGAAAGAAGCCGAAGCTGTCAACAACAGCAACTGGCAACAAGACCAAGCCAAAGAGTTTGCACTCCTGCTACAGATAAGCCACTGCTGCCTCCCTACTCCCAGCTCCCCGCTCCCCTATTCGTGTCCCTAACTCAGTCACTGCGAACCATCGTCCCATCACAACGGCGCTAGACACGTTGTGGGGAGTCATGGATACCAGGCGCACAGAAATCAGCAAACAGCAAACAGCAGCCACATCAAATGCATCTCTTTCTCCTCGCCCCCCCCGCCCCCTTTGTATTTATGTAGTGCATGTGCAAAAAGTAAGATGGAATGCGTATCTTTGCAGTGGACCGCAGTATAAATACCCTAGCATACACAGAGATCACACACATCACAAACGAATTCAGAATATTTGTGTAGAACTTACACAAACAAGGAGAAAATACCGAGTAATAATACATTACAAACCGATGGGAAGTAAAACTTTCAACAATATTCAGAGAGTAAAAATTAGGCAACTTAATTAGAATAAGCAATCAGAGTACACAAATTGTGAAGAAACTTTTTAATTAATATTAGGAAATCAAGCTTTGATTTGTTTGCATTTGGTTGAAATATTTATCGATGAGCTTTAAGCACTCTCATTTAATTGGTTGAGTCTCTTACTGTATTGATATTCAGTAGAAACCACAAGGAAAGGCTGCAGTCGAAGTCGACTATGTATATGAAATAATAGTATAAACCTTAATAAATGTGTAGATAACACAGTATGCCTCTGGTAGGTTTCAAACTCTAGAACCACACGGCAAGGGTTCGACACCCTAAGCAATGTGTTGCTGCCTCCAATCTTTGTATATTCGAATATATATTTGCTTCGAATCTGCGGTGTTTATTGACCGATTACGATGAAATTTTCAGTACACATCGCAATTAAACTAAACTTTATGTATGCCGAATTTGGAACTGGTATCTTTTAAATTACTCTTGTTATTCTCTAATTTTTGGGGAACAGAAGGGGGCGTGGTAAATTTCTAAAACAAACTTTCCTTTGACTTGACCCTCATAGTATTAACTTTACCTTCATTGTAATCAATAGTATGTACGAATACAATTTGTAATTAATATAATATACCCTTAGGAAGAGTATGCACAAACATAAGAATGCAGCAAAATGCGATTAGTTCATGCTGCAATCGAAATAAAACAGAAAAGGGAAATTAAATGACTGGATATGAGGAAATAAGCAAGAATATTTATCTTCTAATGTATATTCTAGGTACATTTGATTCTAATTTAGCCGCTAATACTTATGCATAAAGATAGCATACTTCCCACACCTCACACACGCACACACGCACACACCGACACACAGACACACACACCCTAAACTCATACTCATTCTCATACAATGTACGCACAATGCTCAAATATGCATTCGACATTCACATTCACATTCGGCATTCACAGTCACATTCACATTTGTATACGGATATGCGAGTACTCTTATGTGTTGTTTACATACGCGATTTACAGTTATGTGCCCCACAAATCGGCATCAAATGCGCTTAGCAAACATCTGAGCACCACTCGCTGTGGATCTGGCCGTGAATGTGGATGTGGATGTGGATCTGAATGTGGATCTGCATGCAGCATCTGCACAAATCTCCAGTTGCCCATGAATTATTCAACAGTTACCAGACATTACGTATACGCATACGCATACACATACGCCCGCACTCACACACGCATACTCCCCCTGTACACACACACACACACACACACACCCTCTTACGCACTCTTTCTAATACAGTCTGAAACTATGGCATACAATTTGCAACTTTCATATACCAGACGAACGTTACTTGAAAATTGACTACGCTACACTGACAAAAAAAAAAGGTCTAAGTTCAAGACTTCTTACTAGAGCTGCAAAATCAACGATGTTTGGAGCTATCGATTAAACAAATGATAATACTTTATGGTGTAATTTATATACACAACAAGAAAATATAATTTAAAAAAATCATGAACTTTAAACAATATTCATAAAAAATATTTTAAAAAATTCAACAATTTACTTTGGTTTTTAATTTGCTTATAATAAATTTAAAATTCCTTAATTTATTACAATGAGATGAGAAATTCCTTCTTATTATTTAATCTAAATTAATTAGTTCCGAATTAACTTGCGTTATCTATTAATTTTTACTTACAAAATTATATAAATATATGATATATGATTCACTAAATAGCCAGATCTTGTGATCAAAAATGATGATTAGTGGTTGAGTGGTAAAGTATAACTCAAAATTAATTATTATTTTGTGGGAAATTCAATAAATAATAAAAGAATAAAAGAATGATAAGAGAATCAATAAAAATCATGAATTCATAAATCTTCTACAAAATGCATAGATTATACAACACAGATGAATATTGATGTTTATTTATTTATTTTATTTAATTACCAAATTATGTTTAACAGAAATATACAAATATAATATTAATTTAACAAGTACTAACGTAGGCCTAGAATTTAAAGTAAACTTTTCGCTATTCACCCAGATCTCAGAGATTATAAATGCTAGAGAAACCAAACTTCGAATGTAGTTTCATTTTGTATACTTAGCAAAAGCAAAGTTTGTTTTAGAATTTTATCACAAATCACAAGAGAATTTATGCAAATAGATATAAAAGAGCTAGAGCCTTGAATTTTGGGTTATCAGGCTCGGAAGTTATTCAATAAACAAATGAAAACAGTGTCGGTCTAAAGAAAGAAGTTGACAACACTGACGCGACAACATACAAAGCTGGCGGCGTGATTGTTCACGTTTGTATGAGTTTTTACGAATAACTAGAGCTTATCTCACAGTCGAGTACGCTCGACTTTTATTATTTCCAATTGTTTCAATTAAAAACAAGAAAATAATAATAATTATTTTTTACAAACCTTGGATAGAATTATTACATAAATAAATATAATAATGGGTTTCTCACAGTCGTGATCTCTCGACTATAGCCTTACTTATGTACTAGTTATACATTTGTCGAGGGTATATTAAGTTTTTTAAAAGTATGTACCAAGTAAAACGGTGCATGGCCGTCTGTCTGTCCGTCTGTCTATCTGTGTGTCCGTCAGTCTGTCTATCTGTGTGTCCGTCCGTCTGTCTATCTGTCTGTCTGTCCGTCTGTCTGTCTCTCTTTCTTTCTTTCTGTCTCTCTGTCTGTCTCTCTTTCTTTATTTCTGTCTCTCGCTTTCTGCCTATCCTTCTGTCTGTAATTCCTTCTGCCCTTCTGTCTGTCTGTCCGTCTGTCTGTCCGTCTGTCTATCTGTCTGTCCGTCTGTCAGTCTCTCTTTCTTTCTGTCTCTCTGTCTGTCTCTCTTTCGTTATTTCTGTCTCTCTGTCTGTCTATCCTTCTGTCTGTAAGTCCTTCTGCCCTTCTGTCTGTCCGTCTGTCTGTCTGTCTGTCCGTCTATCTGTCAGTCTATATGTCTGTCTGTTAGCCTGTCCTTCCGTCTGTCTGTCTGTCTGCCTGTCCGTCTGTCTGTCCTTCTGTCTGTCTGTCCTTCTGTCTGTCTGTCTGTCCGTCTATCTGTCTGTCCGTCTATCTGTCCATCCGTCCGCCTGTCTGTCTGTCTGACTGTCTGCCTGTCCGTCTGTCTGTCCTTCTGTATGTCCGTCTGTCTGTCAGTCTGTCTGTCTGTCTCTTCGTCTGTCTGTATGTCTGCCCGTCTGTCCGTGTGTATGTCTGTCTCTTCGTCTGTCTTTTTGTCCTTCTGTCCGTTTGTCTGTCTATCTGTCTGTCTGTCCGTCTGTCTGTTCTTTTGTCTCTTCGGCTGTCTGTCCGTCTGTCTGTCTGTCCGGCCTTATGACTGAAAGAATATTAGAGCTGCTAATACCTAGAATCTAGAACTGCATCTCTCAGCACTCTTTAAATGAGCAATTCGATTAAGTATATCTTAAGACTTAGATGTTATGCTCACTACATTTTCAAATAGTTTTAAACTAGCCATAACAGAAACAATTTCAAAGCTAGAGACTTGAGATTTATCTTGAGACCAATGTGCTTAGTCTTGTCTTAAAGCTGTATTATTTTATTATTAACTATTATTAAGAAGAAGATTAACAAATAAATTGTTAAGCTACTATAGTTAAAGAGCGCCAGCTACTGGGCTATCAGCTCTGTATTACAGCTCTTATATTTTAAATACTTTTGGGTTTTTACCAGTGTACTCGCTGCCACACACACAGTTGCTGTTGGCGTTTGGCAAATCCTTTTTATGTCCACATTATGTAGTTCGCACGCATTTGCTATCTATGGGGTCGACGGGGGGGGACGGGGTCACATTTGGTGGCATACAACGCGACGCGGGCGTCATTCAATTCCATTTGCCGCGTCGTCGTCATTCCGTGCGCCATATAACCCAAGTTCAATTACCTGTTACAGCCGTTAGATGAATTTCTACGGCCAGAACATGTTTCGACTACTCGTAGTTGTGGCGCACAGTTGTCCCCCTCACTGCCACGACCCCCTCCCTTGGTACACATGCTCGCACTTGCCCCATATATGCATTACCATACGCGGGCGCGAGTGTGGCAAGTGCTTTTGTGTTATTGCCACATTTCTTTGTGTGTGTGTGTGTGCGTGTGTTGAGGGGTTTTTTTTGAATATTTGAAATGTTTTTGTTCGCGCCAAAGAAAAAGAACAAGACAAAGATGAAGAAGAAGAAGAAGAATAACGACACACTTTGGCACGCATTTGTGATAAACATAAATGAGCTTAGAAATGAACCCCGGAGGATAAGGCACACACACACATGCATAGTGCAGAGATAGAGCATGGTAGGCGGGAGGGGGGGGCGGGGGTACACTTCGAGCCAATACTACAGTTGGTATCAAGTATCAGGCCAAACACACAACATTATACAAATGATATGACATTAGATAAGCCTAAGTGCAAATTGGCTTACAAACCGGGATTTGTCTGTTCGACTTTCTCTCGTTTTTTTTGAGCCCTGCTTTTGTTCTGGGCGTTTCTTTATTTTTTGGCAACAGTTTGCGACAGCTCCAAGGGCCTTGCAACTGTTTTTGCATGTGGCATGTGCTTATCACACCCGACGCCTGCCACTTGCTGCACGCACATGTGACAATGTGGTGGCAACAACCACACAATGCGCTGCATGTTAATATGTTCAGTTAACAGCGAATTTTCTAACTGCGCAGCGAACGAATAATTTAATATAAATTATTTATAATTTTCATTAGCATATTTGCTGTTTATTCTTAAAAATATTTAAGTTCAATGAATCTACTTATTTCTTTCTTTTAACTTTTTCTAAAAACTATGGGCAACTATAATAAAATAAGCAACAGCAAATTATGAAACAACATAATTACTACATAATTAGTAAATTAGTCTTATTTATTTTTTATTTTGTATTAATGTTTTTACTGACGGACAAAATTCACATATTTGCTATTTATTTTGAAAAATATTTAAGACAGATTAATCTCATTATTTCTTTCATTTACCTTGTTCTTAAAACTATAAGCAACTATAATAAAATAAGCAACAGCAAATTAAGAATCTACACGAACAACATAATTACTACATAATAAATAAGTCTTGTTTATTTTGCTTTATTTTAATTTGTTCTAAAAATCATAATAAAATTAAGAAAGTAATATATGTGAATTTTCAATATTGACCAACTGTAAATTGCAATTTATTTTAATAAATTAATTAACAGGAAGTAATTAAATTAATTAAAACTGCCAAAGACTTGACACTCTTGCAATCAGTGTAGAATTAAAAAAATTAATACAAAAAAGATTTAAGACAATGTAACATTAAAATCATTATAAATAAACATCTGATTCGATGGCCTTGTAGCTAGTACTTTAGTATTTAGTTAATATATTATAAGGAACTTATGTATAGTAATTAAAATAAATAATAATAATACAAATAAAATAAACATGTCCAATTTAACATTGCGAGTACTTAGCTACAGAAATATTTTAACTATCGATTCCTCGCAGCACTAATAAATAAGTAGATAAGTCTCTGCATGTGGATCACCAACTAATCTAAATAGACTATATCTATAAACAAGCCGAACAGTCGGGATCCTGACCGTAATATACCCTGTGGCTCTAAAGGAATCCGCTTAAATTCACTTCCGATGTAAATTTCCTGTAATTCGTTTTTTTTAATTTGTGGGCGAAGGGGGTGTGGCATTGTGATCAAATTTTCTGGATACATCAACCCCAAGATACTCATCATGTGTGCCAAATCTCAAGTCTCTAGCTACAAAACTGCTTTTATTATGAGCTTTTACTTGATTTGTGAGCGAAAGGGGCGTGGCATCCAAAAAAAAAGATAAACTTGATCTGCCTGCAAAAATTACCAATGCTGGAAGACCAAGTTCAAGCTGATAGCTCTTACCATCTCTGAGATCCTTACGTTTATACGGAGTGACGGACAGACAGACGGACGACAGACAGACAGACGGACATGGCTACATCGACTTGGCTATTGATGATGACCAAGAACATATATACTTTATGAGGTCGGCCATGATTCCTTCTGCTCGTTACATACTTTTAACAAACCCCACAGGGTATATATAGCATTAAGAATAACAAATGACAACTGTTTATATGATTTGTAAAACGTTGTCTCAAAGAATGTAATTCTAGTCTAGCTCTCAGAGGTTTAGGAGCAGCCCACGAATCAGTCTTTTTTTTAAATATTCATTGAAATTATCTAAGAAACGTAAACGATTTTCAACCAAAAAATCTATATTCCGATCTTTTCTATAACAAAATGACAATATAGCATAAAATATCAATAATTACATAACTTTTAGCATTCGGCGACGATATCTTAAGAAACCAAAAAGTGTTTTCTTTATAAAGCTAGTATCTAAAAGAATCATATAAGAGTTGTACTCAAAAGTAATAGCATTTTTCTTTCATTATCACTGAAATAGTAATGATAATCGAAATCCATTTCATTATAATAGAAAACAAGTATATTTATGTTACCAATGAAATGATTTATTATTAGAATTACAAAATATCGTACATTGAAATATAGTATTATAGTTAATTGTAATAAAGAAATTATTCATAATAACAACTAAAAACTAAATATTTGTTACCAAGTAAACATATTTTAAATATCAATTATACATACGAAAAAATGCTAAGTGCATAAAAATCCATAATACTAAATCTATAAGATCTAATGAAAATAAAACTAAAACTCCAAATATACCAACAAATATTTAAATAGTAAATATACCAAATATTATTTTCAGCTTTCTTTATTTAAGTGGCATAACAAAAATCAAGTTAAAATTCCAATACCATCTGCAAGGAATTTGAAATGAAGAACCAAAAAAATACTAAGATATCAAATCTAACTTGGACTATTTATTTATTAGTTGCGTAACAAAAAAACATAATTATTGTAATTGAATCTGCAAGGGAATGATAATATAGAATTAAACACTCAAAACACTTAAACTCTTGTCAAAAAAGCCAATGACAGAATGTTGAATGTGTGTCTATGTTAAGACGCATTATCGTAGCTATTTCTGTACCCCGCTTTCTCTGCGTGTACTTGTCTGTGTCTGTGTCTGTGTATGTCTGTGTGTGTTTGTGTTAAGCCATTCGATGAGCCGAGTAACACACAAGAATCCAGCGAATCCGCAACATTGAGTCGGCATTACTATTACTTTGATATAATCTACGCGTCTGTCGACTTGAATAAACCAACAGCAACAACAGCAACAACAGCAACAACAACAATAACCATAAGAACAACTTTAGCCTGTTGAGCATTTTGGAGAGTAGGTAGTTTATTGGCCACATTGATTTTTATCACGTATTAAGAGACATTGTGAGTCCGCAATGTAATGCGTAAAGAAAATACGCAAGGAAAAAAAAGAAAGAAAGAATATTTTCTGAATAACTTGCACTCTATAAGTTGCGAGGTGAGAGTTGTCTTCGTTTTTTTAAACCCTTTACTTTAAAAAAGTATAATTATAGTATAATAAAATAGATTTATACTACTTTTTCTATCCTTTTTGATGAATAAGTCAAGGGTCTCTCATAATCGACATCGACTGAAGCCCTTCCGACTGGTTTTCCTTTGCATTTTGAAGTGGCCCACATTTGTTTGAACGCAATTTGCATGTGGCAGCCACCTGTTTGGGCCAACTTCAACTTCATTTCTTATTGTGACAGAGTTCCTTTTGGGTCATTTTGCAATCACGTCATCTTTTTGGGGCGCCGCAGCTAAAAGAGTTGGGAGCGTAGGGGGAATCGATGCAGCAAAAAGTAGCAAAGAATCAACGTAACGAGTATACGCCCCGTCAGCCGCAATCCGTGATCAAAAAGGAAAAATGTTTGCAAAAAGCAACAAACAATAAGTGTAAAAAGCAGAGCAAAAGTAAAGGCAGCCCACACACACGCACACACACACACACACACACACACACACACTGGCAGGCAGACAGAATGATGAAAAAATTGCCAAAAAATTCGTCCTTGCTTCGTTGCAGTTTCTTTTTAGCCAACGCTGTTTGTGAATGTCGTGCGAGTTGCGAGTCGTGAGTTTCTAAAACGAAAGCAAAAAGATGCAGCCATCACACACACACACACACACACACACAGCAACACGTGCAGACAGGGCAATTGGGATTGCAAGGAGAAAGTGTCCGCCTGCAAAGAGAGAGACTGGAGACTGGCCAAACGGGGGGGGGGGGGTTGCTGGTACTGAGAACTGAGGAGTCTGAGTCTGAGGTCATTGACATGTGTGTGAATATGTGAGTGAATGTGAATAAATGTGTATGTGAATACCCCACATTAATTGTTGCTGTTGTCTTTTACGCTGCTTCATCTTTTGTTGCATACTTTTTGGCATTTTGCGGCAGGAGTTGGCAGAGTCAGAAGGGGACCACCAGTTGTATCACCTTTAACTTCCTTTTGTTGCCACACGAGTCCATTTTCTGTGCCACATGTGTGCCGGCTGCTCCAGTTTCAGTTGCTGTTGTTTTGCATACGCGTTACTCGTGTAACTGGAAAAAGGGTATATTGTATATTTATTCCAGTACCCAAAGGGTACTAAAAAACGTCTAAGTTTTTGTAAATGTAGGTAAGCGGCAGAAGGGGGCATCTCCGACCCTGTAAAGTATATATATTCTTTAGTCGAGTTGATATACAACAATTTCTGTCTGTCTGTCCGTACGAACAACTGGAGCTCAGAGACTATAAGAGCTAGAGGTATCGAATTTGGGGACAATACTCAAGATCACAATTCAAGTTCGGGTGGCGTCAAGATACATATGATGATGCCTCAAGCGGGATTTGAGCCCACGAGTCTAAGGAGAATTGGCTGCCAAATTACAAATTTGTTTTCCGCCGCCATTTTGGCTACATTAAGAAGAATGACATATTCTAATTGAAATTAATTTAAAAACTTTAGTGTGAATTATCCGATGGCAATGCAATTTTCAGCAAACAATTCACAATTTAAATTTATATTTGTTTTATTTCGTTTGGGTTTGATTAAATCAAACAGCTGCAAAGATACGGACACTGGACATAAACGTCTGTAATATGCACGTAAGAGTCAGAGACTAGAAATTTGCTGGATAAATAATTCCCCAGAGACATGAGATTGTATTCAGAATTTTGAATCGTTGCAATTCTCCACTATTGTTAAGCTTGAATGCCCTTATTATTGCATTCATATTGGATATATAGAATGGTAATAATGTATTGGTTATTAATGTATTGAGTTTTAGGCTATTAGATACAATTTGTATACATTTAAATTGAATAATGGGTATATTGCAGTTGGGTACTTGACTATAGCTTTCAAAAGAAACCAACAAAACTTTAAGAAACGTTCGGTTCGGTACTTCGAGCCATCGATCAAGATTTCGGTTCGGTTTCAAAACTCCATGAGCCCTAAGTTTTTATTAAATCGAATTTTATACAAACAAAATATTATATTTTCTCAATTGTTTTACTTTTTCTTGATTTAATGAGCATATACAATTCTAAACATAAAAACTGTTTTTTAAGAACTTTCACATAAGATACGGATTTCTTCACTTTTACAAAATCAAGATAAATATATTAAATTGACGAAACCGAAGATTTTCTTTGAGAAAGCATTCTGGATCGCATAATTTTTGAACTGGTTCCTTGAGTTTCGGTTCAGTAGTGGTTTGCAGCCTTGATTCATTAAATATAAGTTTTCACAATTGAGATTCCGGTATTTCATAGTCGGATACTTAACTTGGGCGTTCTTAGTTGTTGTTTTCGGCATGCTTTGTTTATGGTTAGATGCGAGTATTTGCAACTGGCAACTGGCAACTGGCCACGTGGACACTTATTGACTTTTTTGTTTTTGATGCCGCCTCTTGAGTTGTGCGGCAAATTTGGAGTCGGAGTTTGTGGCTTCAATTGAATTACGCTTGCCTCGCTTTGTTGCATGCCTCGTCGGGAGTTGAAGTGGACAATGCGCTGTTGTTATTGTGGCCGATTTCGTGGCCGAGTGAATGCCGTGCGGCATGCAACGCTTTGCTGCATGCTGTATGCTGTATGCACAGCTGGTCATAGGGCCAAAGCCAAGTCGCGTGTTGCGCATACGCCCGGTTGCCCCGAAAGGTACAAAATCAACATTCAACATTCAACATTCAACATTTTGCAGTTCATCGTCGAGTGCACAGATTTGTTTCTGTTTCAATTCGTCGTTTTAACCATTTTGTCGGCCTAAATGGCCAGCTGAGAAAAACGTGGCTCACAAGAGCACTTGAAGCGTGTCGCAGTCCAGGGCGTGGGGTGTTGAAAGGGTAGAAAGGGAACCAACTCCCTGTTTACACCATCCAGTGGCCAGTTTGTTGGCTTTGGTTGCAGTTGCAGTTGCATTTGCAAATATTGCCACATTTCGTTATATCGTTTATATATTAAATTGCATTAAGCTCGTCCTTATTATTTATTGACTTAATTGATTTTAAATATGCAAAAAGCTCTGCTGCACTCGCAATATTTGCCTTTGACTCTGGCCAAAACGCAAAGGCAACCAACGGCTTTCAATTAGTGGCCCAACTTCGCCACCATGTCCTCCATATCCTTTTGGCATCTATCGTCGTCCATCTCCTTTTCGTGATCTCTCTCATTTGGGGCCACGTGAATATTCGTTTTTAATTTGCTGTTTGCATTATCCGCATTTCAACATCTTTGTATGCTCGTTTTTACCCTGTATACCCCATGCAGAGGGTATTAACAATTTGTCACGCCGTATGTAACGTGGAAAACTAATAAAATAATATATATTCTTCATCAGGACGACAAGCTGCGCTGATTTCTATACAAAATCTGGCAGTCTTATCATTTGCAGACTACTTTAATGAAACTTAAGAGAGCTCTGCCATGTTATTATCATTTATTATACAGGGTGGGACAAAAGTAATCACCATATTGGAAATGCTGACAATTATTTCCCGTTCCTGCGGAGGAAAACCGATTCATGGCTTGTCGATTTTGTATTCTGGCATTGGATTATTTCACATATGTCAAAGCCGAATTAACATTTGGCCCCATGCAAAAGTTATAGCGTTTTTCAATAGGATGATTACTTTTGCCCCACCCTGTATATTGCTTTCAGATAAGTCATTATTATAAAAACTTTGTTTGTATCAAGGTATCTCTGCCAAGTTTACAAGCTGTGCATTTCTTATTGAATTTCCTACTATTGTAACTTGTACTTTTTGTTCTAAATAATGATTTAATAATAATTACATTTCTATTCTTATTTAGTAATCGTAATACGGGGTGTCCCAGAAAAACGGTTCAATCATATACCAACTCAAAACCAATGCTGATATTAAAATGTTTGCTAATTGAACTGAATCTCTTTCGTTTTAGCTAGACATTTAAATAGCAATATTTTATTAAAAAGTAATGGTAAATTTTTGATTGATAAAGGCTATTGATTGGAATAAAAACCAAAGGAAATTTCTTAAACTATTTGCATTTTTCTGTTGTTTATTTATATTTCTTAGTGTTTTTCTTTATACCATTTTAATAAAATATTACACTTAAGTGTTGGCAACAAATGTATACTTATATTTAACCAAAAAACTGTATACTTCAAATATATGCAAAAAAATAAACATTAAATATAAGATTGACATATTATTTTTAAAATTAGTATAAATTTGCATTTTTGAAATAATCTATTCATCTTTTCAAAAGAAAAGATACAGATTAATATATTTAAAGCCAAATGCTAAGGAAATAATTTGTAATAGTTACAACTGTAGTACCGTAGTTTGACGAATATATATATATGGTTTTTTGGAAGAAACAACTTTGCGTTACTTTATAAAAATAAAACCCTTCATTAAAAACATATGCAAGAGTATCAAATCTTTAGCGCACCGATGTTAAATTGCTCGTTCTTGTTTTTATATTTTATTTTCTTTTGCCACGCACGGCAAATATGTATTTTTGTGTCGCTGCAATTTTTGCTAGTTCGCTTTGAGGTGTACAAGGCAAGGACACATTTGGGATGCAACGATTTCCAATGGATTTCGATGCAACTTTGCTGATTAAACATTCATTTATAAGCAAATTGTGGTCGCATATCGGACTTGAATATTCATTTACCTCTAAAGTAAACATGCTGGCGAGGATGCTGGGGAAGGACTTCATCTCCATCTCCATTTCCTGCCCCGAAGCTTGCTTCGACTCATGTGCCCCAAAAAGTATGCTACTAAAATTTGCATCCGTCGACTTTTAGCATAAAAATGCCAACGAACTATTTTGCAACAAACGCAGCAGCAACAACAACAACAACAACGGGTGAAAAATGTAGAAGAACAAGCCTTGTGCATTAAGGTGCTGCAAGAGGGCGCGAGGGGGCGTGGCGTGGCAGCAGCTCTCAAATATTTGTAAGCTGATGCAACGCGTATTTTTACGCTAATTGTTTCTTCCGACGACAGTCCCCTTCTCCCTCCTGCGCTCATGCACCACCGAAAACACCACCATGCACCACCGTTTGCATTTTAATGCAAACTTTTTATTTTATTGAAGCATTAAAACGCATTTTTACAACCGATGTGCAATATTAGCGAAGAGTAGTAGAGTCAGGCCCAAAGTCTACTTCTACTTCTACTTCTTTCTAGCCAAGGTCCAACTAGTCGCAAAGGCCACAGTCGAGCAACACCGACTGTGAGAGACCCTGTTCGAGTTCTGTAAGAACTTATATTCTATTAAACTGTAGCGACAGTGTTCTTCTAACTTTCGAATTAACTATGCAATCATGCTAACATCTTTAGTACACTAACCATTTATGTCAACATTCAAGTCTTGACACCCTGTGGTGTCAATTGCCAAGTCGATATAGCCATGTCCGTCTGGCCGTCGGTCTGTCTGTCTGTCCGTCCTTCCGTATAAACGAAAGGATCTCGGAGATAGTAAGAGCTAGAAGCTTGAACTTGGTCTCCCAGCACTGGTAATTTTTGCAGGCAGACCAAATCAAGAAAAAGCTCATAACAAACATAACATCAGTTTTGTAGCTAGAAACTTGAGTTTTGGCACACACGATGAGTATCTTGACGTTGTTGTGTCCAGACAATTTCATCACGATGTCACTCCCCTTTTGCCCACAAATTGAAATCGTTATCGAATTACAAGAGAATTAGATCGGAAGTAAATTTGAGCAGGGCCCTGTAGAGCCACAGGGTATATCAGGGTCGGGGTCCCTACTGTTTGGCTGGTTAATTATGTATAATTCTTATGTTTTCATTTTATAGGGACGGAAAGGGGCTTGGGAATCAAAAAGTATGTTATTTTCGCAATAAGAAACTACTTTAAATGAATAATATTATTACTTTTTTATATATATTATTTTAAGTTCTCAATAGTTTTTCAATATTTATTGATTGTGTACGATTACTTAGGATAATGACTTTATTATTATATTAAATATATATTTTTTATTTTCTAAATAGATTTTAAACATTTCGTGATTGTGTAAGCATATATAGTTATTTAATAATTGAGAAGAGTACTAGTATTTTAAAGAAACATCCTTAAGATAACGTTTTTATTATTATATTTAAATATATAATTTTATTTTCTCCATATTTGTTGATGGTGCAAGCATATTAAGTTAATTAATAATTAAAAAGAGTCCAAATATTTATAAGAAATGAAAAAATGACTTTATTATTATTATTTTATTATTATTATTATTATATATATATATATATAGTTTGTTATTTTCTCAATAGTTTTACAACATTACTTGATTTTGTTAACATATAAAGTTATTTTATAATAAAGAAGAGTCCTAACTTCTTAACAAATCCTCTTAATTACTGATTTTATTATTACATTATATATTATATTTGTTAATAAAAGAGTGCTTATTTTTTATAAAATCCTACTTAAGATACTGATTATATTATTATATTGTATATATAATTTTAGTTCCCAAATAGTATTTAATAATAATTATTAGAAACGATGATTACTTCTTAATGAATTTTACCTAAGATAATTATTGTATTATTATATTTAAATATATTATTTTATGACTTTATTATTATTTTAAATATATTTTGTTATTTTCTCAATAGTTTTCCAATATTTCTGTATTGTGTAAACATATAAAATTATGTAATAATTAAGAACAATCCTAACTTTTTTAAGAATTCTACTTAAGATACTGATTTTATTGTTACATTATAAACTCAATTTTCTAATAATAGAGTTCTTACTTTTTATGAAATTTACATAAAATACCTGTTAATAGATGTTATAGTATAAGATAGTAAGAAATTGTTCAAAATATGAAGAAAGGGATGCGGATCGGAGACAGACTCTGTTAAAGGTTCGACAGATGATCCGGTTCGGGGTCGGCAGCTTTGAAACGTTCACTTCTTTCTGCCTGTTAAATTTTAAGTACAGGGTCTAAAAAGCCAAGCTTGCAGCTTGCAGCTTGGGAGGGGCATAGGGCTAGGGACAGCGGCGTGCTTGATGGTCCATTAAATACAAAGATTTTTGAAAAATTACTACATTCACTTTACTGACTTTGCTGCAGAATGGGGCAGTGGCGGGGGCGGGGGCGGCAACTCGCTGCTTCCGGCGGGGGTGGGGGGCAACTAGAAATGGCAAAAGGCTGCCGCAGGCAAACAACAAAGTTGTAAAAATTGTTTCGTTTTTAAGCAGCGACGCGGCTGACGTTGCTGTCGACGGTGACGGTGACGGTGACGCCGACGTCGACGCTGGCGGTAAACTACAGTAAGTTTTACAGCGACGCATAAACTGCAGTAACAGCAACAGCAGCATCCCCTCTACGCCCCACCCCTATGCCCACCCCTATCACACCATTACTTTCGTGCTGCCGCTGCCATTAGCAATAAAAAGGGGGGCAGTTGAGGCAAGGCAAGGGGTGCTGGGGGGGGGGGGGGAGGCGGTGTTATAGCCGTCGAAGATTGAGTTATGTGCGTTTCGACTTTGTTTCGGCCATGGTCGACAGAGGGCGAGAGCGCGTTGTTTCGGCAATATAACGGTAATAACTGAATCGTTACCGTTACAATCGCGTTGCCTCATTTTTAGTTGCCGTTAGAATACACACGAAGCATGGGAAGGGGGCCAGGGGGGGGGGGAAGCCGGGGGGACAGCCGCCAGTTGCAGGTCATGAATTTGCCATTTTACAGCCTCGTATTTTTTCGTATGCCGCCTCCCCCCCCCGTTTTCCCTTCTTCTTTTTTTTTTGGAGTCTAAGCTCTTATCCCGTGAGCTGATTTTGCTGTGTAGTGGGTATGGGGGGAATTCGGCAACCCTAGAAATAATAACGCTTAAACTTTTTAGTGTTGTCATTAAATTCCTCGTGTAAGTTGGGCAGAGGGGGTGGCAGGGTTGCCGCACAGGGTTGCAGGCAGCTTCTATGAGTACGTCGTATTCTGTATCTTTGTCAGTGCGTGTGTTTGTTTGTTTGTTTGTTTTTATTTAACATTTTTAATGTCGCTACGGCCGCACACTAACTTCCCCAACTGGCCTGGCAACCCTGCAGGCCCCCAGTCCCCCTCCCCACGCACATCTGCAGGTCTATAAATTTCGATATTTACTTTTTATATTGCAAAAATTTTTCTGCTGACGGAATTACGGAAATTAAAAACGAAATGACGCTGAACCAAGAACAGAGAAGACCGCTCATGCGCGCCTGCCTTTGACATTTGAAGCCGCTAACCCTCCCCCAACCCCCTTCCATCCCCGCCCCTTTGGCAACTTTCAATACCCCGTCGCTGGCTCAGCCGCTGCCACTTTAGTCATAAAAGAAACATTACTCGTGCACTTTTTAATATCCCGCACGGTTTTAACTTTCTTCGTCTTCGCTACTTCTTAAACCGTCCCCCCACCCCTTCCCACGCTCGGTGGCAACCCTGGCCGTAGCCCTAACCACCTTATTGGTCTCTTTACTCGTATCATCGTCAATGTCGTCGTCAGAAACTGCAACTTTCTCAGTTTTTCCGCCAGCTTTCACATTTTACATTTAATCGCAGTGCTTAGAAAAATATCTACAACGGGAAATCTGTTTTTCCTCTATAGAAAGTTGTTCTTTCTTGCCGTTTTCTTTTATTCATTGACTCTTCTGTCTTTTCGTTAATATATCACAATTCGTTAACAATTCAGCTATTACAAAAACAATTAAGAACACACAAAAAGCATTATATATGTCTGTGTATAATTTAATTATTATTTAGCATAATATTTAAATAAATAAATATGTTATTGATAAGACTCAGTAGTTTCTTCGGTTTATAATTATTATATAATTATTATTACTATGCCTGAATGCTTTAAATATTTTAATTGATATAAAAAAGACACTGAAAATAACAATATAAGTGTCGTATAAATAGTTACCTGGCATACGAATTAAATATATATAATTATGCTGTTGTTTTACCCAGAAAATATCCCCTACATGAGGTAAAACTATAGTGACGAAAGCATATTCAAGCCCAAGATTTTCTAGATTGAGGGATAAGGGAAAGAGTCTACAAAATTTCAAAATGCTTTTTCATCACTTTGATAGAAACAAACAGACAACTGACATTATAGTATCTCAATGTCTATTATAATGTTAATATATTTTAAGCGAATAGTCTAATTGGGATGGTAGCACTCAACGTCTTTTATGGGTTAGATTATTAAAAATTTGACTAAATAGCCTACATTTTATAAAAAATTTGGTCAGGCTGTATAAGTCATGACCAGTTACATGATCTGTGAGTTTGGCTGAAGTATGTCGAAAAATAATAAAGTTTGCTATACAAATGTATGACTTTAAACCGATAGTTCCAATGGCAGCTGTATGATAAAGTGATCCGATCCGGCCGGTTCTGACATATGTACTGCCTGCAGCAAAAAGACTGATCTGTACCATGTTTCATCCAGATAGCTCTACAACTGAGAGACTAGTTTGTATATAAACTGACGGATAGACAGGCAGACAGACAGATAGACAGACAGAAGGACAGACAGACAGACGGACAGACAGACAGACGGAAAGACAGACAGATAGACATACATGGATATATCAACTCGACTGTTGATGCTTATCAAGAATATATATACTTTATAGGGCCGGAGATGTCTGCTTTCATGCGTTACACATTTCGTGACACAATTATAATTATACAAGAACTGTAGCTATTAAAAGAGTGTCTAAAACAAATGCTATTTTTACTATCCAATATTATTATTAATATAGATAGACAGCATATACTTATGCCATATATATTTGTTATCGTAAACCTCGTATAGCTCTAAGATCGATTCAACTTTAACATATAAATTGGTGCAGTTTTAATGCATATTATAAAATCAGAACTTTTTCATTGTACGCCACAACTTTGGGTAATTTTATTTCGATGTGCAGCTCAGAATTGAAACAATTCATCGAATTATACTGAAAATAATTTACAAATTCGGAGATGTCTTCTTGTGTCTTTTAAGTAAATAACTACAGAGTCGGAGATGTCTTCTTGTGTCTGTTACATAAATTTGCAGAAAGCGACAAAACAAATATATTTGTGTTGTTTATTTGTATATATTATTATTTAAAGTACGATATATTATTTTTTGATGAGTAGAAATCTGGAAGTATGGCACTCTACAAAACAAAAACTTACAATTTTTATACAATTTTTCTCCGAACAGAACTATTTTTAAAAGATATACGACTCGAATTCGAGTCTAAGGGTCAGATTAATGATTCGTTTCGGGTAACCAATTAACCCGAAACCGAAATGTTTCTAGGGTTCGGTTCGATTTGGAGACTTGCTTACAACACAAATTATTGGAAACATGTTTAAGATCTAACAACTAAGGAGGGGGATGAGTGAAAGAAATAATATAATAAAAAGAAATATGGTGAAAGAAGTATAGTTTCAATATAATTTTAAAACCCCATGATCAACTAAAGAGAAGCAAAGAAATGAAGGAGGGAAAGGTAGACAAATAACTAATAAAATAGTAGCAAATGAAACCTTTCGAATTCTCTGCGTTGTTAACAATAGACTTTGTCGAGTTTTTGACTCAGATGCCTCATTTCCTAATATTAAAAACCATATTCTAAACTTGTTAACAACTAATTTTGCATAACAATACTTACTTTTCACTCAGTTATCTAATTGGGTTTTTTCTGGGATTTCCCCAATCTTAGCAATAAATTTTGGATCAATTAGATAATTGTTTGAATACCCCCAAACTTATGTAACTTAACTTAAATTGAATTAATAATATTTCTTATTTTTTCAGAACTAGTTTTAAATTGCATATAATATAATTTTATTATTAACTTCTTATTATTGTGTCGACTGTTTTTAGTTGACGTTAAATAAATAAATATATAGTGTTTTCTCTCTTACAAAATTCCTGAAATAAATAAGTATTTCCAATCAACTGTCTGTTTGGGTAACACTTTCTTGTGAATTTAATTGCTAATTGGAGTGCTGATGTTCCACTGGGGACCGCGGGACTCTGGACTCTGGACTGGGCTGTGTGTCTTATGGGGGGAAAATTGTCTTATGATCTTCTTAAATCCACAATTCGGATAGAGGACAATCTCAAAAACGGACTCAATGCTTGCCGAAGTCATCGAGGCCATCTAATTTCTAAATTTATGGCATTTTGGCATAGTTGTAAACTGTAAAATGTGAATAATGGCAAAGTACCGAGCGAGTACGAGGGTTGCACGATGGATTACTCTCTGTTTGACTGTTTCAGGGTGGAAACTGAATGCTGAATGTTGCAGTTTTACTGTCCCGTTGTTGCGCATGTATTTTGATTTGATTTTTACGCCCCGCCATAAATTGTTTAGATGAGTTTTTTAATCGAAATTGTTGGAAATGACTTAGGTGCGCATAAAATGTCTCTCTCGAGAAGGCGCACAGACATTTCCAAATAAATTTTGGTTATGCGATTTACTTGGGCCAGTTTCGACTCTTCGACGATTCGACTGTTTGCGACTGTTTGCGTTTTAGTCGTCGCCTTTTTTATATGGCTTATAAAAAGTATATTTTTAATAGGGCGTAAAAGTACTTGGTAGTTTTCAAGGAGCGGGCAGTCGGCCTGTCAAAGGGATCGGGGGGTGTGCAACAGAAAGAAGTACACAGAGCGAAACAGAGCGAACCGTACTTGAATTAAGTTCAAATTACCTCGAATTAAGTATTTGTCTGTAAGTACTTATTATTGAAAATGAGCAAACGAATATCAATACTATTGATTGTCTTCAATCAAGTAAATCTGTAGATTTACTTAATATATCCGATTTACTGAAAATAAGCAGACAATTTCTTGAAGCAAGTATCAATATTCTTGATATGAGAGAATCAAGATCCTGAATCAAGTAAAACTTACTAGAAACTAGAGAATGAGCATACAAATTCGTTAACAAAGTACCAATAATATATCTCTTAGAAATATGAATAAGAGAAATAAATGTAATTCTTAAAACAAGTAGCAATAATCTTGAATCAGGAGAAAACGATTATAAGTCAGGAAAAGGCTGTGAATTTACTTATAACCAAATTACTTAAAATGAGCTAACGAGTTCTTAAAACAAGTATCCATAATCTGAAATTAAGCGAAAAGAGTCTTAAGTCAAGTAATACGTTAGATTAACTTAAAATACCAGAATTTCTGAAAATGAACACACAAATTCTTAAAACAAGTACCTATAATCTTGAATTAAGAGAAAAGTGTCTTAAATCAAGTAAAGTTGTATATTTATAATATTTATTACAAAAACAATTACTCAAAATGATCTTGATCTTTAAGAATTTGTTGTGCAAGTACCCATAAACTTGAATTAAGACAATAGTGTCTTAAAACAAGTTATAGTCTAGGTATAATAGAAATAACCGAATTACTTAAAATCAGCATACAAATTTACTAACCAAGTACCAATAATATTGATATTAGAAAAGTTAATCTTGAAGTTAATCTCTTGAAGTTAATCTCTATATTTTCTAGACATTAGTAGGTTGTTTATTTCTATTAAGTTCGGCACCCGGGCTCAAAAAGTTTTTTCCCAACGAATAATCGCATAACAAGTAAGAGAAATCCTAAATCAAGACTTGTAACTCTTAAATAAATATATTTAAATCATAAATCCAGACGTTTAAATCTCAAATAAAGATATGTAAATCATAAATCAAGATGTTTAATTCTTAATCCCAAAAAAGGACATATTTTATAAATCGTTGTTGTTTCCTGTATAATTTTTTGCGGCCTTATCTCATTTCTTTTTCTTTTTTCGAACCTTATTTCATTGGAGTCTTATTTGACAGAGTCTCAATCTAAGTCTGAAATGTGATGGCGAAACACTGGACTTTTTCGCTCTGTGCAGTGGCGAGCGGCATGAATTCGCCCAATGGCGAATTGGCAACTAGTATGCTACTAGCAGGGGGTCATCTAAGAGAGCCAGGTGAGCGCTGCCGCTGGACGGGATCTCTGGTCCAGAAGAAGAAGAAGAAGAAGAAGAGCCCGAAAAGCGGGCGCTCTTCATTTTTACTGGCGACAGCAGCACGGCTCATAAACGTTGCCAAACTTTGAACTTGATGGTTTTCCTGCTTCTCCTGCTACGACTGGATTCCTTTTACGGCGCTGGCGTGTGCTCCGCCGTACAGGCAATGTTCTCATGTGGTCGAAGAGCCGCACACTTCTCCTTCCCTCCCTTCTTGGCCTAACCATCGCCATCGCCATCGCCAACCACATAAAAAGATACATTTGCAGCCACCCAAACGACGCATAAAACGCGTTACTTTCATCCATGAGCGACGTTGATGGGCTCATAAATGCCGCGAATGTGCATGAAACGCGTATTTTTCTACTTTTTGATGATTTTGAAATTTTGTATGCGTTGAGTGCCGTTAAGTATACATATATATATATATACATATATATATATGTGTGTATATGTGTGTATATGTGTGTGGGCACCCGTTAACGGTAACCTAACCTCAAACTTACCCCCAGTTACCGAATTGTTTTTAACCCACTGAGAAGGCACAGGCCCAAGACTCAAGCAGCAGTTGCTGTAGCCATAAAAGTAATATGAAATGTCTCATTTTTAGAGCTTCGAAATAAAAAAGTTATCGACGCATTCCGTCAGCCTTACTTTTGGCCCTGGCAATCTCAAGTCGCGAGTCTCGATTCTCGATTCTCGAGACTCCAACCACTAAACAACTAACAAACCCACCAACCACGATCCACCACGAATCGAACAAAGTGCCTATAAAACTCGTTTGTGGTTTAGTTTTTTCTACTCAGACAACTGTAAGTAGTGAATAGTTTGTAGAGAGTAAGTATCTCTAGTCAAACAAATAGAATAGGTAGGAATAGAATTTGTTCCTAATGGTTTTTTCGCTTATTGTCAGAGTCTTGATTGATTCTAGTCTTCGAGTTAACTTGTTAACGCCTAAATAGTAGACTTGTATTAAATCGTTCGGATTAAGATCAATTGAACTAATCACCAAAGTGAACGAACGAGCTAAGTTCCTGATTGTAGGTCATTTAGTTCAGTGATTCGAATCCCATTATAGTTCGATCAGTGACTTGAATCCCATTATAGTCACTGAACGATTCGAAAAGAGATTTGAGTCACTGAACGGACAAGGCACTGAACTACTGAGCAATATGAAAGATTAGTTCGTTCATCATAAATTGAACTACTGAACTAAATCTTTCCATTGAACTACGATGAACAACTCTACTAAACAGAGTTTGAAACCATCAATTATTTCGAACATATATCATAATATATGTATGATATATGTACGAAATAAATGATGGTTTCACAATCATTTCAAGCATCATTTATCACTAACAATGATCAAAGTTGGGCATTTTTAACATTTTGGGAAAAATTTAAAAAACTCGGAAATATATAATTTACCTTTCCGATTGAATTACATTCAAACGGGTGATTGAACTTATAATTTTGAAATGTATATTGAAAATTGTGAAAATTCCTAAGACAATCGTATCAAAATATTGTAAGTTCACATATAATAACATTCTACTAAAATTAATTTAAAAAAATTCTCTTTTTCACATCATTTTCCAATGATGCGTCACGGACAAATCGAGGACCGATCCAGACTTTTCAAAATCAGGCCTTGTGCCGAATTGGAGACCATAAGACCATAAGTTTTCCAGTTAATTTTTAATGCCTAAACAAAGAATGAAAACATCAAGTATTTCGTACATATATCGCTTAATATCAAACTTAATTTCTCACTAACAATGAGATTATTGAAGTTCAGTGTCTCGATCTTTATTCAAATACGATTTCTTAAGATATAAAATTGAAGTATCTTAGTATATTCAAACTTGAAACGTACTTTAAGTAAGTATATTCATTTTTGATTTGTAATGATTAATTAATGTCCCGCAAGTCTAGAAGTAGATAAGTTTATGAACTGTTTATATGTAATTTATATATTTATTTAGTTAAGTTAAGAGACTTATTTATATTTATAAATCAATAAATTAATTATTATAGCTAAATTGTAATTTAAGCTATCGATATTCCGAGATGGGTAAATTATTGTAGGGAAAAACAATAGAAACCTATTGCATGTTAATTTACTTCGAAATGCGTAGATTCTTTTGAAGAATGCAGAACCATTAGGAAGGAATCATAAGATCAAGGAACTGAAAGTGGAATGCATGAAAGTTGTATACATAAAGTGTATGTTTTATTGTACTTAGATATAACATAGCTCTACTTACACAACTCTCATATTAAACTTAATACGTAAATGTGTAAATAGTGTAGAAGGCCGATAGTCTGTTAACATTGCAATACTCTGTTAACCCTATCATCACTAGATTGTTATACCCTATCACCACTAGGTTATATATCCTCCCGTCACTAACTATCCAGATGGATTAGCTATCTCGCTTTAACCTATTAAGACAATGGAGAGGGACCTAGCTTGATCTCGCTCTAAAGGGAGTTGTGAAATACAGCGGCTTGATGTCAGAGTCAGTCGTTTGATATAGTCAAAATAAAGTGAACGCCAACGAGAATAACTGAGTGTTTCATTTAAATTAAACGATTACAATAGGTAGTTGCACAGATTTAACTCATATCAAACTAGTAGTACGATACTAAGTACAATTGTCCTGTTAAACTAAATACCATACACAACTTCAGCCGAAAGCCCTAGTAGCTATGACTACACCCCCTGTAACATTCGTTTTTAACTATATATATATAACTATAGCTATATAAATAATTAAATAAATATTAATATGAAGTATTTGATTATATGTTTAAATATTTAACAAATAATATGTGTGTGAAGAATTTAAGACTATTTAAACATAAAGTAACATAATTAGTTTTTTCAAGCTGGTTAAGATATGTGAGTTGGTATATCCCTGTGTACATCAATCTCTGTGTACATTAATCCCTAGACAACAGCAGCGAGCGAAGACAAAAGCAGCGAGCAAAGTCAACAACAACGAGCAAGGACAACATCAACGAGTTAAAGCGACGTAGGCGAATTCACTCGCCGGCGAATTCGCACGACCATAAACGAGCGATCTAAGAAGATCGGAGACCGAAAAGCCGAAGGGAGTTGCAGTTCTTCGGCCTCTGACGTAGAAGGTTGCGAGAACATTAGCTCAAACTAAGATTCTATATTGAAATACTGTATTTACCTGATGACGTATATAATAATTCCTACAAATGCGATAATTGTAATTTTAAAAGCTATATCAAAAATACAAATTATTAATAATAGCGATGTTATTTATGAGGTCGAGGTTTTTGCAGCTCTAATGTATATTGCAGACTTGAAACAAAATAGTGTTAACTTATTTTAAAAGTATAAAGTGTCCTCACTCTGTACTGCCTTATAGAATTATGCAAATGATCAGATTGAATCATAAAGTCTTCCTGATAGTTTGAATGTAAGTAATGACTGACTTGATAAAGTATCCTGTTAAATAAAGTATTAATTTCTGAGTGTCTATCGAAATGCTTCTCATAGCAGACAATCAAGAAGCATTTGGTAATTCTAAATAAATTAACGCAAACAAGAATTAAAACTCAAACATCTTGATTTAAGATTTCTCTGTGAAAACCCGTTTCGAGCCCGAGTTCTGATCTTAAAATCAAGAATTTTTGGATTCTTTTCTAGTAAATATGTATAGATATATATGATTTAATTTTCTGTTCTCTACTAACGAGATTTTGTATGCTAAGTTTTTGAATTTCTACAATCATTTTCAGAAATTCCTACTTGTATCAAGCATGTATCTTAAGAATGATAATTACTTAAATCTCTTTCGAGGTAATTCGAACTTAATATTAGCACCGCTTTTTCCGTTTTGTATAAAATTAGATACTTGGAATCGGGTATCTGGTTAGATAATAAATATAGATTTTAAATACTTAAAGTTATTTTGAGACAGTAAACTAAAAGTTAAGAATCAGTTTAGATATTTTCAACTTTATGTTATACTCCTGAAGATGTAAGAAGTACAAAAGCATATGCTACAGTCGAAGACGACTATGAAAGACCCTTCACTTATCTGTCAAACTTTCGACTTTTCCTTAATTGCATATTATTGTATTAAGAATTATTATTATTAACAAACCCTTATACTTTTTTAAAGCAAAGAGTCTAAGAATACAAAATAAAGCGCTTAAATTTTTTCTCAGTCATAACCATTACTTGACTAACTGTGTATTCATGATTAACATTAACTACGGAATCGATATAGTACATTTTTTAAGAATACGGATTAAGAATGTGCTAGAATGTGGTCACGCCTCCATTTTACAATCAAATTACCAAATAAAATGTTATAGCGAATTTCTGTGTACGTTAGTGGTGGAATTTCATCTGAGGCACCTTCAACTAATTTGCGTTTTCTAGTCTCCATTTCAACCGATCTGTCCAAAATGTAAAGTATAATCTTGTCATAGTATTTCGAAAGAGTTGACATTATTGAATTTTTCAAAATTCATTTAAAAGTCGCCCACTTACCGACATTTTGTTAGATCTCTCTTTCTGGCAACTACAGAATTATCGTGTCTTAATCGATAGTTACCGATCACCGATTATATTCATGAAGAGTAAATGGAACGCGAGCTAAACTTTGTATTTCATATATATCTAAATATATATAATGTTAACTCCACTGAATAAACAATTACATCACTTCCGAATTAATTGTCTTCGACATCGAATTTAAAAAAAGGAATTCTTACCACAATTCAGTTTTTAATTTTCCATTTATAAACAAGGAAATAGAACAAGGCAATTTTCTATATTTTCAATTAAGGTTTTTCCAATTTCATACTTCTTATGGTTTACTCTCAAGAAGTGTAAACAATACTACAATTAAATATAAATTAGTTTACTTAAAAATTAAATTATATATAAGATATTGTTGTTTGGAAAAATAAACAAGACACAAAGAGATTAAAATATTTTTCACTTAGATATTCAACATGTTATATTTCTTCTCAACAGGGAAATTTCAACCGAGGCAAATTTTACTGCATTCAATATTCGAATTATAAATTAGGTTACATAAAAATATAAAAAAAAATTAAATTATTATTAATAACATATTATTTCAATATATTCCCTATAAGAATAAGAAAACCAATAATACAAAGAATACCTAAATTTAAAAAAACAAAAATTAGAAAAACAAGGCAGGGAATTTATTAACAATTTAACAAACGAGAGTTTGGGATACTGCTATTAGAAAAAAAAAAATTGGAAAAAATTTACAAAAAAAATGGGAACGCAAAAATTGGGACAACCAAATTAAAAAGTATTTAAATTAAAACATTGCAAGATTTTTAATGAACTATTTTTTGTTTTATGCTTATGCACTTTTTTCTACTACTGTTTAATATTATGAATTAATATTTATAATTATCTAGAATCAGGGAGTGTCCACATATAAATATTGTGTGCCAAACTCAATAACATCTACATCGTTTTCTTCTTCATACAAGTAGAGTAGGGAGAAGACTTAAGATCCTTACTAAAGAATGTGACTCGAAGCATGAAATAAAACTGTATATCACTAGACGAAATTGAATTCAGCCAATGCAAATAGATTTCTATTAATCTTAATACACTGAGTGTTAATTTTAGTATTTAAATATCCAATATCCAATATTTTATGTACTGTAAATGTTTTTCTAAGTTGAATTTTCTAATTTATGTTTGCTTTTTCTTCATCTTCGGTTGCTTAAAATATTATTATTTCTCGTTGCATTTTCTTTGATTGTGTAACTGCTGAATTCGTATTCAAGATACGACTACGTATCCTTTCTTCAATATAGAAATCTTACTACATTTCAAAATTGAATTTTCGACAAAATAGACAGGAAATAGAGGACTCTTCAAATTGGGGGAAAATCATGATGTTGCGATGATTCAATGTTTAATTTTCAAGTTACGTTTGATGCCGCCGCTGATGAGTCAATATGTGTTCGGGTTTGGTTTGCTTTGGGGTCTGATTAATCGAATATTTCTGTTGCCCATAAATGGTAATAGCATTGGGCGCCCATCTATGGTATGGTATGTAGAATATGTAGAGTGGGCAGTTGCAACTGCAACTGCGGCAACTTTGTGCTCAAAAAAATAAAAAAAAAAACAACCAGCTGCATTTTAAATTAGTGCATTCACACTCACACACAGCCTTATATATATATATAGGTATATACTTATATGTAGGATCTATGGTGGATCCATCCAGCCATCCATCCATCCATCCATCTACCATCCTTTTTTTTCGGCTGCTCTTTTTTTTTAGTTTTATTAGTTTGACTTTTATTTATTTTCATGCAAGCGCTATACTTTTTTTATTTTTTTTTGCTCTCCGCATTTTAGGGCGGAGTTTTTCAATTTTTATTTTGCGCCGCGCGTCCGAACGAGAAAACTGAAACAACTCAACATTACGCTGCTCTTTCACGCACACACGCACATTCAGCAGCAACAACAAAAACAACAACAACAACAACAAGAAAAGTAACAAATTTAAATATATTTCCCACTTTTTTTCCACACACATTTTTTTATTTTTTATTATTTTGTGCATGCAATTTTTGTGTGTTTTGTTTTCTCCTGTTTTTTTTTTGTCGCAGAATTGCCAAACTGCAGTTTGTGTGTGTGTGTGTGTGTGTGTGTGTGTGTGTGTACGTGTGTGTGTGTGTGTGTGTGTGTGTGTGCGTGTGTGCTGTATATGTAAAGTGCAACAGCAGCGACAGCGGCAACTGCAACTGCAACTGAGGCAGCTGCATTTCTCCTCCTTTTTTTCTTTTGTGCTTTCAGCTTAATTTTATTTATTTATGGACCTTTTATTTTATTTTATTTTTTACTTTTTTGGTCTATTTGGCGCAGTTCTCGTTTGTCCAGGCGTTGGGCGCTGGGCGTGGGGCGTTGGGCGTCACATATATGCACATATGCTGCACTCGTTGTTGCATAGGAGGCGCCTGCTGCATTTGCCATCTCACCCTACGATGCGACGTCGCGCGTTCTCTGTCGCACTGCGTCCTGCCGACGACCGACTGCAAAAGTCAGCCGCCCCGAAGTGCATCGATAAAATGCATTGGCCCGTCGTCCAGGAGCGCAGTGCAGTGCAGTTCAGCTTGTCCAGTATAGTAGGAGGGCCCAACGCATTTCGATCGAGAGCTTACATTTTTGTTGCCTACTTTTCGGCGATCACATATAATCATACGCCCCATGCGCTGTAATATGCACATAATTTATTATACACTCAAAAGCGGTCATCCATTGAAACACACTACCAGATTCCTTTATTAATATAAGCAACAACTTGAAAATACAGTTAATAATATACATTTGCCTATATATACATATATATAATATAACCTGATCACCAAAAAGGAATCGAATCTCTAACACCCCAAAAGAAAGAAAATGCAAATTTCCTGAATTAATATAAATTCAGTTAGAGAAAAACCTTTTTAAGAGCATTTATTTATTGTAGAAAATATAGCAAAAATTAAAAATTTCTCTGATATTTGAAATACATATATGACAGTCGATTTTTGTGACTCCGAAAAGAGGACAGACTAATGATAAACTGTAGAATTACATAAAAACTGTTTTAAAATTTAGTAAAAAGTCATGAAATAGACTCAACATTTAATAATTTTGTAGAAATTTAAAATACATTTTTGTCAAATACATTTAATACAAATCAACTCCGAAAGTATGTCAATAAATTGAGATGTATTCAATCTAATTTAATTCATTTTTTAATTGAATAATTAAGCATAGAAATCATTATCTGTTGTACAAAATAAACTAATAGGCAATAATATTTTTGAAGGGTGATTTTTGTGACTCAGAAATCGAAGAATTAAAATCATCTCTAACAATCTCTACGGATTTAGTACACATTTTTTGCTGTACACGATTTCCATTTAAAATTTTATTTGATTGGGAAACTTTTTTTTTATATATTTTGTCACATTGATCATACGCCCTATTGACCAGACTTTGGTGGATCGTTGTCGGATTTTTTATTGGCCTTTTTAAGCTAAAATCGGACTTGAACGCAGTGCGCACCTGGAAAATGCATTTGCTGGCAAAACAACTAAATAGAATAAAGAAATAAAGTTCTCTTGTTGCTGCTGCAAAGGCAAAAAAAAAAAATAAATAAAACAAAAAAATAAAGAAAAAAGAAAAAAGAATATATGTGTATAAAAAACAACTGACAGCCCACGTGTGCTTTTTTTGCTATCTCTTTTGCTCGTTCTCTGGTTCTCTCGCTGTCTCGCTGCTTCAGTCTGGCAAACGCGCCTGAATTTAGGAGGCGCAATTGGAACCTTTTTATTATATTCCAATTTTTTTTTATACTTTTTTTTTTTGCTGGTAAATTTTTATATATTTTGTTCTACCTATTTTTTGTTTTTTTTATTTTTTTCTTTTTGCCATGTGCAACTGGACGTTGCAGTAGCCGCTGCCGCTGCCACTGGCACTGCAACTGCAACTGCAGCTGCTGCTACTGTCGCTGCTGAGGCGGCGGCAGCGCGGCGGCAGCGCAGTCGCGGCATGGACACCAACCTGCTGTTATTTCACTCGCACCCAGGCCATTTTGATGTGGCGAGTGTTTGATTTTTTCGCCTCATTTTTAATTTCAATTTTTTCTTTTTTCTGCTTTTTTTTTGCACTTTTTTGTTTTTTGGGCGGCTTTTTGTTTGAGTTTTTGCAATTTTTTTCTTTTCCTGTTGCACGCAATTTTTGCCGCTGCATTTTTATTGGCTGCATTTGCAGCGAGTGCGTGTGTGTGTGCGTGTGTGTGTGCGTGTGTGTGTGCGTGTGTGTGTGTGTGGGTTAAGTAGGTACGCTGGACACGATGTACATGAGAGCCTCTATATACGCATACAAATAAATGCATGTATTTTAGCTATCGACGTCAATTTTTTTGCCATTTCTTTTTTTGGTTGTTTTGGATTTTTATTTGGTGTGTGTTTTTTTTTGTAGAATCTTTGTTGCTGCCGCTGCGCTTAATGCAAATAAAATGTTTGTGTAGGCTTGCATTATGCTGATGCTGTTGCTGATGCTGTTGCGGATGCTATCGACATGGAAACAGGGCTGATGCGGTGGGGGGAAGTCCCCGCTTCCACTCACCCCACTCGATGGGAAAGGAGGCTGCATTCTGAATTCTGCATCCAGCATCCTGGTTGTCCTTTTTTCACGTACACAAATTTCAGCAAACATTTTTTATTTTCCGCTATTAAAAATGGCCCATACCCCAGCCCCGCCCCCCCGCCCCACGCCTCACCACCCACTTTGCTGCGCCGACGTTGTTTTGTTGTGGGTCGAATGTGGGTCGCAGTTTTTGTTGCATCTGCCGCCGCATGCCGCATGCCACGGTTGCCGTTGTCTTTGTTGCCAAGCGCGTCGCATAATCGCCGGCTTCACACGCGTCCCTCGTTCGATTGACCCATCGGCCATCGGTACAGTACAGAAAACAGCACTGAGCAGTGGAGTAGCAAAAGAATGATGATGATGAGTTCCAAAGGGGATGAGCAGACATTGCACGGTTAGGTGTTCTTCTCTCTCCGTTTTTCGGCACATTTTTGTTTTGCTTCGCATTGAACGCTTTTCACGCTTTTCCCTCTGTGGTTAGAGCCCAGTACCCAAAATGGCTGCTAAGGCTTATAGGTTTGTGCCAATGTGTGTAACATATACAACACTGTAAAAATATATATTCCTGATCAGTATCAATACTCGAGTTGAGTGTCTGTCCATTTAAACACCTGAATCCCAGAGACTGTAAGAGCTAGAGCAACCAAATTTGATAGCAGTCCAAGTATGTCTTAGAATTTTTCCAATCTAAAGTAAAAATAGATTTTAAATTGAAATGTTGACACCTATCATTTGTGTAATATGTAGATATATTTTCATTATAATCGATATTAAATGTATCTTTAATCTTTATGTCAAAGACAGCTGCAGCGGCGACAATCCCACAATTCGATTCGATTTTATTTATTCTATTAAATAAAATTAAAACTATATATTTATGTTGACATACTGAATTTAAAAAACATTGAAAAGAAAGTAGTCCAAATATAATTAAAAACAAGTCGAAGTCGACTGAGAGACTCTTTACTTATTCTTCAAAAAGGAAACAAATGTAAAAACTTAAATAAATTTGTAAATAATAAATAAATGTAAGAAAGAATAATAAGAATCTGGCAGGTGTCGAACTCCAGAACCACACCGCAAGAGTTCGACACTCATTGCGCTTATATGCCAGTTTATTTGCCTCAAGTTGTTGCCTCCAACTTTTGTATATTCGAAAAGTTATTTGCTTCAAATCTCCGGTGTTTATTGTCCGATTGCGATGAAATATTTAGTAAACATTGCAATTAAACTAAACTTGATGTATGCCGAATTTGGAACTTCTATCTTTTAAATTACTCGTGTTATTCGGGTTTTTCCGATTTTTAGAAGGGGGTGAGGCAAAATTCTAAAATAAACTTCACATTTGTATGGAGGGCGGCGTCTGGGGTATTGTCTCCAAATTTGGTTACTCTAGCTCGTATAGTCTCTGAGATCTAGGTGTTTATACAGCAGGACAGACGCACAAGCAGGACAGACAGACTGACGGAATTGGCTGTTCAAAACTCGACACTGTTGTTGCTGTTTAAGAATATAAATTACTTTATGGGGTCTGCTTGACTTACTTAGAAGTACCTGTTGTTACTCATAATAATTTATGGAACAAGCTCAAAATGGACCCTTATTACTAGTTTAAAGTATGTAAATAGTCTAAACAACACTATTCCACGCTGCCTCAAGCGGGAGTTGAACCCACGCCCCTTCGCTAGCGAGCGCAATGGTCGTGAACACAATCCACTAAGCCACTGAGCCTACAGAAATTGGGATGCCAAATTGCAGATTTGTTTGCCGTCGCTACGTTTCTTTGACATCTTTGAAATCTTCGGTGTTTATCATCCAATCGCAGTGCAATTCATATGTATGCATATTCATTTGAATTAAACTGCGGTAAAGATACGCGTACTGACCATAAACAGTCGAGCACACTCGACTCCAAGCATACCATGTCGCACGCGCCCCGACTCTTCGTCATGTTTTTTTTTTTTGCCTATTTCTGTCTGTCTGCCTCCTTCCAACTCTCTGCTCTACCATTGTATTATTTTATATATATTCCACATAAATTTTGTTTTATTACAAAAATTACTGATATTTCAATGCATTCTCCCCCATCCTATGCTTAACTCTTAAGTTGTCGATTAACGTTTATCTACACATTTTGGCCGCTGCATTTGAGAGCTGTGTATATCTGAACAATGCCACACTTTGTTTATTCTTTATTTTTTTTACAATTCTATTTGAAATCGATGAGTTGAGTTGAGGGCGGTGGAGGGACTGAGGGGGGATTAAGGGCAGTCAAATCAACAACTAATGCTTAATTTCTCACATTGCATTCAGATAACATTTGCGATTTGCCTTTGCTTTTGTTTCTTCTTTCTGTTTTTTTTTGTGTGGTTTTTATTTTGTTTTTGTGATTGCAGCACTCGTCGCTTTTGTGTATAATTTTTTAACGCTTTGACTGTCAAGTGGTTGGAATAACAACAACAACAACAACAGAAGCAGGTAGGAACCTTCCTTCCCTAAAGTGCCTAACTATGCATGCAAAAGCACGTTCATTCATGCAGTCGAGTGCAGGGTAAAAATATAGGAAAAATGTGAGGTGGAAAGTCGAGAGTATTGTATTTGTAATTTGCAGTTGTGGCTTTCTAACTGAGTGCCAGCTAATATATCGATTTGGTCTGAGAAGCATTTTCATTATTTCGTTGCAATCATCATCATTTGACTGGGTTTAAAGTGTGTGGACGTTAACAAAGGCCATTGTTTTAGTTGCTGGTTTTTTTTTCTTTCAATTTTATCGTCCTTGACCAACGCGATCAGCAAACAAATAGAAGGTCCTTGGCATTATTGCGGTCTCCAATGTGATTTACAAACAATATAGAGCTATGGTATCGATAGTTAGAGGTAACGCTTCTTTATTATCTAAAGTGTCAGTGCTAAAAAAGGAACATCAAGGCCGTTAAGTCGGTCAGATAAAACTGCAAACTACTGCTAAACGTTGTGGAACAACAGAAAACAGTCACCCTCTTATGGATCCCACAGGGCCACAGGGACTTCAAAGGTAAGGAAATCGAATGGATCCGAGGACACAGGGACTTCGAAGCTAACGAAGAAGCTAGGAAGCGATTCGAACTTACTTCCACTTCCTGAGGAGGTAAGACCACCCTTCAAGACTATCCAGAACTCGATAGACAGAGAGCGATGGAAATCACTCAAGAGCTGCAAAAGAGCCAGACAAACAGGGACTTCGAAGCTAACGAAGAAGCTAGGATGCAATCCGAGCTTACTTCCACTCCTGAGGAGATAAGACTGCCCTTCAAGACCATTCAGAACACGATACATATAGAGAGAAGGAAATCGAATGGATCCGAGGACACAGGGACTTCGAAGCTAATGAAGAAGCTAGGAAGCGATCCGAGCTTACTTAAACTTCCTGAGGAGGTAACACCACCCTTCAAGACCATCCAGAACACCGCATACACAGTCAGTTGGCAACTCCAGCAAATGAGAGATTGTTAATCACTCAAGAGCTGCAAAAGAGCCAGACAAATATGGCCAAAATACATACAACAAGAAACGCACTAAAGAGTTACTCCGCAATTCTGGCAAGGACATTGCTGGGATAACAGCTATCGTTACGGGTCACTGGTAAATTGGAGCACTTTCCATGAGAGTGAAGGAGTACCTCACAACCTGTTTTACAACAGCTGAAGCAGAAACAGCTGAACACCTGCCTTGCCATTGTCTTTCACTCAGATTCTTTGGAAAACACCAGCTAACATATCTTACTAATGTGGTATAAATCAAACTAGATAACATACCACGATTTGTAAACCACTACAAGTTAATTTGAGCTTCAATTTCACCTACGATAAGCTCAGAAATTCTGTAGAACAAAACGAAGCTAAGCTTTAATTGAAAAGATGCCTCAGCATAACAAATTGTTAGACCTTGTGCCCATTAAAAATGGGCAAAAAGAGTATTATGAATTATTTTACTATTAGGAGTGTTACAAAAATCTCCTCTTGCCAAGTGTCAATTCAATAGCAATTCTCGGTTTCACAGCAAATTTGTTTCGGCTGAAATGAAGTGTTTTATATTTAAGATCTAGATTTTTACTAAAACCAGCGCTATCATAAAATTATTTAATTAAATTACAAGTTGGAATAAACAAGCTGAATTTTTACTTTAATATAATACCTTTTATAATGATTTGCAAACCAAAATTATCTTTAGCTTCGATTGCATTTTTAAGCTAATAAATCATAAATGTTTTTCAATTCAAAAGAAAGAAAGTAATATAATTTCTACTAGTTATTAGAGGTGTCACAGATTTTCTTAGATTCGAGTTAGAATAAGCAGCGCTAAAACTGTATTTAAATTAATGAATGATTGGCATAAAAACACAGTTAATTTCCTAAACCAACTAAATTTAAATTGTGTTTAATTTAATTAGCTATAGAGCGATTCAACACTCTCTTTAAACAAATATATCACTTTAGTGCTGAAAACCAAGTTCTAGTTAAAACCAATGTTATATATGTAGGGTTGACATTTAACTTGTAAAAATTAAACTGCATAATATTAGAGATCGAAATTCATGTCACTTTTTACAATGCATGTTAGTTAACAGTTTTCCATTGAAAGTCTTTTCGAAAATAAATAAACATTTATGGAAATAATATTTTCTTGCACTTAGAAACTTTGACAAGAGTAAACAGAAAGCAAAAACAAGCTCAATCAAATATCACTGGTGTTTTCCCTTTAACACATATTAAGATAATATATATAAATATATTTATTAAGATAATCCCAGCTACAACTAACATTAAAAAAAGTCTTAATGATTATATTTGGCACGCCAATGATTTCATATTCATGCAGATTCCTGTAGTCAGTTATTGACCGGTTGTTAGATGACAGCTACAAATTTTGTCGGAGTGTAAAAGACAATTCCTAACTTGTGAAATAACAAAAATTTTCCTATTAAATCATTGTTTTCATCCCATCGTTTCTATATGATATATTAGTCCGATTCAATGAGATTGATTTGATGGAAATGCAGATGTAAGATTGATTGGTTGATATCTCAATGATTTTCATACTAAACTTTATTTTTCGACCGATTGTTTCTACGGCATTCCTATGATATAATGATCTGATGAGGACGGTATCATCCAGAAAGCTTTAAAACTGAGAGACTAGTTTGTGTATAAATAACCAGAGGAACGAAAATGGCTATATCGACTCGCCTGTTGATCAAGAATACAAACTATATATGCTATACAGGGTCGACATGCCTCCTTTAATGTGTTACATATTGCGAAAGAATATTTAATACCCACTGCAAAAGAATAATACTTTCGTTAAATGTATGTAACAGGCAGAAGAAAGCGTGGCGGACGCCCTTAAGTATATACACATATTCTTAATCAGCCATGTCCGTCAGTCCGTCTGTCTTTCTGTCTATCCGTCTGCCTGTCCATCCCTCCGTATAAACGAAAGGATCTCAGAGATGGTAAGAGTTAGTAGCTTGAACTTGATCTCCCAGCACTGTTAATTTATGTAGGCAGGTCAAGTTTATCTTTTTTTTTTTGGATGTCACACCCCCTTCGTCCACAAATCAAGCGAAAGCTCAAAACAAAAGCCGTTTTGTAGCTAGAAACTTGAGCTTTGGCACACATGATGAATACTTTTGGGTTGATGTGTCCAGAAAATTTCATCACGATGCCACGCTCCCTTCACCCACAAAACGAATTACAAGATAATTACATGGGGAGTGATTTTGAGCAGAGTATATTACAGTCGTTGTGCTGACTTTTCGGCTTGTTTTGATTATACATTTTTGATAGCTGCCTTGCTCGTTGATGGTTATTGAACATTGTATCGATAGCGCACCGATTATGGATTCAACTTATGCTTAAAAGGATCAGAGAGAGGAGTAGCTAATGCAATGGCAATGACAAAGACAAAGGACAACAACAATGACAACAATGATAATGATAACGACAAGAACAGCGGGGACACAGCCAAGATATATATTAAAAGTCCCTGCACGCATTTTGAGCGAGCATTAAAATCAAAGTAAAATGACATCAATATAAATACTCGTAAATTTGCAATTTTGCGAGAGAGCAGAAAAAAAAAATCATCCCGATCCCGTCGAGCAATCCACATCCACGGGCTGTTAACATGCGCTGCTGGCTAGGGGAGGGGGAGGGGGTGGAAGGTGGAGGTTTGCTGCCTTCTTCTTTAGAGGGTGCTGTCATAAAAAACAAGACTTGCCGCTGCCTCTTCTTCTTGCGTCTTTCGCTTAAACCTTGATGCGCATATGTTTAGAGAAATTAGTTTTTCATAACGCACAAGTTGTTATTGCCATTCCACCCACCCACACATACACACACACACACACACACACACATACAGCTGCCTTTTAACGGCATTTTTTATTGCAAATTCTATTCAAATATCCATACATTTTTATGGTTCCCGGTATGGGGGATACGACAACAGAGGCCCAAACGTAGCGACATTGCCGTTTTAAAGCGCATATGAGCGAAATTTTCTCATCACACGCACCACGCACCATCCAACCACCACACACCCAGCACCCCACACCCCACACCCAGCACCCCACACCCACAACCACCCACAGACACCACGCACCACAGACCTGCTCAAATAACCTCGTTGTTTTTGCTGTTTTTGAACAAACACAATTTTTAATATGCCTGCAATTTTTATGAGTGTTTAGAGGAATTTTATTGCTAAAGATTTTGGCAGTCTCTGCCTAGGACATGTTTCTTGTTAGTTGCTTGCCTGCTGCAGCCCTGTAAAAGTGGTGGGGGGGGAACGCAGGAAGTGGGCAAGGGACGTCCCACGTCGCGTATGCGCGATAAGCGCGCGCTTTGCGCCACAATTGTACCTAAAATGTGTCCTCTAGTCTCATAAAAATAAAAATGAAAATAATATTTAATGTTATGTGAGAGTGAGATTGCTGGTTGAGTGAGTGGAGGAGTGTGGGAGGAGGGAGGAGGGCGTGTAGGAAGCAGGGCAAAGGGTGGGTCACCTGATTTGACATGAACATTTAAAACTAGCATATATTTAGAAAACCTTCTTAAATTCTCTTCTACCTTAGTAGCTATTTGGCAAACTTCCTTGCAATTCTTTTCTTAATACTTTCGTGACATTCGCTGGCAATTTTAACATTATAAAATATCTTAGATATATTTAGAAAACCTTTTGCAATCGATATGCTCCAACTCATATTGAAAAGGATTTACAATATCACATTGACGATAAAAATAATAGAAAAAAAAATTAAATTAACATAGTTATAAATTATTAATTATTGCAAGTCCAACCAAAGTAGTACTATAGTCAAAAGAAAAACAAATTGTAAAACTTATTACAATTTTTGACAATGCATACGATAGGCTCCTTGTTCAGAGTAATTAATTAGGCAAACGGGTTGGTTGAGGGGAAAATAATGTCTAGTAGGACAAAGAGGAACATTAATATTAATGAGGCTAAGTAGGAAAGTAGAATCAATCTCAGCGAAAAGAAGTTTGTGAAGAAAGAGAACCCCAAGGCAAATTCTACGCTTTTTTGGAAAGATAGGTCTATCAAGCTAACTCTACTTTCATAAGGAGAAGGGAGATGAGGGCAAATATAAGAAATTTCTTATGTACTGATTCAATTTGAACCAGAAATTGTTGGTACTGTGGAGACCAGACACAAGAACCAATTTCAAGAATTGAACGCACGAAAAGTTGTTTAGTGGTAAAGGGATCTGTGAATTCCTTAAACCATCTCTTAATAAAACCTAGGACACCAGTTTCTTTGGAAGAAATAACAGAAATATGGGAGTTAAAACATAATTTTTGGTAGAAAAAAGAATGCCCAGGTTAACAACTCTAAACATACGTTTTAATGATTTACCATCAATAGTGTAGTCAAAACCAGTCGGAAAGGCTACAGTCGAAGTCGACTATGAGAGACCCTTTACTTATTCTTCTAAACGGAAATAAGAGTAACACTTAAAGTACCCCATAGCGCATTGTAACGTCAATATGCTCTTCTTCTTCCTTTGGTCCGACACTGAGTAATATTGAGTTTTGAATAACTCCCGAGTTTATTATCCGATTGCGATGAAATTTTCAGGATACATTACGACCCCGATGCTACTCCTGTGTGCCAAAATTCAAGGCTCCAGTTTTAAAATTGACCATTATACGGGATTTTAAGTTTTTGTAGAATAACTTCCGACATTATTATCCGATCGCGATGAAATTTTCAGGATACGTTAGGACCCTAATACCCGTCCTGTGTTCCAAAATTCAGGACTCTAGCTTTAATATTTTTCATTTTAAGGGATTTCAAAATATTTGTTCTCGATTTACGGAGGCGGAAGGGGGCGTGTCAAAATTTTAAGATAAACTTGATCTGCTTAGCCCATAGACGAACCACCATGCCAAATTTGGTGACTCTAGCTCTTATAGTCTCTGAGATCTAGGCGCTCATACAGACAGACGGACAGACGGACAGACGGACGGACGGACAGACGGACAGACGGACAGACGGACATGGCTATATCGACTCGGCTGGTGATGCTGATCAAGAATATATATACTTTATGGGGTCTGCCGGACTTCCTTCGACCTGTTACACACATTTTTTTTTTGACAAACTTAATAGACCCTTTTTTACTTTTTTTCAAAAAGTAAAGGGTCTAAAAAGAAAAATAACAAGGTTTGCGACGGTAGACGGTAGTCAATACGTTACATTTAGATATGTTCAGGGGGAGGCGATTTATTAAACACAAATTATTAAGCGAGTCAAGGTCATCTTGAAGTAGAAGTGGTGATGAGGGATCATCAAAAAAATAACAAAGTTTGATATCATCGGCATACAAAGTGAGTGAGTCAAAGCGAAAGGAAGATCATTAGTAAATAGATTAAAAAGAAAAGGTCCAAGATGACGCTCTTGAGGAACACCACAAGTGAGCTGATTGAACTTAAGAAGCGAAGACTTAAACGCACTCTTTGAAATCTATTAAGAAGATAGGATCTTATCCAATGAATAAGTTTGGGTGGAAATCCCCGAAGACTCAATTTGCTAAGGAGGATCTCATGATTTACTGAATCAAATGCCTTAAGTCAGTATAAGTGACGTCAGTTTGACGTTTGCGGCTAAACGCAGCATTAACTAAGGGTGAACCTTCAAGAAGATTGGTTAAACAATGCTGGTACCGCGTAAACAAAGAATGGCAGCAATTTGCAATTGGGAGGTGACAATCTATTCGAAAAGTTTAGGGACGGCTGAAAGACTAGGAATCTTCTTGCAGATATTTGGCAAGCTTAAATTTATAATATATTTTAGCTACTTTTTATTGTTTCCTTATATTATGTTAACCCGTCAATCAACCCGTCTACAGACCTAGAGTTTATTTAAATTAAGAAATAGACTTTCAATTACTTTGTGCCAGTACTTTAGGCAATTAAAATGATAATATACTTTAATACTTACTACTACTACTACTTTATACTGTGTTCAAATATAATGCTCAGATACTTTAACGCATCTGCTGTCTTAGAAAATATTTAAGAATATTTTTGAAATGTTCTTTAATATTTTGTAATTCTTCTACCTTTGACATTTTAAAACTATAATATATTCTTAGCTACTTATCGTTTTTTTCATAATATTAAAAATATTTAATTTATAATATTAATAATTATAAATAATACTACAGTATAATTCGCTAAGCTGCCTCGATTTTTAGCTGCATCGGTAAGATAGCTGCCTAAAAAATGGGTAAAATATAGCGCGTGGTTGGACTAAATATCGAGGCTAACATAATTAACCTTGTTGAATTAAACAGCGAGGGCAAGCTTAGTATTTGTTTATTTTTCAGATGAAACTTTCCATTCGCTTCTTTCCGCGTCCAGCGTAATTTACAAATATCTTGCAAGTCTCAGACCCTGACATAATGAGATCTTTACTCCGGCTTGAAGATTCTTTAAACCATTTAAAAAGATAATATACTTTCTGCTACTTTATACTTTGTCTTAATATTTTGATGAAATACTTCAACATGTCTTCTGATTAAAGAAATATTAAAGAATATTTTTAAAATGTTTTTTTTTTTATATATAATATATGTATCATAGATTCTTTTAACTTTTCATCAACACTTTGTTGAAATACCCTCTACATCCTAACAGATTCTATTGGAATCAATACTTTACTGAGATACTTGAGCCATTTTCAAATTATAATATATTTAAGATACTTTTTATTAATATTCGCATCAATACTTTCTTGTGATAAAATATTAAAATTAGAATATAATTTAGATTCTTTTTACTTTTGTTTAATATTATGTTGAGATACTTCAACCCGTCTCCTGACCTGGAAAATATTTAATAAATAATGCTATATATATTTTATATCAAAGTATCCGCGATGCGAAACACGTAAATAAGTTTCCATTGAACTTTAGGTTTTAAAATTAAAATAAATGTATATTAGTTGTTTTTTGCTTCAATACTTTATACATTGATATTATCTAACTCCCCCTGTGCTCTTTTCTCCTTGTATCTTTATCTCTTGAGCGCGTTTTATACCCAAATCGTCTTCCAATTTGCACTGCGCAATTTTCAAAGCTCACGTCCTCATGCGTGTCTGTTTTGTGTTATTATTTTCTATTCTAGCAACCAACCAAAAGCAATCAGTTGGCACACACTTACACCAAAAACACTCTTCCTCCTCTGTACTAAGTATATTCTGTGGAAGCCCCCGCCCCAAAATGCCTCTCCAATAATTTAGAACTGAACAAAGAAGCTGAGCTCGTTGTGCACATTTTTTGGGGTTGTGTTAGGCGCCCCAATTCATAAGTATATAATAATAACTTTTCTCACTGCGCCTTCCCTAACTTCAAGTGGATTATACTTTATTTACTATGCCAAACTAAAGACAAATTAAGTAGGGCTTTAATCCCAAATCTATTTATGATATTTTCTGAATCTATTCACAGCAAATGTTGCAAATTTGCGTATCAAATTGTCAACAAAAAGGGATTTTCTTTTTCTTTCGATCAACTAAATTACTAATCTATTCAAAACTCTACACACAGATGCAAATGGTTTTCATACTGATATTCTTCAACAAATTTATGACATAAATGAATTGCTTTCAAATTCTAAAGTTGTGCTGGAAATTTGCTCTTTAACTTGGACAGGTCAATGAAATCCTAATATAATCAGCATAATATTATAAAAATAATTATGTGACACTAGATTTTTGTGAAATTATCGGAATGTTGAACATTGGCGTCTTTTTAGACGCTTTACTTTAAAAAAGTATTAGGGTCTATTAAGTTTGTCAGGGAAATAATGTGCGTAACAGGTCTAAAGAAGTCTGAACAGCCGAGTCGATATAGCCATGTCCGTCTGCCGTCTGTCCGGCTGTATGAATACCTAGATCTCAAAGACCATGAAAGCTAGAATAACCAAATTTGGTTACAATACTCCTGAGGCCTCCGAAAAGGTTAAGATTGTTATAGAATTTTGCCACGTCCATGCCTGCCCCATAAAAATCGGAAAACCCCGAATAACACTAGTCATTTAAAAGATACAAGTTGGAATAAATCCCGTTTAGTTCAATTGTATGTGTACTGACATATAATTGTTCGAATATACAAAGGCTGGAGGCAGCAACTTGAGACAAGGAAACTGGTAATTTGCAGGTAATCGACTATGGCTGCATTGACGCATTGGTTAGAGTTTCGAACTCTTGCGGCGTGGTTCTGGAGTTCGACACCTACCAGAGGCACACTTTTTTTCGGGCTGTTATTCTTTTTATTATTTCGTTTTTGAAGAATAAGTAAAAGATCGCTCATAGTCGACTTCGACTGTTGCCTTTCCGACTGGCTTCGATTTTTGTCGGTCTGCAAATGGATTCGAAGCCTAGACTATTGTTATTATACTAGACATGGTTTTCAGGCATCTTCCTCTCGTTGTTTTATATTTGATTGCTAGGCTCTTTTGCTCTTTTTTTATTCATAAAGTCTTGAAGTGTGTATCGTACATGTTGCAAGATAGACATAATATTAGCACTTAAACCAACAACCGTCTGTCCGTCCACTCTCAGTGCTTAAGCTGGGCACAGATGAGACCCATCAGATACAGATACACACACACACACACCCACACCCACACCCACACACATGTTCATATGCGAAGACAACTGGCTCGTAAAGGTCACAGGGCCAACACGACAAGGTCCTGACTCTGACTCTGTCTCTGTCTCTGACTCTGACTCTGTCTCTGTATCTCGATCTGGGCCTTCATCGGTTTTTTTGTTGCTACTCGTAATATGCGTAAAATGTATTTATGATAATGCTAAAAAGAATTACGTTAATGTTAATGCAAAACTGTTACGACAACACAAGAACAATACGAGAAAATGATGACGGCGTAGAAAAAATGCCACTCCCCTTTTGCTCTGTTATCATAAAAGCTGATAAATTTTTTTTGCCCGAAAGACAAACTCGTAAAGGCAAAATGTTTCATTCTATTAAAAATTTTTATTGCAAATTTGTAATTTACAATTTGCATTTCGTGTGTTGGCTTTTTATGTGGCACTCCCCCTTCCCCCCCCCCCTTGCTCCTTCATCCCCCCTTGTCACAGCACCCTGTTACCATTTCCCATGCTCATATGCGCCGTGTAACATTCCTGGGTTATTTGACTTGCGACTGTTGCCGTTGCCATTGTCGCTGCCTTTGCCGCTGCCTTTGCTGCACAGTGGGTAAACCGAGGATAAAAGTGTAGTTCAAAAATGTCTCTATGTGTAGCTGCATCTGTATCTACATCTGTATCTATAGCATTATCTGAGGGCTTTAATAAATATAGTGTCTCTTTAGTTATATAGTTGTTTTTTTACCCTGTGGGGGTGTATTAAGCTTGTAAAAAGTATGTAACAGGCAGAAGGAAGCCTGACCGATTCCATTAAATATATACAGCCATGTCCGTCAGTCTGTCTGTCTGTCTGTCCGTCTGTCTGTCCGTCCCTCCGCATAAACGAAAGGATCTCAGAGATGGTAAGAGCTAGTAGCTTGAACTTGATGTCCCAGCATTGGTCATTTTTGCAGGCAGATCAAGTTTTTTGTTTTTTTGGATGCCACGCCCCCTTTGCCCACAAATCAAGAAAAAGCTCATAACAAAAGCAGTTTTGTAGCTAGAGACTTAAAATTTGGCACACATGATGAGTATCTTAGGGTTGATGTGTTCAGAAAATTTCATGGCAATGCCACGCCCCCTTCGCCCATAAGAGTAAGTTTAAGCGGGTCCCTATAGAGCCACAGGGTATATTAAAATCGTTGTCCCGACTGTTCGGCTTGTTTCTTGAGTATTTTTTTGTGTATTTCGAATAAAGATGTGATAAATGGATCATAACTTATAAATAATCTATTGAAAAAATCCTCATTTTGTTTACCCAACTGACTTTTCTGGAAAATTACTTTGTTTTTTTTTTTTTTAAATCTTTGTTTTTAGCTGGACACGTCTCACAAAAGTAAAGAAATGAGTGAGAAGCTGCTTTCAATTAGTAATAGGTTAATTTAATCAATATTTTTATTTTATTTATTTGCAGTCGAAACAACAATGTCAATAAATAAGTTAAAGATAAAATTAGTATTTAATTTAGGTATAGCTTTTAATTCTTGAATATGCAATAACTTTCAATTTTGCTATTTAAACTTTAATTTTGTGTGTTTAATATAACAATTTACTATCTTTTGCCTGACTGTTTGACTTTCCTTGTGTATTATTAACTTTACTTTTTTAATGTACCACATTTTTGAAGTCATAATTGATTTAAATTGATTAAGTTATTCGCCTCACAGTTGTAAATTTAGTAAGTCACCCTTAGTTGCTTATATTTATGACAATATCTCGAAAAATATTAATGATAGAGAAAAAAGGTTGACAGATTTGTATTCTGCGACCAAAAGTTCACTGGAAAACCATTTGAGTTTTCTAGAGTATACCCCAAAAAAGGTAAATAATAGATAAAGAAATTTCTGATAAATTTGTATTTTTTAAGGTGAGGAAAGTGTAATTCATTTTTCTCAAAATATGCGCAAATCTGCATCTCGAGTTTTGCATATATCAAAGTGAATTTTCTATAGAATTTTTCACAAAAATATTAAGCCGCCCTTCGAGAATTAGGTTGAATTAAAGACTAAATTACAAAAAATATTTTTTAAAAATATAAAACATTAATATTTGAATGTAGTATGTTAATTCAAAATTAGTTTATCTATCAGAGATATTGATGGCATACCAAGATTTTGATAAACCTAGAATGTATTACGATATATATAGTATATATATATATATATATATATATTTTCTAATATGAAGTAACGTTTTGCTCGTTTACATTTTCTTAGATAAATGGAAGACAAAGTGTAACTTGGAGTTGTAATTATGTTCGTCCTGTAAAAAATTAAAACAAACTTTTCTACAGATTATAAAAGTGCCTTTTTGTAAGTATTTTAAACCGGCATCAAAAGTTCTATCGATTTCTGAATTTTGTTCTTTTTAACATTTAACATTCAACACAAATACGACCGCTGTTATTCCACTGTGCGCTGCCTTTTTGTTTTGCCCGAACCATTTTATAACCGTTATTCATAATAAAAAAAATGTTATAGAACATAATTTTGCAAACATAAAAATGCAGCGCGACATGACATGAAGGGCATTCATTCAGTGTGGCAACATCAAGAGGCATCAACGCGCTATGTTGAAAGACGTCTGAGTCGGAGACTTGAGAGGCAGATGTCACATGGCGCAATTTCTTTCTAATAAGAAAAGGATGTGGTCCAGGCTTAGGCTTGATATTGGGACTCGTTCACTCGTCCACTCGTCCTGTTGGTCCACACACACATTCACCTGGCCAGAATGCCAAAGGCCAAGTCGATGCCAATATCGATGGCGCAACCATTGCCAAAATTTTAATAACATGTCGTAAAATATTTGTTTGCCTATAGGGTCATAAAAAAGTCATTACACATACAGACTCATATTCATACCCATACTCATATTCATACTCATACTCATACTCATTCCCATACTCATTCCCATACTCATTCCCATACTGACAATAGATACGGTCTCCCAGGCAAAGTCGGTACAGATTTCGCTTGCAGCTCCCGCCGCGTGCCTATTTGTCCCTCCGTCTGTCTGTCCCTCTGTGTGTCTGTCCGTCCGTCTGTCCGTCAATCTGTCTCTCCGTCGCTCCGTTGACAATTGCATCGCCTGTGACTTCGTTATACCCGTATTTGTATAAAGATGCATAAAAATAATAAATATATTGACATAAGGCTGCAGTTTCAGAGTTCGGAGTTCATCCTTTTACGATCAGCCATAAATGAAGTATCTCGGACAACTGCGTTATTTTGACGGCTTTTTTTCCATTTAAATGCCTGGCAAAATTAGAGTTCTCCTAGGGCCAACAACCATATCCAGAGATCCACGTGTAACGACAACGTGAATGACAAATCATAGAAAATTCAACAATGTTTCAATCGAGCATCATCCTCTGGTAAAAAAGAAGGAAAATATACTGTATCTAAATAAATTTTGCAAGTGTACTCTTCTTCCCATCTTTATCTATAAAATGACATTTTATTTTCTTAAAAAACTTAGACTAAAATAATAATCTAAGATTCTTTGGCAGTGGCCAAGATTTGACTTAGAATCACTTAGAATTTCCAATTGGTTCTAGAGACATACGATATATTCTAAGCTTAGATCGTTGGGTAAGTTTGCTCAATGATACTGATGAGAGAGAGAGAGAGAGACGGTTCCTGAAACTGTTCTAAACTAAGCCTAGTTTCTTGCCTTTTAACAACTACTTTGTATATCTATAAACACTTGCATTATACTTATGTACATGGTGTGCAATTACTTTCTTTTGATTGATTATCTAAATCATGAGATAAACGAAACATAAGAAATCAATGAAAATATTTAAACTACTCTCCTAAAGATACATTAATTTAATTATACTCCACTAAGTTTTATAATCTATTCACGTATTTAGTTAGAATGTATCACTTGGTGTTTTTTTGGCTTGAAAAATATGAGTTCGTCACGAAGCCTTGTGTTAACAGTTCCAACAGTTTTTGTTATATATGTGTCATATTTTGTATACAAAAGCAAAGAAAAAAGATAAAAACCTACCAAGCATACTTTGGGGTAAAGCTTGCACAAAATAATAAATACATATTATATGCCCAATTTCGTCTGTAAGTCTTGTGTAGAATCTATCCGATACTGGAGTAAACGAGAATGTTAAGGGCTTTCATTTGGAGTGCCGATGATGTAGATCGAGTCTACTAATCACTTAAATGACTGTTACTTTGGTGCAGTGAATGTAAGAGACATCAACCGGTATTCGGTCGATAGTCTGTTAACATTGCAATACTCTGTTAATCATGATAATCATCCTTTCATCACTAGATTGTGTATCCTCCCGTCACTAACTATCCAGATGGATAAGCTATCTCGCTTCAACCTACTAAGACAATAGAGATCGACCTAGCTTCATCTCGCTCTAAGGGGAATTGTGCAATACATAGGCGAAGACGACTATGAGAGACCCTTTACTTATTCTTCAAAAAGGAAATAATAGTATAAGCCTAAATAAATTTAAAAATAATAAATAAAAATAATTTTAATTTAAACTAGTCGGAAAGGCTACAGTCGAAGTCGACTATGAGAGACCCTTTACTTATTCTTCTAAATGGAAATAAGAGTAACACTAATAGTTCCCCATATCGTTTTGTAACGTCAATATGCACTTCTTCTTCCTTCTGACACTGAGTAATATTGGGTTTTGAATAACTCCCGAGTTTATTGTCCGATCGTGATGAAACTTTCAGGATACATTAGGACCCCGATGCTTGTCCTGTGTGCCAAAATTCAAGGCTCCAGTTTTAAAATTGACCATTATATGGGATTTTTCGTTTTTTTTGAATATCTTCCAAGATTATTATCCGATCGCGATGAAATTTACAGGATACGTTAGGACCCTGATACCCGTCCTGTGTGCCAAAATTCAGGACTCTAACTTTAATATTTTTTGTTTAATGGGCTTTCAAAAATTTTGTTCTCGATTTATGGAGGCGGAAGGGGGCGTGGCAAAATTCTAAAACAAACTTGACCTTTGTGCAGCCCTTAGGAGTATTGTCACAAAATTTGGTGACCCTAGCTCTTATAGTCTCTGAGATCTAGGCGCTCATACGCCAGCACAGACGGACAGACGGACAGACGGACAGACGGACATGGCTATATCGACTCGGCTGTTGATACTGATCAAGAATATATATACTTTATGGGGTCTGCCGGACTTCCTTCGACCTGTTACGCACATTTTTTTTTTGACAAACTTAATAGACCCGTTTTACTTTTTTAAAGTAAAGGGTCTAAAAAAGGAAAATATACTGTATCTAAATCAATTTTGCAAGTGTACTCTTCTTCCCATCTTTATCTATAAAATGTCATTTTATTTTCTTAAAAAACTTAGACTAAAATAATAATCTAAGATTCTTTGGCAATGGCCAAGATTTGACTTAGAATCACTTAGAATTTCCAACTGGTTCTAGAGACATAAGATATATTCTAAGCTTAGATCGTTGGGTAAGTTTGCTCATTGATACTGATGAGAGAGAGGAGACGGCTCCTGAAACAGTTCTAAACTGAGCCTAGTTTCTTGCCTTTTAACAACTACTTTGTATATCTATAAACACTTGCATTATACTTATGTACATGGTGTGCAATTACTTTCTATTGATTGACTATCTAATTCATGAGATAAACGAAACATAAGAAATCAATGAAAATATTTAAACTACTCTCCTAAAGATACATTAATTTAATTATACCAAACTAAGTTTTATTATCTATTCACGTATTTAGTTAGAATGTATCACTTCGTGTTATATTTTAAATGTTAAAGTTTTTTTTGGCTTGAAAAATATGAGTTCGTCACGAAAGCCTTGTGTTAACAGTTCCAACAGTTTTTGTTATATATGTGGCATATTTTGTATACAAAAGCAAAGGAAAAAAAAAAAACTTACCAAGCATACTTTGGGATAAAGCTTGCACAAAATAATAAATCGTCTGTAAGTCTTGTGAAGAATCTTTCCGATACTGGAGTAAACGAGAATGTTAAGGGCTTTAATTTGGCTTTAAATAAATATAGATCGAGCCTACTAATCACTTAAATGACTGTTACTTTGGTGCAGTTAATGTAAGTGACATCAAGCGGTATAAGGTCGATAGTCTGTTAACATTGCAATACTCTGTTAATCATGATAATCATCCTTTCATCACTAGATTGTGTATCCTCCCGTCACTAACTATCCAGATGAATTAGCTATCTCGCTTTAATCTACTAAGACAATGGAGATCGACCTAGCTTCATCTCGCTCTAATGGGAATTTTGCAATACATAGGCGAAGACGACTATGAGAGACCCTTTGCTTATTCTTCAAAAAGGAAATAATAGAATAAACCTAAATAAATTTAAAAATAATAAATAAAAAGAATTGTAACTTAGAAAAGTGTGCCTTTTGGTAGGTGTCGAACTCTAGAACCACACCGCAAGAGTTCTAACCATTGTGCTAATGCAGCCACTGTCGATTATCTCGCAAATTACCAGTTTTCTTGCCTCAAGTCGCTGCCTCGAACTGTTTTTTGCTTCAAATCTGCGGTGTTTATTGTCCGATTATGTTGAAATTTTTTATACACATCACAATTAAACTAAACTATGCCGAATTTAGAACTTGTATCTTTTAAATAACTCGTGTTATTTGGGTTTTTTTCAGATTTTTGGGGGCGGAAGGGGGCGCGGCAAAATTTTAAAACAAACTTGACCTTTCCGGAGTATTGTCACCAAATTTAGTGACCCTAGCTCTTATAGTCTTTTTTTAAAGTAAGTGGTCTAAAAATGTTAAACTGTTTTTTTTTTGTAATTTAAAATAACATTATAAATCGCAAAATGATAATTTTTAATTAAAAACAATTAATTAATTGCCTAAAAATAATAATATTAATTTATAACTTTGAAAAATAATATTGGAAAAAAGTAATAATTTAAAAATTAATGAAGAGGCGCTGATCTCAATAATTTTGATGTTAGATACAAAATCGTTTTAAGATTTTGATAGACTCCGAGATATTTTGAGCCTGATCAAAATAATTATTCGTATTCCACTTATATTGTATATTTGTTTACAAACACATTCTTATTGAGTCTTTACTGCCTAAAGAGCGTTTAGCGTTATTTCTTAACTTAAAGCACAAAACAGATATATTATTTATCACATTCGACAGTTGATACTTAATTAAATAATTCAATTCAAACTATTTTTTTATTTATTGAATAGGATTACTGCTCTTCCAATTTTCGTTTCTAATTTAAATTTCTAATTACATTTCACGTTATTTTATTCACTTATTACAAGTTTTCTAGTTTTCTGTTTAAAATATTGTTTTTTAACCAATTGTTTGGGAGACCCAAGAAATTCCGGTTAAAAATGTCTCAATTTGCCATCTAATAATATAATGTAAGTATATGAAGCTTATTTAGCTAATACATGCATGCACCCATTAAAAATGCGCAGGAAAAGGGTATAATGAATTTGAGCAAATGTAGGTAACAGACATAAGAAGGCATCTACGACCCTATAAAGTATATACATATATTCCTGATCAATATCAACAGCCGAGCAGATTGACACCTGCCCGTTTGTCTGTCCGTCTATCTGTGCGTCTGTCTGTCTGTCTATCTGTCTGTCTGTCCATCTGTCTGTCTATCTGTCTGTCCGTCTATCTGTCTGTCTGTCTGTCCGTCTATCTGTCTGTCTGTCTGTCCGTCTATCTGTATGTCTGTCTGTCTGTCAGTCTGTCTGTCTGTCTTTTCGTCTATCTGTCTATCAGTTTGTCCGTCTATCCGTCTATCTGTCTGTCTGACTGTTCATCTGTCTGTCTGTCCATCTGTCTTTCCGTCTGTCAGTCCGTTCGTCCGTCCGTCCGTCTGTTTGTCCGTCCGGCTGTCTTTTAGTCTGTCCGTCTGTATAAACGCGATGATCTCAGCAACTATAAGAGCTAGAGACTTCAAGTTTGGTTCCCGATTACTATACACAGGTCAAGATTCAATTTGCAATATCTCACAATTTTTGAGAAAAATTGGGAGGATCCCAAAATTTTTATCTTTCAATTTTTGTTTCTAATGTTAATTTCCCATTATTTTTTTTGCCATTTTCTTCCATTTTACAAGTTTTCTAGTTCTCAGTTTCCAATTTTATGTTTTTGCCAATTCTTATAGAGTAATCGAGAGATTCAGTTAATATCGTCTTCAAGTTGGACCTTAATAAAGTCCGAGAACTTGGCCAAACACAGCCTCTATTTTGGCATTGGCTCAAACATCAACCACATTTGTCCGTCTATTCCATTCGCTATTTGCGCTTTCTCTGTGCATTTGTGTGTGTGTGTGTGTGAGCAATGCAAGTGTGTTGAATTAGTTTGCAGGCCATACGAAAGATACATTCCCCTACCTAACGCCCTATACCTCCCCGCCCCTGCCTCCCTCGCACATCGTGCACCAATCGCCGTTGCCAATGAGAATTTAGAAGCCCTTTCAAATTCGTTGCATTCACATTCGGTTGCCAAGCTCGTCGTCTGTCTGAAGCAACGTCATCGTCATCGTCATCGACGTCGCATTCGTTGTTCGCTTCGGTTTTTTGCTAAGTTTCTACGACTTTACGTTTTAGAGGCGCCATCTAGCGGTGGTGGGGGGGAAAGGGCGTTAGTCTCTAATCAGCATGTGGTAGAGAAACTTTCGTTGGGCCTTCGGTTAGCAAATCGTTCAACTCGCTTGCACTCGCAGTGCTATCAGCTATTTCACTCACACTCTATTCATAGTTGTTTTTGCTATTGCAAACATGTGTGTGTGTGAGTGGGTGTGGGTGTTTGTTTGTGCGGTCGGGCTTTTCCGTCGGCATTTGCACAGCGCACACACGCACACTAACACTAGAGCTTGTTGTAGGGAGCGCTTGCACATCGGTTTTTGCAGCCACTTCGTCGTGCTCGCTTGCTCACTCGCTTTCAGCTTCGGCTTCGGCGCTGCGTGTGTGTGTAGTAGGTCCTCCTCTGCCGCTGCCTCTGCCTTGTGGGTGCGCAACGAGGTGCGGCTGGACGTCGTCGTTGTCCTAGATTTGTTTAAATTATTTGCGATAGTGTGATTGGCTTTTGGCCGCGTAACCGCCCCCCTGCCGCCCGCCGATCCACCGACCCTCTGCCCCACCCCTGCGTGTGTGTGTGTTTTAGCTGCTTTGGTCCAACAGCCAATGGGAGCATTGCACATGTTTAGTCGCAATAGAGTTCTCTTCTGTCCTGACCTAAATGCGTGTCGTTGTCGTTGTCGCTGTCGTCGGTTCCGAATAGTTGTAAAAACGAGTCTATGTGGTCTTTGTGGTTGCTGACACACACACACACGCACACCCGCACACACACATGACTGCATGTGTGGGTGTATTTAGTTTTCGTGATAGGCTACCGACAGAGGGCTGAATTTGCATATTTCCCCGTATGATGGGGCGCTTAGAAAGGTCTCAATTTGCATTGGCCAGGCCAAAATGCCTGTTGACTGCAACGCACACAACAGTTGCGAGCCAATGATCAAAGTTCAATTGCAAGCCAATGCAATTCTCATTAAATTGCAGACTACGCTTTCATCTATTGTAGTTCGTATTCCATTATAAATACTTATCAATTTATCTATTATTTGTTATTTATTATAAATTAGTTGATGGTATTGCCTATGATTAATAACTATTGTCGTTTCTATTATAGTTTTCTTGATTTCAGTTACAATTAATTCCACTTAGAACCACTTGATGGCCACGAGATCTCTTCGGCAACACTGAATGCAAAGTGTCAAGTCCTCTTATTCTCACTTATTACTAAGCCTGAAATTGACGCAAAGCTGCAAAGCTACCAAGCTACAAATGAGCGAAAGGAGAGCGAAAGGAGAGCGATCAGAACCCAGTAGCAAATCTCGCGCTGAGTTAATCTCTTACGTGATGCTTACCTAGAAGCTGTAAGCGATTCCTTGGCACTTTCCGACTGGGATCCTACGACCGCTACGTGTAGTCGCTCTTTGTCGCTCGCTTTCTAGGGTTCCCACAAACGAGCGATCAGAAAGTACGACCGCTACGTGTTGCTCTCCCAGTGGGAAATCTCGCGCTGAGATAATCGCTTACGTGATGCTTACTTAGAAGCTGTAAGCGCTTCCTTGCCTGTGTGTAATGCTGATTATATCGCAGTTTATTCTTTTATGAGCATGGCCGCGAAGCCTTGCAGTCGCATCCACAGTGCTACTTATTGTTAACCAAAAATGGAATTTCCGACACACACACCACACAATTCTGATTGTTTAGCAGCGGTAATTTCATCAATGCACTTAAAACTATCGAAAAGCCATGCTTACTACATCAATAACAAAACGGATCGCTCTGGGAACCTCCCAGCATTTCACAGGCAAGGAAGCGCTTACAGCTTCTAAGTAAGCATCACGTAAGCGATTAACTCAGCGCGGGATTTCCCACTGGGCTACGACCGCTACGTGTTGCTCTTTGTTGCTTGCCTTCTAGGGTTGCCACAAGTTGCTTTTAGCAGAGAAGAAAAGGGGCGTGTCAAAATTTTAACATAAACTGGTACTGCTTAGCTCATAAACGAACCACCATACCAAATTTGGTGACTCTAGCTCTTATAGTCTCTGAGATTTAGGCGCTCATACAGACAGATGGACAGACGGACAGACGGACATATGAGAACGGACAGTAGCAGAAAATAAACAATTAAATGCGTATAGATTTAATAATAACAATTTATATGTGTATGTCTTATAATATTTTGAACTGACTAATAAATATTTCTAAACAAGAATTAATGCAATTCAAATATCGGTTCCATTTTCTGCACCGAAACGAGTATGTAGTTAATAATGTTATATTCCGGTTGCAATAAGTTAAGGAACAAAACTCTTATACGTAGATACGTATACGTAATTTAACATAATAAACCATATTACATTAAAATACATTTTAAATAATATACAAAATTATCTACATACAGAAAACTGTTGAATAAAAGTACCGAAAATATATCGGTGCAAACGTTTGGGTATGAGTTCTCGAAAACGATATTTGGTTGGGTTAAGTTTCCGGAATCCGTGCTAGATTTGAAAAAGTAAATATCGCTTATCTCTCAGTTTTAGTAGCTGTTTATAAATGTATTCTTCCTATCATTTAAAGCTTAATAATAAATGCCTATAAATAAATATTGTTGCCTTTTTTTAAGAAAAATTTCCTCAAATTTATTTATCCATATGATTTTTCCAATTTAGACAATTGTTTGCTTACAAAAAGTAGTTTTATCTAATCTACCAAGTGGTGTGACTTACGAGTTCTTTATAATAACTTTTCTAATATATATGTATGTGTTTATTTATAAATATATGCACAAAGTGATAATCCAAAGGCAGTTAAAACAATTAAATTGATGCAAACTTAAGGAGTTTTCATGTTCATCACATGTGTCTGGAACTGGCAGGCTACAAAGCCAAAGAAAATGTGAAATGTAAGAAAATATGATGAGTAATGAAGTTGAGCTCAATGCCGAAGTCGAAGCTGCTAAAGTTTAAGACAATTTTTCTCTGTGCGAGAAATGTGGGAACCACAGCAAAAGGGCTTTGAAATTAATTTCAAAATAATCAGAAAGAGGAGCTCCACCAGTCGAGGGAAAGTTCAGAATGACGGGTATGGAGGAACGTGTGACGCGAGCATTTGCGCTTTTAATTTTTCTCAAAAAAAAATGTTAAATACCCTGTAAAGGTCTATACATATTGTTAAAAGTATGTAACAGGCAGAAGGAAGCGTGGTCGACAACATAAAGTAGTATATAAATTCTTGATGAGCATCAATAGTCGAGTCGATTTCGTCATTTCTGTCAGTCCATTTGTCTGTCCGTCCATCTGTCTGTCTGTCTGTCTATCCGTCTGTCTGTTTATCTGTCTGTCAATCCGTCCATATGAACGAAAGTATCTCGGAGATGGTAAGAGCTAGAAGCTAGAACTTTATCTCTCTGCACTGCTAATATTTACAGGTAGATAAATTGAATCTTATATCTTGGAGAACACTTTGTTGCTAGATCAGAGTGTCCAGTAAATTTCATCACGAGTAAAAAACGAATTAAAAGATAATTACATCGGCAGCGACGCCTTGTACTAAGTAGCACAGGGTATATTACAGTCGGGTTTCCGACTGTCCGGCTTCTTTTTTCTAGACAAAAGAAGCAAAAACACAACACGTTCCCAAAGGATGGATTTGATGAGAGAGGCGCAGTGCGAGGCATGTGTGTTGTGAGTGTGTTTGTGTGTGTGTTTGTGTGTGTGTGTGTCTTGTCCTGAGACGGTTCAGGGTTAAATTAGCTGGCTGCGAGTTGAAAATGCCAGCCACATTTACGATGCGATTAATGTTTCCCAGGCAATGTTGCAATGCTCTCGCGGCTGTTTTCCTTTCTATACCCTTGTAGATGGTATTATAATTTTGTCACCATATGTGTAACCTTAATAATAAAGAAAGTGAATGTTTCACTGTCGACGCAAAACAATATAAGCCTTAAATCAAACAATGTTACTGAAAAGCTTAAGCATACAATTATTATATTTAGTTTAAATAGCATAATAGTCATTGCTCTAGTAAATCAAAGCAGTCAAGTCGATGACTAACAATCAGGTTTAGTATAAACTCGACGGGGAATAAAAGCTTTCAGGTCATTTATAATAATACCAACAAAAAAACAGTACACGACGTAAAGTTCGAGTGACGTAGGCATATTCACGTCCCAAAACTTGTACTACTCAAATTTGTGACGCTCAATAGTTTATTTAATATAGAAACTATTCCAAAGAAAAAGAAACACTACACGACGTAAAATTCGAGTGACGAAGGCATAATCATGGCCCAATATTTCTTATATCAAATTATTCCAAGGTAAAAGAAACACTACACGGCGTTAAGGTCTAGTGACGATGGTATATTCATGGCCCAATATTGCTTTAATCAAATTATGTAACAGAAAATATTTAATTTAATATATAAATTATTCAAAAAATCAAAAAACACTACACGAGGTAAAAGTCTAGTGACGAAGGCATATTCATGCGCTACAATTTTGTATAATCAAATTTTGTGACCCACAATATTTACTTTAATGTATAAACTATTCAAAAATAAAGAAGCATGCGAGAGTAGGATACTCTGGGCTACAGTCGAGCCCGACAGTTCGAGACCCTGTACTTATGGTGTAAAGCTCGTACACACACAAACAAACACGCAGCAAACCGTTTACGTTGTAGCGTCAGTGCTCTTCACTTCTTTCTTTGGCCTGACACTGCGAAAATTGTTTCTTAGATACAAGTTCCAAATTTGGCATACATAAAGTTTACTTTAATTTCGATGTGTATTGGAAATTTCATTGCAATCGGACAATAAACACCGGAGATTTGAAGAAAATAAATGTTCGAATATATTACAAAGGTTGGAGGCATCAACTTGAGGCAAGAAAACTGGTAATTTGCCAGATAATCAACTATGACTGCATTGGCGCAATGTTAAGAGTGTCGAACTCTTGCGGTGTGGTTCTGGAGTTCGACACCTACCAGAGGCACACATTTTTTTCAGTAATTATACTTTTTAAAATTTATTGAGGCTTATACTATTATTTCCTTTCTGAAGAATAAGTAAAGGGTCTCTCATAGTCGACTTCGACTGTAGCCTTTCCGACTGGTTTTCTTTTGGTTGCCTTTTCCATCTCTCTTCCCTTTGAAGGTCTTCTCGATCTTTCTTGACATCCGAAACCGTGGACGACCCCTCACACATGCCACCATCGTTCAGCATACAGCGTAATGAAATATGCTTAAGAAGTGCAAGTTCATCCCATTCCCATTCCCACTCCCATTGCCTTCCCGTTTCCCTACACCAAGTGCAGCCACTGGCAACACAACGCCCGAAGTCTCTTTCATGCTCTGTTTCGTCAAGTTTTGTCGCAGACCGAACCAGAGATACTCTGCACGTGATAAAACGATACTGTGCTTCTTCTTAGTGGCTTGTCGCGAATTCTGAGTCGGAAAATGTGAAAATCTAGAATTGGCGCCTTCATCATGATGGAAGTAATGATGGAAACGCCTAACGTTCTTCTTTTTTTTTTAAGGGGGGGGGGGCAAAGAGCAAAACAAGCATGTGAAAAGTTTCTTAAAAATTCTTTTTGTGTGCGCACACACATACAGATACAGACACGCACATGAGTGTAGGTACTGCTACTAATTTTGCATAATATGCACAGCAACATTTGCGGTTTTAATTCTTCAACAAAATCCTGGGAAAAGGGAAAGGAGTGGGAAAGGGATTGGGAAAGCGAAAGGAAAGGAGAGGGGAAGTCAGAGCAAGAGGAAGGGGGTTGCCCTTTGACAGGGGCAACCAAGCACTTCGAGCAGTTCGAGCAGAAAAAGAATAAGAAAAACTTTTGCCTTGCTAAGACAGCTTCTAAGTGTGTGTGTATGTGTGTGTGTGAGTGAGTATGAGAGTGTATATGTGTGTATATGCGCTTTGTTTTTATTATATAGTATAATTAAGCAACTGTCAATTCAAATACCACAGTGAAGTTGAGCCGTCTAAGAACTAAGCACAAATTAATTACTCATACGACACGTTGGCCAAGCAAAAGTTGCAGTTTCAGAGTTAGATTACCTGCTTTGACATTATAGACAAATAAAAGAAGCCGAAGTGGCTACAGTCGAGTATGCTCGACTGTTTATGCCCAGTAGCCGTAGCAGCAATGATTTTCTCATCAATTTTAAGCTTTTAATTCAAAATAAACAATTTTTTTACATATTTCTATGATAATAAATAAAAGAAACTTAATTACAACAAGCCGATCAGTCGTTAGTAGGATACCCAGGCCTACCTGGGTCGTAGTCGACTATGCGAGACCCTGCACTATTTCTGTAAAACTCATACACACGCGAGCAAACACGCCGCAAGCTTTGTACGTTGTAGTGTCGCTCAATAGAACTTTTTGCACTGAAATATGTATAAATTTACCCCTGAGCACTCAGGGGGTCTGTGCTGCGGTCTTATGTAAAACCTCCATACGCGTTAACACTTGGACAGTCGGGGTAGTTCGGTATACGGCTAGGGAAATACCTGTGGATGGGTCAGCTACGAATTGCGTCCCCTCCCTGAGTCGGTCACTGCTCGGTTCAGCTAAGAATTCAGACCTCTGTCATGCTTGGGACATTTTATGGGAAATTGTACGTTATCAGCGGCATGCAATTAAGCGCAGCTTGCCGAGACACACAAACATTTTCTTTTTGTATTTTATTTATTATTTACTAACAAATATTTTTTGTAGATACTTAATTTACAATATAATTAAAAAAATAGTTTAATCTATATTATCTTCAGCTTCGCTTTCAGCTTCGTCTCCAGCTCCAGCTTCAGCTTCGTCTTCGTCTCAGCGCGCACTCTCTTTGCAGCCTAAGAAGATCGGAGACCGAGACGCCGAAGGGAATTGCAGATCGGCCTCTAGCGTGGAAGGTTGCAAGAACATCCGTTCAAACGACGAATAAAGATTACTTAGTTTCTATATAAAAATACTGTATTTATTAAATTATATAATAAACATTACATATATGCTGTGCTTAAGTCACTTTTGTGAGACAAAACTAGGACTTGATTTCGAATATTTCCTTTTTAGTTTTACTCCTTTCTTACTGTCTTCTTCTATTGGTTCGTTGTAAATGTGAAGCTTCCCAGTAAAAGTGGTCCTTCGAGCCGGATATATATAAATTCGAAGTTTTACTCCTTTCTTACTGTCTTTCATTTTTGTTATTCAATTATATAATAAACCCTACATATAATATAATTCAATTGTTAAGTTTATATTGAATCGTTTTTTGTCTCCACTGTTTCAGTTGATGTTAAGTTAAATAAATAAAAGAATATA